>JAJJMB010012369.1:675808-687876 GCA_023531105.1 Papaver atlanticum
TCAACTAATAATAAAAATGATTACAATGAATTCCCAGAACCACATTTAATTATCCACTCACATGGTTATATTCACACTACCTCACTTTTTGGCGATATTGTTTCTACTCAAACCTAAACCTTAAAAAATTTGAAGTTAATAATTTGTAGATATATTCCTACCTATCAAAAATGAGCATGTTCCGAAATATCTATCGATCTTAATTTCAACCGTGGAAAATCCGTCAATTTTCAATGATGTAGACGGTAAGACTTCTCGCAATATGCTCATTTTTAGTAGGAACATGGATCTTTGTAAGAGAAACATATCTTCCGTATATCAATTTTAAATCCGTCGTTGTTAAAATTTTATATTAAAAAAAATCACTCAAAATGTGAGATAATGTGATTATAAGAGAAATAACATTGAACATGTATTAGTTTAGGGAAGATATTTAGACTGACAAAACCTGCCATCATGATGGGGGTCATTTCACTACTATTCTATGACATAAGTGACTTTGTAAAAAGAAAAGGTAGTTCTATGTTGGGAAATCCTTTTTTTATTTTTTTATTTATGGAAACGGTCACTTTGAAAAACCATCGGCATATGTCGACTCAATTGCAACAAAAGGTCCAGAAATCTAGCATTGATTCTAATGTTTTTGATAAAAATGAATTTGTAAACCTCTTATCTATATTTGCTAGTTATGTTGGGAAATCCAAAATTAATTGAATGGGGAATGCTAATCTTTTGTCTTAATTTAAACAATCCTTCTAAACATACCGCCCAAAAAACAACATTAAAACAACACTCTCACATAATAATGGGCCCCTTGGTATGAGAATTAGCAGGGGCCATCACGTTTGGATATGTGAGGGGGTTATTTTTAGGGTGTCCAAAAAGTCGGTACACCAATAATTTTCGTAATTCAAACTCCTAAAATTCTATACCCTTAAAAAAAAAAAGTCCAATATGGACGGGAGTATCCGAGTATAGAATCTTAGAGGTTAGAACTCCCAATAATAAATCATGTTCTTCTGTTTAGCGTATAGCTTACAATCTGTCTCTTTGACTGCATACAGTAAAAATAAAGTTTAACCAATTGAGACTAAATCAACACTTAACCGTCCTGCCAAATCATTTACCAAGCCTACCTTTGTTTTCTTCCACCTATGCGGAAATCCCCCGATTCAACTCGCCATTAAAACTTCTTTTCCACCTAATATTTAGATGTTAGAGAAACGTATTAGATAGAGATATTAGGGCAACTCCTTTGAGACTAGTTTAGATGTATCCCCGTTTTTTTTTTGTGCAGATGTACCCTGTTTTTTTTTTTTGAAAGACGGTAAACAGAAAGTTAGCTGCAGTTATCTGCCAGCTGTCTACATTTTCCCACTTAAAAAGACATTTCAGTCCTTCAAATCACTGAGTCTTCTTGTTAACTCAGTTCAGTCAGATAGTTCATCTGTACACATTTTTTTCTTTCAAAAGAGAACGCTAAAATTAAAATGAATTCAAAAGATGAGCATGGAACTAGTAATAAGAATTACATAGATTGAAAAATTAGTACAATGCAACTTATAATGCTTTTCTCATTACCCGCCATATAATGATTTTAGAGTTGATCTCCATGTTTTTCTTACTGGACATGTATCCACCCATGCTTAAATCTCTCAAAGCTTGTGCCTTCATGATTCTCTCCATGTTAGCAGTCTAGCCATACTCTCTAGTAACCAATACAAAAAAACTTTCTCAACTCTGAACGCTTCCTTAATCACCTTGCAAAGAAACTCAAACTTCTCCTTAAACGTCCAGCTTTCTCTTTTTCATCTTCAAACCAATATCAGCTCATATTGCTATAAACTACAACAACACATTCACATGACACATCCGAGCTCATAAGGGACCAACTCACAGCCTGTAGCACCAAAATATCTGCCACTAAGAGAAGAAGCACCACTGAATCACTAATAGCTTTAAAGATGGAAAAAATATAACAAAACTCCTACAAGTAATCCAGAGAAGCATCATCATCACCATTCCTTTGCTTAATGGGTTCTTCCCTAACTTTTCTCGACGTGAAAACTCATTGCGCAACTATCACAACTGCAGCCATTGTTTCCTTTCCTTACTGGCTTGTAAAACCATTCATTGAATATTCACAAACAACCATGAGAGTCGTGGTTAGTCATGGCAAAGAGTAAGCAAAACATTCCAAAACCACACCCATGAAGTAAACTGAGTCTGAACATAGACAATTCCCGCCCCAGTTAACATATAGTAGATTCCTACAACAAAAATGAATACATATATAAAAGACACCAATATCAGGGACAATATGAAAGACAAAAATCTAAACTTATTAAGGTTCTCAAGTTGCAAACTGTAGATTGATTAAGAGTGAACCAGGCAATACTCAACACTCCTCATTTCTTTTCTTTTTTAGCATGGTCGTCACCTAAACTTGGTCTCCACTTCTCACAACAAGTATAACATACACTACTGTACATAAATCGTAACTGAAACAAACAAGGCATATCATTTCTCATTTTGCCACTGTCCCTAACAAATACAGCAAAAAAAAGTTTACTATCTAACAACCCATAAAAAAAATATAAAAAATAAACTTGGTTAAAACCCAGGTCTCATAACCAAGTATCTTCTTGAAACAAACCCCAATTGAACAGAAAGTCAAAAAGAACAAAAAGAAAAGAAGAAAAAACACCATCAAACTCCTAAATTAGAAACTATTAAGAAGCACCTAATTGAACCCCCGAATTACTTAATAGTAATCAAAATTAATTGAAACAGGAAAAAAAAAAAAAAAAAGGAGAAGATGAACTATCTCAAGCCCTAAATTGAATAGTTTACATTTCACTTAATAATCGAAATCAATTGAAACAAGGTAACTTTTGTGCATTAATTATTGAAATCATAAATTGAAAACCCCAGAAATATACCCAATACTCTAATATGCATATTTGATAAACAAAATTGATGCAATGAAACAACTAAATAACGAAAAATTAACATCTACTTAGGGTTTGTGACTGACCTTTCACTTGATCCATTTTTTCCTTGGCTCCCTTCCACCATCTTCACCATGACCAGTACAATCTTCAATCTAACCTCGCAAATCTCATATTAACCTTATGGTAAGACAACCCACAAAGTTTATTCTTGATTTTGCTGCGAGAAGATTTCCCTAGATATTTACAGTTTGCAACACGTGTAGGAGATAATTCATATGTGTACCTAACGATCTTACCTATAGAGTTTCATAGAGATCACAATGTAAGGTACCTGGTCCAGAGTTGGCCATGCGTCTATATTTGTGGCTAACATTAAAGGGTAATACGGTAAACTTGGTATCATCATTTTATATCGGTCAAGGAGAAATTGACCGGTAATTACGAGAAATTGACTAAAATAACATATTTGGATGGAAAAGTGAAAACATGCCTATATTTGTGAAAGTGAAAGAAAAAACGGGGGTATATTTGTCTATCGGGTATAAAAACAGGGGTACATCTGTTATGTCCACATAGACGGACAAATATAAGAAAGAAGCCTATTAGTGGGGCGTCACATTCCAATAGAGGGGCTTCACCTAATAAGACAAAAACGGGTCATCCATAAGTAATTTCAAAAACCCCTTATCTAAAATAATTTTATAATGACTAAACAACCCTTAAGTGGTTAGTGCTAATAATCTAATTAACTAATAATTAGATTGATAAGATTTTTTATATAATTAGTGATAAAAAATCATATTAAGTGATTTTGGTGGGAAGAAAAAGTTAAAAAAAAAATAGAAACTTTGGAGATTTTTTTCTAACTAAAACCCTAGATTTTAAATCACCAACCAATGTTCTTTTTATTTCTCAAAATTGATGAAAGTAAGTAAAAAAAAATTGAATTATTTAGCTTTTAAGAGCGGTTTACGGTTGGGTTTTTCCTTCGTAGCCAACTGTAAGACAATTTTACGGTTAGGTGATGATGAACTCCTAACCGTAACTAGGTAAAATTAGGAAAACCCAATTTTAAACCAGTTACGGCTGGGTTTTTAAGGTCGAAACCCAACTGTAAATCAGTTACAGTTAGGGTTTTTTTTGTCGAACCCAACTGTAAAACAGTTACGGCTGGGTTTTTGTGATCGAACCTAACTGTAAATCAGTTACGGCTAGGGTTTTTTTGGTCGAACCCAACTGTAAAACAGTTACGGTTGGGTTTTTTTTTAGGAAAACCCAACCGTAACTGGTTCTGAAACCTAATTTTTTCTACGGTTTCAATCAATCTAACCATTTCAGATGCAATTGGTTTGTTGATTACCATCACTCCTATCAATATTCTTCTTCCACACCTTTAATAGAGAACTCAATCGACGATTATAAGTTTTTCGAACCGTCGATCGATCGAAGTTGGTGAAATGATTTTGATTGAAAAAAAAGGAGGGAATGATTTATGGTTAATATAAGACACATTGATAAATCAAGGTGAACAGGAACCAATTGATAACCCGGACTTATATTCCCGAAAAACAGCCTAGTATTATCAATCACCTCACAATAATCTTAATCGATTAACGAAACAAGATATTGTGGAATCACAAACGATGAGACGAAGGTGTTTGTGACTACTTTTCTATCTTGCCTATCGGAGATATAAATCTCAAGCCAATCTTACGATTGTACTCAATCACGATAGAAAACAGCAAGATCAGATCACGCAACTACGGAGAAAATAGTTGGGTCTGGCTTCATATTCCCAGTGAAGTCTTTAAGTCGTTAACCTACAGGGTTTCCTGAAAAACCTAAGGTTAAAGGAGAATCGACTCTAGCTTATACAACTAGTATCACACAAGAGGTGTGGAGATTAGGTTTCCCAGTTGGTAGAGTTCTCCTTTATATAGATTTCAAATCAGGTTTTGCAATCTACGTTACCTTGGTAACAAAGCATTCAATATTCACCTCCTGAGCTTAGTAGAATTTGATGCATAAGCAGTTGTATTTAGCTCGTCCAGAAATCTTGTTATTGTCTGCACAAATAAATCGTCCATGCCAGGTTGAACCGACATAGGTGCAGCAGTGGTGGACGCAACAGATGCACTAACACTCCCTCGCTGCAATGTGCATTATAGAGAAAATCAACAAGTAAATGCGGATAACCAATTGAATGGATCTCTAGTTAACATATACTTGCATGTACTTCCTAAGTAATGAAAAAAAATGTATACTGATGGCATCCAAGTGCATAACTTACCGAAGAGGAAGAGACCCTATGACGCTTCGGCGGTCTTGTTCTAGCATTCATCATGTCGATCAGCTCAACAAACCAAAAAACAGATGATCCACAAACCTAATCATCTTTTAATTAATACTAATTAACCAACTCATTATTATACAAAACAAATGCAACTTGCATCTATATTTGCAATGTGGCTTATATAAAAGCTTACCTGTTTTACTATAGCTTCGTATTTCCGTAAGCATTGGTATCGCCTTATACATGCTAGGACAAGTTATGTTCCCCAATGCTAGCTCAGTGACACTAGTTAGTTTTCTCGATGCTTCGGAAGATTTAGCTAAAGCACCAACATATGATTAGGGGGTTGCAATTTTAAGTGAACAATACTTAACTCTCGGTGAATGCTCGTCCGGTAATTAAGATAGCTAGAATGGATTTTGGGTTGTGTTGGAGGTAAGTAGCACAATCTCTTTATATTTATTTGATTTAATTGTTAAACTGGTAAATATACTAAAACATGGATGTTTTTATTAATAGTACTGGTGGGATACTTACTTTGGTGTTTGTCTACCTTAGCTTCACAATACTCATATAATTTTTCCGGTCGTGTACAAGTACAAAGCCGAAAATTGTATTGGTCAGATAAATGACGGTCAAAATTTCGCTACAATTCAGAGGATGCAACAACTGTAAACATGAACGAGATGTTGTATATTAATCTTAAGGAGTAAGGAATCTTGAGGAGTAAGGTAAAGAAACATCACAGAGAATGCTACAGTTAAGCCTTAAGTGACTTGTGTTTTACGGTCATGTTACTGGTCATGGCATTTGTTACTGCGGAGAAAGACATATGTTTTAGCTACAAGGAAGAAAGGTAAAAGCAATCAACCTATTTTCAACCTCGATAGTTTCATTTGATGATTGGGTAAATTTATTAACTAATCAACAACCTTGGGAAGAAGATGAAGATTTGATCCAAAATCAAGAGAATGATTTTGATTACTACAGTTGGTTCCAGAAGATTTGCAAGCCATATATTGTTGTGCAACCACAAAACTTGGGTAATGTGGATTTTTCAGCAGTTGGTAATATTCCACTTACTGATCTTTCATCCTAACCTCCACCACAGTCGGGGGAAGCATATACGTACCCTACAAGTCAAACGGGTTCGTCTAATATGCCCCAAATATCTTGGGAAGTCAAGACTTTATCTTCTTCAAGAGATATTTTCAATGTTCCCCTTGATTACGAAGGTATGCCTCAGAGGTATCCATATTATGGGGTAGTGGCATCACCAGAAGACTATCAGAACCAGTTGAACACTTTAACGAATCTTCTTGATGGATTCTAGACTTTTAACTTGAGAGAGCTAGATGCAGATTCAGAGGGATAATTTGACGTTTGCAATTCCAGACCCTCTAGCATGTTCAATTTATGATAGTACGAGTGTAAGTCGTGGTGGTTCATGTCGTCCCGATATAAGAACAAGTGGTCGTGATGACATGAGTACAAGCCCTGGTGGTAGCAGTCTAAGAAGTCGTGGAGGTCATTAAGCTCGCAGAAGTCGTCATTTAACTCGAAATTTAGTGGAAGACACTCTAGTAGGTGATAGAGGAGTTGTGGAGATGATGGATATCCGGATCCAAATCCCTGGTCGTTTGTTGCAAATGCCGCAAGGACAAGCACACACTCATGGCGGTGGTTCGAACCTTGATGTATTTAGCCAATCTACAATTTTTACCCCAACCACATCAGCATCTCACCCATTTCTAGCACCTGCTCACCAATTCAAGCATCTCCTGTACCATTTCAAGGTTATGTTGAATTGCCTGATGCTACTCAACCACCGTCTCATACTCAAATTGATGAGTTTACGAATATGGATCAAACAGGCTTAGGGGAATATATGTTTGGAGGTGAGGGAAATCGTTAGTATGATAGATGTAATTTATTCGCACTTTTGTTGGATGATCATTTAATATAATTGCACTTTTGTTTGATAAATGAAAATCATGCTTAAGTTAACAATTAAGAAATTAAAACATATAAGTTGGATGAAAATTGGGCAATATTCTTGAGATTTCATAGCAACTTCCATATCTTAACTCTTCTCCATTGTTGGAGAGTCACTCCGCACGACACCTTTGTTCAAGGTCCGTCAGGCTTTCACCACTCCTCATATTTCGAGCCGCTTGCATTATCAAAGCGATATACTTTTTAACATTCTTAGAAATTATGTTGAACCGAGCACTCAATACAATCGCATAACGATTGTTGAGGTTCATTGTTTCTTCTATAAATTTCAGAAAAACGTGTTCCCAAAACGACATGGCTTAGAGTGCGCCACCAACGATGGGATGATTAGTAAACAAAACATAATTCCTACAAATACATTCATCTTCCGCAGTACTAAAATTTCGACTACGTGCTCGTGCCACATTAGCTCTTGATCTTCTTATTTTATTTTGCACATTGGTTCGGTTTACAACTCTTTGATTTTCGGCAGCATGTTGCTCTTCTATGAACTGAGCCATGTCAAGAGCTTAGAAAATATGAAGAAGGTGTGAGTTGAAATGAAATTAAAATTGAGCATTTATACGGGGGAAATTTATGACCGTTGGATCAGATATACTGAGCGGAGTAGTCTTTACCGCTAATGGTTTAGTATAGGTCGTTCAACGTCATGTCAACCGAGCGACCGAGACTCCACTGCTCGGTAGAGACTAAACCTCGTATGGCTAAGTGGCAACTTAACCAGGTCTGTTTGCCACTTTGTTATGCCCATAGTGGGTGTAAAAGTAGCAACTTTGAGCTTTGTCATGCCTATAGGAACTGGCCTTATGGATCGTAACCTGTATTGCCATATAGTACGAGTCAAACAGCTCTATAAATATGGTGTATTGAGATTTAAGACTTTCAATTTATTGCCAACAACTGACTGAGTAGACTCAGAAGAAAAAGCAGAAGAAGAGATGAGTTCACTACAGTTCTTCCCTTCTAATTCTTCATTGAAAAACCCTATTTCTATATCAACCCAAATTACTTCTTACATTCAAACCCATAACTTCAATTTCCAATCTCAAAACCCCCAAAATTCAATACTTCACTTAAAACCCCTAATTTCTCAAACCTCAAGCAATTTCAAAACCCTAGAGTTCTTAAAAGAGTTAAATGTAATGGAGTTAAAGACACTGGTGAGAAACAAAACTGAAATTGGATGGTGGTGATGATAGTGGTGGTAATGGTGGAGATGGTGATAATGGATAAAGAGGAAAGAAGAAAAATGGGTTTTTACCAGATTGGTTGAATTTAACTTCAGATGGTGCAAAAACAGTTTTTGCTGCATTTGTTGTTTCACTTGCATTTAGATCATTTATTGCTGAACCTAGATTTATTCCTTCTTTGCTGAACTTAGAGAAACACCTCTATAAACATCGCAATATTTGGAGAGTAGGATGCAAAACTTGAACTAGCGCTCGGTGCCGCAAAATAGAGAGTCAAGGGAGGAGGAAGGTGCAAAGAAGTAAAGAACACTTCAATCGACAAAAGGTATGTAGGGGTTTTCCTTAATTGCATAACTCATTGTTGTTTTATAGAGATTTTGGTTCTTATTAATTGGTCGACCGAAGGGAGACCTCTATATGGTCACTTCTTTGTTATTTGTCAGTCACAAAAAATGTACAAAAAAATCAAAATTAGTTTCTGGCTTTTTTAAATTTTGAGAAATTGAGGTTCATCATGAGATAATCAAGCAGATTAATTAGAAATTGCCATCAAGTATAATCAAACGAACATATTTGGAGTTAAAAATTCTTTTAAAAGAACATTAAATTGATCGGAAGACTCGGACTGCAATCGGGTTTTTTCCTTTGTTTTCTGAGTTCTTCAGTTTGTCGGGTAGAGATGCCGAAGTATTGGGCCAGGTAAAGCATCACCGACCCGTAAATCTGATCATGTTTCCCCGACAAAAATACCCACAAATCTGACCTAATAACCGGCTCAGACCAGTGGGTGAGTCGACCCTAATCATTTCCTTCGAAAGCTCTGGTACTACCTATTTTGATCATGCAGCAAATTCGGTTTTCAGTTTACTATAAACCCAAGATTACTTCAATTCTTTCATGTTTTCACTGATGTGGGTACCCAATTGATCGTGATGGTGTTAGTGTGAGGTGAAACATTTAAAACCAAAACTACCCAAATTGATCTTCAAATCCCTTTAAAACCTTCACTTCTTCAACAAGAATAGCGACTTAGGCAACCATTTCTACACTGATGCACTACTTTTTCAAAATTTTGTGTAGGCAGTGATTAATGATAAAGGTTCCATCACCAATTCACATCAGCTGGGACGAGGTTTTCAGAGAAAAATAAAGTGATTTTCACTATTGATGGAGAAGAAAGAAAGAAAGAAGGGAATGAGGAAACAAAATGTGAATCATGAGAGGAACGAGAAATTTGTTTCTTCTTCAATTAAAAGAGATAAAAAAGAGTTACCAAAGTAACCAACCACTTCTTCTGAAATGTTTTTAACACTTGTTAACCATGTATCGAAGATATCGACACGTCACGTTTCTAAATTGCTAGTACAGTATAGTGTTTTTTTTTTTCCTCACGGAGAAATTTGTTAAAAACAGAAAAAAAAAAAAAAAAAAAAATCAAGATTTTACATGAGTCTTCTGTTGAGCTTAGAAAGTTCAAAGCTGTTCTTAATTTAGAAGACGTAGGGGACGTCGGGGGTGGCATTTTACCTATACAGCGGCGCAGGAGGACATTTAGCTATTGATATCTTTAGTCACGTCAAAAAAATTTCGGTTGTCCTCCCCACCGCGCACAGTAATTGGTCCTCCATATGGTCACTTCAGTGTTATTTGTCAGTCACAATAACTGTACAAAAAAATCAAAATCAGTTTTCTAATGTTTCAATTTTTATGAAATTCAAGTTCATCTTGACATAATCACCCAAACTGATTCTAAATTTCCATCAACCACAATTAAACAAACAAATTATATGTTCACAGATCACCAAAAACTCCATTGATTCGATCGGAATCAGTCGATTCCAATACCTTTTTCATTAAAAAGAAATAAATCAATTATCAAAGAGTCAATAAAAGATAAATCGACTTCAAATAATGCTAGCACAAAATAATAGTCCCCATTTCAGTGATTCAACCTTTTAGTTGTTGTTTAAATGCGAGCAGATCTGCCGCTTTCCAAATCAAATTTTACTACACAAAAAAACAAAAAACAAACAGAGTTCTGTGTTAGACTCGTTGTGAAGAAGACGACGGTTATGGGTGCGACTATCTCCCCTTGAACAGCCGACCCGACCAGGTTGATTACCTGCCGTTGTTGCGTTAACCATCTCTTCAATAGCCGAACTCAAAACCAAAATAGATTATAAACTCTTCATTTGAAATTAAGTTCTTACCCGAATCTCAAATATCCTCCGGAGGGCCCTCAGCTGCTCAACAAACCCTTCAATTTCAACGCCCATTATCGCAATCTGTGTTCTGTTTTAAAAACCTTCAATCTCAACCATGAAATTCAACCATCAAAAATTTATAAATGACCATCGTTCTACGAAGTCCTCCAACTCACGTTTAAATCTTCATACCTAAATTGATAACCCCTCGCTCTAAAATAGTGATAACGTTTCTGTTAACTAAATCATAAGATGGAATAAGAAAAAACTGAGAGCCGAGGAGATTAGACAACTAGGTTTCATATGTTTTTTATATTTCATACTCTGACCTTAAGTTAGCCATTTACCCTTTTGTTAGATACTCCAACACCTGTAGTCCATGAATACGTTCTCTACAACACGTGGTGGACGTTTAGAAAATAGTCATCCAATTGCTTTGACCAAGTCCTAAGTCTTTTCCAGTAGTAAGTACCGGGTCGACTAGAGAATATCTCCTAAAAGTATAACATAGTTTTTATGCCGACTTGTCAAGCCTTGCACAACCCACATTACGTAGGCAAAATCTTTGACACATTCCGTGCCGCAATGGTTAACCAGAAAGGGGTTGACACACCATTCTGGTTGGGTTTACGTATTCACGACCGTTAGAATGGCATACCCACATGTTCCCTTCCCAGAGAGACATAGCAAGAAAAACCTGCTAGCAGATGGTGTAACATGTTCGCTTCGTGGTATCCGCATATACCTTAATATCCGAGGATAGTTCAGGGAACCAAACATGGGACGGGACTGAAGAGGTAATCGAGCTTCCAATTGCTTTGACATCGTAACAAAATTTCGATGGATAAAAATGTTATCAGGTCACATGGTAGTATTTTTTTTCTTTTATCCCTGCCATATTTGTGTAAATGATTTCACGTTGGTGCCCAAAATAAAACATGGAAAAAAAACCCGTTAGAAAACCCTATGGCTGTGGGGTCGACCCCACTTCTGTAGCACTAATCTAGTTTATTAAATATGTACATTAAAGCCCTAGATTTTTAAATTAGGGTATGAAACGATCAAATTATTGTCACCCAGATTGTAAAATTAGGTTAAGAGTTTCAACAATGATGAATTAAGGTTGTGGTTTGGGAGTAACACTAACGAAATCTGCGGTTTTGGGGCAACTGGATATACAGATATTTTTCTGAATTAATAATGGAAGCAGCAACAGTTCTGACATGGAAACAAAGATGGAGGAGCCTCAAGTTGTATACGGCTGTAAAAAATGCCGGAGAATGGTTGTTGCACACGAAAACGTGGTTTCGCACGAACCAGGAGCACGGGAACAATGTTTTAAATGGAAGAAGAGAAGTGGGGAAACTGAACCACCTAGATGCTCTTCCATATTTGTTGAGCCCTTGAAGTG
>JAJJMB010012369.1:692876-712674 GCA_023531105.1 Papaver atlanticum
TCGATTGGGTTCGTTCAACTGGGCAGGCATGCAATGCAGTTGTGGTACATGGGTCAACCCTGCGTTTCAGCTGCATAAGTACCGAATAGATGAATGCCCTTTATGAATTAAGATTTGTCAGACCAGTGTAACAAGACGCAAGTTAAACGTAATCATCACGAAGATGGATTAAGACGCGTCTATTTCTTAGGAGTTACTAATATAGGCTTAGAATACTTCTTTGTACTGCAGTTGTGCTCCTTTAATGAGAATAACATTATAATTGTGAATGTGGTTCTAAATCTAGTCTATGGTTTGCGACAATGACCAGGAGTCTCTCTTAGCTTTACTTGGTCTTGGAATGGATAGTTCTAATTGTCTCTCGATTGTAACTGTCCGGTTGCAGGATCTTCTAGTAAAGCTTGTTTTATTGTCAATCACAGGAACTAAGACTGTGCACTGCTCAATGTTATTGAAATATTTCATGCAGGTTAATAGCCAAATAGGAAATGAAATTCGCTTTGGTTTGGTTTGGTTTGGTTTTTGCTTTTTTTTGCATTTTGATAAAGCAGTACTTATATTGTATCAGTTCAGTTCGTATACGAGACTGATATGGCTGTAGAACATACATATATACCTATAGACACAGGCCCAGTTTGATCCACTCGAGCCAGTTAGGCTCCAAACATGTATCTACGCTTAGAAATAGAACCGTGTTTTGGGGACTAGCCCAAAACAGTGGGGGACTACTCTTCCAATTTGGAGGTGGTTATTTGAAGTAATTTTGGGTCACCCCTTATCTAATATTTTTTTTAATACCAAATTTAACCTTGGTAATTAAATTAGTTAGATTAGTTAGTGTTAGTGTAATGATTAATTAGTGATTAGTTAGTGATTAGTTAGTTATTAATAGGATAGTTTTGTTAGAATGAGATGAAGAAGAAGGAGAAGAAGAAGAAGAAAAGATGAAGAAAAATAGGGAAGAAGAACCCAAAAAAAATTATTTTGAGTTTAGTAAATATGATATGAGTGATTCATGTGATGATACCTCCTCCTCAGAATCAGAACCTCCTTCATCTCCTAAACTATTTGTCAATACTTCTAACGATCCGGGTATGAGTTATTTCTTAGATGATGAATGCTTTTTTCCCCAAACTCAAGCTAACGACCCAAATGATGAATTTTATCAGCCACAACCAGAATATGAAGTTATGGTTACTCAGGTATGTCTCAAATTTAGTTAATGTAGCTTGAATTGTGCAAAAAATTGGCCAAATCGAAAATTTCAGGAAGAAATTTCGGCTAGGTGTTAGTAGTTCGGTTAGCAATTCTGCCAAAAAGTTAGCCGAACTCTCCTGTATGTGCAGTTCGGTTACTCATTTCAGCATACGCAGGTAACCGAACTCTGTTTTAATGGAGTTTTTTGAGAGTTCGGTTATCTTTTTCCAGAAAACGTTGCCGAACTAATTTTATAGATTATACAGTTAATGGTTCGGTTCAGTCGAGTTTATTCCTTTTGTTACCGAACTTTATGTTCGGCAATCTCGCAAGTCACCTTCATTGAATAGATAACCGAACTCTATAGTTCGGTTTAGTCGATTTTATTAATTATGTTGCCGAACTATAGTTTTGAAATTTCCAAAGAACAAGTTCGGCAAGATCGCAATTTTTTTTTCATAACCGAACCTTTTGTTCGGCAGGATCGCATATTATATTTACATTGCCGAAAATATAAGTATTTCTTATTTTTAGTTGGTATTGACGTTGTGCTATTACTCGTAGGTTGCATCTGATCCAATAGAACCAATGGAAAATCAACCTACCCCTGTTGATATTTTGTACGATGACACGTCACATCACTACATGAATGACTTGGTATTCAAAAGTCCTTTAGAGGCAAAGAGTTGGGCTAGACAACATGCACTAAAAGACATGTGCGTATTAGTATTGAATGGGAGAGAGACCAAAACCCGCTTTGAAATGGTTTGTGAGAGAAGCGGTGATCCCGATAAAAGCCACAAGAGGAAGGGTTATGTTTATTAAGGAAAGACAAATAGGAAGAACAAAACTTTCTCAAAGAAGATTAAATGCCCATTCAAGCTTGCATTTAATAACAACAAAGAATTGGGTGGATGGGTTCTCTACAAGGTTATGGAAGGTTGTCATAACCACCCTCGTCCGGAGCATCTTGAAGGACATTTCATGGCGGCCAAGCTAACTCCTGAAGAGATGGACAAGGTAGCTAAAATGAGGAAAATGAATCTTTCACCGATTCAAATGCTCCAAATACTAAAGGAGGATAACAAGGATAACCACTCATCTTTGTCCACCATTTATAATGCAATAGTGACAATTAGAAAGAAGGAATGGAGAGATAGACAAGTGATGCAACAATTGTTTTTTTTGGCCAAAGAGAAAGACTACGCGGTTCAAAAGGATGTGGATTCGGACGGAGAGATAACACAACTCTTCATTGCGCATCCAACGAGTGTTCAATTGGCTCAATGCTTTCATGAAGTTCTCATAATGGATTGTACTTATAAGACGAACAAGTACGAGATGCCATTGTTGAATATTGTTGGGCGTACTTCGACGCAGTCACCGTTTACCGTGGCGTTTTGTTTTTTAAGAGACGAGCAAGAATCTAGTTACATTTGGGCACTAGAACAAGTTAAGGCAATCTTCCGAGGTGATGATATTCCCGGGGTTATAGTGACCGACAATGAAGTCGCATTGATGAATGCAATAGAGGTAGTGTTTCCATTAGCACACAATATGCTTTGTACATTCCATATATGGTGTAATTTGATCAATAGGTGTAAGCCAATAATTTGTCCACCCAAGAAAAAAGGATATGAAGAGATTATGATGCTACCGGAACATGAACGAGCGGATGCAAAAGAGGAAGTTGAAAAACAATACGCTCTAAATTACGCTAAGTGGGTTGCTTTCAACAGTGAATGGGAATCATTGTGTTGGTCTCTTACCGAGGAAGAGTATCATCTAAATCTTGCGGAGTTTATCGGCCATTGGGATACTCCCGATTATCCCGGTGTTGTATCGTATGTTCTTCGCCAATGGTTGGAACCACACAAAGAGAGGTTCGTTAATGCCTATACCAACCAATATAAACACTTGGGAAATCAAGCGACAAGTTTAGTAGAGTCGGCTCACCATCGGTTGAAGAAGAATCTGTTTGGATGTGTTGATAATTTCGTAACCGTGTGGAATGCTATGGATAATTACTTCAAGCGCGACATTGATAGAATTAAAGAGAAATTCCAAAAAAGCCGTATATTCAAAATGACCGGAAAATACGCCGACCACCCATTGTTCAAGGGAATCCATTACAACGTATCTCGCCAATGTATGAAGTTGTTGATCATAGAAGTCGAGTTGATTGATAAGTGGGAAACCAAGAGGGATGAGGTGTGTGTATGTAACATGAAGAAGTCTATGGGACTCCTTTGTCGCCATATGATAATCAACTACGAGCATGGCGTAATCCCTTTAAGCGACATTGATCCATATTGGAAGCATCTAACTTTCATCCCTCCTCCAAAGGGAGAAGAAGCCGGAGAGGAGTTTGGTGATAACGACATGGGTAGAACCGTACTAGAGATGTATCGTGGCATGAACAAGCTCCAAAAAAATATATTTTGGGATGACATGAGGAAAATCATATATCCACAAACTTCGGAGAATGTTTATGAACCGTCAAAAGGCAAACGCAAAGGTAGGCCAAGCAAAAAAGAAACTAAAAAACAACTAAGAGAATATGCAAAGGTGTTACGTAAGAAGAAAAGTGAGCAAACCCCATTTACTAGAGATCCATCGGCCCATGAGTATACCGCGGAAATGTACTTGGAGCAAACCAAGAAAAGGGGTAGGAGTATTGAGGAGAAAGGCGAAACAAGTGAGCGAGATTTGAAGAAAAAAGGTACGATGTGTCCATCTCAACCAAGCCAACCATCTTCCGGCGACGTGAAGCTTAAGTCTCCAATTTGCCCTATTCAACCATCTTCCCTAGACGTGAAGCTTGATGCTCCAAATAAAGACTATTTGAATGATCTACCTCTATACATTCGAGAATACGTTATATCCACCGACGACGTTCCTCCGGATGGTAATTGTGGTTTTCATGTTGTCAATCAGCAACTTGGGCCTTTCATCGAAGGTGCAAAGCTAAATAATGGATGTGCAATCACTCATATAAGGCAAAGGTTGTTGTCCAAACTAAAGGAGAATCCGGCATTTTACAAGACAATGTTGTGCGATGGGGTGGGTAGTCTCAATGAGCAATTTGTTAAGTATCAACGTCGTCTTCATGGGGGCCATCCGATCACAAGGGATTATTGGATAAGCATACCGATATGTGGACACTTAATCGCCGAGGCTTTTAATTGTGTGGTTCATTATTTCTCAAAGTATGCTAGTTTCACCTTCACCCCGAAAACAACCGTATGTGTCGAGCAACTCAAACGAAGGAGATGTGTGATGGCATTGACTAACAACAACCACTTTATAGGCCTTCGTTTAAAACCCGATTGTCCACTGCCTCCAATATCCGGAAACTCTTTTTGGCCTGCCTTTAACTACAATATAATGTTGGGTTGGTGTATTATGTATGAGCATAACATGGAGATGTGGAAAGCTTTGTCGAAATCTGACGAAATTGTACATGAAGGTCGAATTTCACTTGATGATGATTAAATGACACATGCAATGGAACTAAGTATGCTTATCAATGTAATACTATTTTTTTTTGAAGTGTGGTATTCATTATCGAGATAATGCTAGTATTCTTTTGAGTTGACAGATAATAGTTCGGCAACCTGTAATTTTGTGCAGGTAACCGAACAAAAGTTCGGTTACCTGGTGAAAAAATACAGTTTGCCGAACTCATGTTATATATGAGTCTTCAGAGAAAGTTTCGGCTACCATTGATATAATACTTTCCTAACCGAACTAGAAAGTTCGGTTACAGGCTAGAAATTTAGAAAACCGAACTTTTAACCTGAAGCCTCAGGGGAGTTTTCGGCAACCAGTTTAAATGTTGCGAGGTAACCGAACTCTCTCTTCGGCAACCTTGTAGTATTTAGCTGTTCGCCGAAAATTAAGTTCGGTTACAAGCTAGAAATTTAGAAAACCGAACTTTTTACTTGAAGCCTCAGGGGAGTTTTCGGCTACCAGTTTAAATGTTTCGAGGTAACCGAACTCTGTCTTCGGCAACCATTAATTAGTTACAGGTTACCGAACTAACCTGTGTTTAAATTTCAGGTTGCGGAAAATAATCCTTTATTCAAAATTTCTTCCATATAAAATTGAAAACACAAACCCAATTTAAATTAAAAACAAAAACAAGGTTCTAAAACAAATATAAAAGTTGTTATACATACCAAACTACGAAATCCATAACTAAGAAGTTTTTTGAAACTAAAACCATACGAAATCACTAACGACCACCACGACGAACCCTTTTACCACTTCCTTGTTTACCACGAGTTTTAGGTTGAACTTCCTCATCACTTGGGGTTTCATCTACTCGTCCGGTTTCCTCCATGGCGCGACTTGAACATTCTCCTTGTTGTCGACCCCTCTTCAATTGCTTAGACCTACTTGGCTCCATCATTCTTTTAGTTATAAGACCCTCCCACTCGCCGTAGTAGTAGGTTTGTTCCTTAGTCGACATCGGCTCTCCACTGCGGATTTTAGCCATCAATTTCTTCAATAATTTCGTACCCTTCTTCACCTGATTCCAATTTTAAGCATAAGTAAATATATTTTCAATACTTTCAAACAACAAGTATAAGAGAAGACATTTTCTTACCACATTATCCCATAACATTTTTG
This sequence comes from Papaver atlanticum, assembly GCA_023531105.1. NCBI lineage: Eukaryota > Viridiplantae > Streptophyta > Magnoliopsida > Ranunculales > Papaveraceae > Papaver > Papaver atlanticum. Next base: position 698,709 of record JAJJMB010012369.1, read on the forward strand.
CTTCTTCTCCACAAATAGGCATCTCCTTCTGACCTCTCTTAGCCTCCCTCTCCTTTGCCTTCCCCTTCGCCTTATCAGTCTTAGCTTGTTGTTCTCTATTTATCACAAAAGGATGACTAATTTCTTGATAAAACCCAGTATAATCTTCATCACATGCATTTACATCTCCACCACAAGGTACACAATCACCTAAAGGTAAGTAGTAGTTACGAAGTGCATTCCAATGTCCTACCGTAGGAGTTGGTTCATGTTTTGGAACAAAATATTTCTCGGTGTTCTTTGTTCCTTGAACCACCAAATTGAAATTTTCATTCTCCACGTCGGGATCCATTTGGACACAACAAAGTTGTCTTAGTATTCTCCTTGGATTATATATTGCATAGCCATTAGGATACCAAATTGGTCCATAGTATGCCGAGATGGTAGAGAAACCATTCATATCTTCTTCATCTACAGGGACATCATCGGGTACGGCGTATGGGTGAAATACCACATCGTTCACCGTAAGTTTATCCAATTTCTCCCTCAACGAAGTCAACTGCTCTTCTTTAGACTTCTTTTGTGCGTCCAAAAACAACCATTTTCCCGCTGTAGGTTCGTCATAGGGATAAGCTGTCTTTTCCCTAGCCAATCCCAATGAAGGGAAGTGGTCATAAATCCAAACCTATGCGAAAATGCGAAAATATTAACCACATACATGAAAATTTATTTGAAAGCAGAAAATTTTGGGGAATAATTTGATAACTAACAATGTAGAAAGTTACCTGAATAAGAGTTAAGTAACCTCCAATTTGATTTGTCTTAATCCTCGACCCTTTGCTCATCTCTCCTAGAACAAAAGCAAGCACCCCAGTGGCCCAAGAGTATTGGTTAATCTCATCGAGATTCTCCAAAAGCTGTAGATAATGTGCATCCACCCTATTTCCAGAAGTGTCTGGGAAAATGACGGTTCCTAGCTGATATAACCAATAAGCGGTGACATGATGCCTAAGGGTCTCCTGGTCCATCACCAACTTTCCTTTTTCCACCTTCTTTCTTGTCCCTCCAAATGCTTCCTTCAACTTTACCAACTTGAATTTCTTCAACCTCTTCTTAAAGGCTCCATTTGTCTCTCTTGGATTATACTCATCGCCACGTTTAGGGGACCTCACAGAACGTCTAAACTCACATTGAGCCTTTCTTGCATCCCATCCTAGACATTTTAATTCTTCAAGAGCTTCATAATGCATCGAGGGGTTGTAGCCTTCTCGAAGACATTTACCTTCCACTGGTAAGCCGGTTATTCTCGAGCAATCGTCGGGAGTAATTCCCATCTCGCCAAATGGAAGATGAATTGTATATGTCTCGGGATAGTACCTCTCGAGAAATGCGGATACGGCAACAACGTCAAAATCCGCATGTGCATCCTCTATAGCTCTCCATAAAACACACTCTTTCACCTTTGATTGAAAATCGTCACACTCCAAAGATAGATCCCATTTGGACGCCTTTTGACGCCGAATAAGACGTACTGCATCCTTATGATCCTACGAAAAAAACATAACACTATTAATACTTGACGAAACATGTCCCAAAAAAAAAACATTTTGTTAGGTAAAAATGAACTTAAAGAATACCTTTGTCGCATAGATCTTCGCAGCCCATGAGTGTTTGTAGCCAAACAAGGTGGCCCCTCCATCATTTGGAGTACCATAAGTTGGGTTCACTGATGGCAAACACAAATTATCAGGGGGAATGTGTGAGTATCTATCACAAGGCGGCTTCGGCTTCTTTTTCTCTTTAACAGGAACAATTTCTTGCTCTTCCTGCTCTTCCTCCTCTTATTCCTCTTCCTCCTCTTCATCCTCTCCCTCCTCTTCTTCCTCTCCCTCTTCTTCATCATCCTTTTCTTCCTCTTGTCCTTCTCCTTCTTTGCCCTGTCCTTGTTCTTCTTCCTCTACATTCTCAACATGTTCTCTTTGTTGTTCAACCTCTTCATTTCCTTGGTCTTCATTTCCTTGCTCTTCTTCATCATCATTCTCTTGATTGACTTCCTGGAACGATCCCCCTCCATATTTAGCATTTTTAGTACCACGGTTTCGGAAATCCAAATGTATTCTACCGCGAGGGGTGGGAGTTCTCAAATCTTCGGCTATTTGGGGATTAGATTTTTTTCCTTTGTTCCTAATGAATGAAAACCACATTATTACCTAAACAGAATATTATCTTATCAAATAAAGATGAACATGGGATTACATCAAACACAAAATGTTAACAGGCTGAAGTTCGGTTATCTGGTATAAGTTGAGAGGTAACCGAACTACAAGTTTGTATGTGACAGATCAAAGTTCGGTTACCACATAGAAAGTGCGAGGTAACCGAACTATATTTTATCAAAGTTCGGTTACCTATATAAATTTATCGAGGTAACCGAACTCATATTTTTCATATACAGAAGGAGTTCGGTTACGTTATTTTTTTGCGAGGTTACCGAACTTCATAGTTCGGTTACCTTAAAATTACTAATTGGCCGAACTGTTCTTCATATTGAAAGTTCGGTTACCTATATAAATTTATCGACTAAACCGAACTCAAAATTTTCATATAAAGAAGGAGTTCGGTTACGTATTTTTTTTGCGAGCTTACCGAACTTCATATTTCGGTTACCTTAAAATTACTAATTCGCCGAAATGTTCTTCATATTCAAAGTTCGGTTACCAAATTCTAGGGTTTTAAATTTTTCTCCTAGCCGAAATCGCTACTGTAACTTTCATTTTCAGTGGTTTTTTATGATTTCTTCAACAAAAAACGATTCTAAGGAATGGGTACGAAGGAAATTACCTGCGGATTTTCATTTTGAGGGAATCAGACTCCTTGGTTGATGTTTGATGCTTCAATTCGTCTCCCAACTTTGCTTGAAGTTGTTTATCAACTTCAAATTGATTTGGGAGATTCGCAATGCTAGCCAGACCCGGACTCAATCCTGGAATTCTTGGTGTCTGCTTAGAACGCATTGTTTTATAAAATTGATTAATCGACGATGAATTTTTTCAAATCGACGATGTATACGAAGAAGAGGAGAAGAAGAAGAAGAAGAAGAGGAGAAGAAGAAGAAGAAGAAGAGGAGAATAAAAAATTTTTGTTTTAAAACTGATTTTAGGTTTTTATTTAGGGGTTAGATTAGTGGGTAGTGGTTAAATTAGTGGGTTATTAGGATTAGTTATAACCTTAATTAGGATAAGGGAAGATTAGTATTCCCTAATCTTTTAGGACACCCCTTAAAATTTTGGGTGGACATTTGAATAAGAGAGTAGTCCCCCACTGTTTTGGGCTAGTCCCCAAAACACGGTTCTAGAAATAGGTGGCTTTGATATCTAAGCTTGCTGCTCTCTGGGTCTGGCCTATTGTGCTTTGCAAACATGTATGCATTCTAATGCCAGATGTATTTATACTTGCGTATAGAGGCGACCGCCAGCTTGCGGGAACGTTTGCATCTGTTCATTTGTGTTAGGCCTATTCCTATGCACAAGGTTAAAAAACCTGTTTGACATAATGAGTTGCATGGCAAATGAGTTGCATCACTATGGGAAAACAACTGAGAGATAGGTTACTATCGACAACTATTATCTATAGCGCTGGCGATAATATGAATACCGCTTGCATCACAGTCTCCATCGCTCGATTGTTACTATATCGTTCAACGGATATTTTGTAACGACTGTTTCCCCCTGCTTAGTTCCTATATATACGCTCATATACTTCTTCAAATTACTCACATCTACTTCTGCATATATTTTACCAATTTCTTTATTTGTATTCTCAGTTTTAAATTTCATAATCATCAATGGAGAGATCCAATAAAGAGAGGAATGTTATTACGAATCGGTTTAAATTACAGCAAGAAATGCATCAACGGAGGTTGCAACAACTTGATGATGAGGAAGCTGAAGATAGACAATTAATCGACACTCTGATGCTCGTACATTCGGGCCAAATACCTAGAGTTTCAGAGACAAAAGAAATATTCTCAAGAAGATATATGTATCGAGGAATTTTACCACCAAAAATTGATGTACGATTATTTTTTCCCAATTGCGTGTACTCTGATCAATATTTCCAACGGTCGATTCTGGTGAAAAGGATTATTGATGAGCTTTGTCAGGTAGAACCTCAATTTAATTATCAGTTTGATGCACTAAATATTAGAGATCATAGTCCTGAACAAAAAGTTACTTCGGTTCTAAGGATTCTAGGTTATAGGAAACCAGCGGATGAAAACGTTGAGTACCCTAGTATGGGCAAAACAACTTCATTCACTTATCTTTCATTGTTTTACGAAGTAATAATTAATCATTTTGTTCCAACGTAGGGGTTCCATGTTTATTGTGTGCATCAAACAGAGAACGCTTTATTGTAATAAGGAAGAATCAAGATAGGGGATTCCCAGGATGCTAGGTTGTCTTGATTGCATGCATCGGGTATAGAAGGGGTGCTCTGTTTATCCTTGAATATGCTGCTTCTTATGATTGTTGGATATGACGCGCTTTTTTTGGTCTTCCTGGTTCACAAAATGATATTAATGTTTTGCACAAGTCGCCTTTGTTTGAAGATCTAAAGTATGGAGTTTTTCCCAAAGTCCGTTTCACAATATTAACGGCAATACACCCATGGGTATTATCTTGCAGATGGTATCTATCCAAAGTGATCAACCTTGGTTCAATGTTACCGTCAGCCCCCTGCCGGCGCATTGGGTAATTCATACCGGCATTTTAACGAACGCCAAATGGCATTGAGGAAGGATGTGGAACGGGCTTTTGAAATTTTGAAGAGGAAGTTCGCTATCAATTGTGGGTCATATCGTGGTTTAAGTCCTCGTGAAATGCACAAGACTATGCTCACTTGCATAATTATACATAACATGGTAATTCAGGAAACCCATCGTGACAAGGAGCGGACTAACTATGAAGATGAAGATTTGAGGTCTAAGATTCAACCACAAAGAGACATGCCTGCAAGAAACTATGACCAAATGACTAATTACATTCAGAACCAGAATCTGTATGACAAATTAAGAGAATATCTGAGACGAGTGAATCTTTGGGCAGACTATTGAAGAGCCGGTGGGAGTAATTATTAAGTTTTATTTTATATAACAGTTTAAATATTTAATTATTAATTTGTTTGTACTTTGTTAATTCAATATTAAGTGAATGAGTTAAACTTCTTATTAAGTAGAATGCAACAACATTTCAAATTAAGAAACCTTTCATTTCAAATTAATATTAATATTAAGTAGAATCAAGAACATTTCAAAATTAAAATTCAACATTTCAAATTAATACTAAAATTAATACGTCAATTATCTAGAGGTACTACTACATCGAACTCATCATCATCATCACCAGCTTGGTTGTCATTAAATCTAGCTTGTTGTTCAATTTATGCTTATAGCCTGTCAAATTCGATTTTCCACACATGTTTTTGCTGGGGGTTCATAATTGAAGTGTCATCTTGAAGAATGTTAAGCTTGTCATAGTCATTGACAAATTTTTCTTGATAAGCCGACTTTTTTTCGTCTTCCTGTTTTGAAATTTTCTGTCAACCGCTCTTTGCTTCTCGACGGTCTTCTGATCGATGTTCCATAAACTCTGTAATGTTAAAACCATCGGAGCTTCCCCCTTCTTGAGCTAATTTTCTAGCAAGTTTTGCTCTGTTTCTTCCTAGAATTTTTTTATTAGCGGTAGCATTATTGAGAACTAAGTTGACATTTGTGTTTCTTGGGGTATCTGGTTAAGAATTTGATGGACATGGTGAAAATGGTGAAGAATTCGTTGTTGAGGGAAAAGAATTGTAAGGTACTTGTTGATTAGCTGCTAACATGTTTGGATTATATTTGTTCAACACCTACAAAATACGATAATAATTTTCGAATGCAAACAAATTCCAATTTTACACTGCCATTCTGTACGAACCTGTCTTTCAACATCACCATCCACAAGACTACTCTCCCAGCCTCTCTTAGCTTGCATTATCGCAGTAACATAAGAGGCCACTTCCTTATTGATTACAATGAAGTGTTGCGCCAAACCAGTTGCATCACGATCTTGATATCTATGAAATATGTTATTTCACATGGTGTTTCCATGTTGTTGTGCACCATCGATACAATCTTGGGTAAAATAAACATAATTACGACAAATATATTCATCTTCTATGATGTTGAATATTGCACCCCCAAACTTTGACCTTTTACCTTTATGACTTTACCATTTCCTTGAATTTGAGATTGTGAATTCTTATTATGAGAAATTGAGAAGTGTAGGGAATGTGTGATTAGTTAATCTTGTTTTAGATCAGAAGAATATTGAGAGATCAAGAAATTCTAGAGATATTTAGAAATTCTTGTGTGAGTTGAAATGAATTTGAACTTGGATATTTATAAAGGGGGAAATTGTAGCCGTTGGATGAGAAACTACTTAGTGATGATCTAGTCTATGAGCGATAGTGTGACTATGATGGCGCTGGACAGACCAGCGAGCAATGTTAAAACCATATCGCTCGGTAGAATCTCTGTCATGTATGCCTAAGTGGTATATTGACACTATGGAACATACGTTTGCCACTTTGTTATACCCATAGTGGGTGCTAAAGTGGAAAAATAGGATGTTTGACCTAGTTGGACGAACCCAAAGTCAAAATGGAAAGGATTAACGTAAGTTGCATAAGTATCCATGACCAAGCTTGGCTAAATGGTGAGCGCTTGTAATGCGATAATTCACCTAGGTATCATTGAACTGGTTTTAATGAATATTCAACACATTATATTTATGCCTCCTCATACATATATTTTTGTAGCTACAAGTGGGTGTGATGTGCATACATTATGAAAACGCAGGAGTACCAAGTACATCACCAACTTTTTCGTTCGGTAACCTATATGGACAAAACCTAATACAATTGCAAGTAGAACAACTGAATGATCCTAGACAGTATGTATATAGAGTTTATATCTCTAACCTATTCTCAATCAGTACATATATAGACAAGATCCTGTGAACCTGATTGTTAAGAACAGTACTTGGACGATCTCAAAAATCAATATCCAAGATCAATCTAGTCGTATATATCCAAATAATCCAATCGGAATTCTACCAAATAATTAAACTTGTTGTTTATCTTTCAAGATACGCATTCTACAAGAACGATTCTCATAATCGATCACAATTAAATGGACTGTCTACTAAGATTGAATACGTACAACTTGCGTAAATCCAATTATAAAGATAAAATATATATAATGCGGAAAAGGAAAAACACAAGACACCATAAGTTTTGTTAACGAGGAACCCGAAATAGCAAAAAAAAACGGGACCTCGTCCATAATTGAACACCAACTGTATTAAGACGCTACAAGGACTAGCCTACTATCAGACTTCGGAATAGAATGTAGTGAGACCGAATCCACCCTCAAAGTAATTCAGTTACATTCGCGCTCCTTACGTCTCTTGAACATCGCAAGGCTCTACGCAATAGACTCCCTTAGCTGATGTCCTTTACGTCCTAAGAGTTGCTTCAGCCGAAGTGAAGACTTTTGATACCAATATGCCTCTAACAGATACGCATATTTGATTTTCGTTTAGATCAAAGATCAAGGTGAGGAAATCTGTTTGAAATGGACAAAGCTAACAAACCTCACAAATCCGGAACTTACGACTCCCGAAGAATAGCCTAGATTCCTAACCAACTCTCAAGAACAATCTTCCAAAGATCAATTAAGATTAGTTTTCAGATATCTATCTTGAAGAATCACAAAGTCTGAGATGAAGAGAATTTTGTGATTACTATCTATCTTGCCTGAAAGAGATTACAAAAATATCGATAACAGAAAAGCGAGATCAGGATACACGAACTATCAAGGTAAAGATAGTCGGACTTGCCTTCATGAATCCCCAAATAGAAGTCTTTTTGTCATAGATCTACTTATGTTTCTCAGAGAAAACTTAGGTCCATAGAGGACGACTCTAGAATCAACTAGGACACATAGTGTCAGGGATTGAACTTTTTAGTTCAAAAGAGCATCTCTATTTATAGTTTTCAAAGACCATGGGTTGCTTAGAATTCAAGCTAAGATAACTTGAGAATCAAGCAAACACTTTTAGGTCTTGAAAATACAATAGAAGAATATACACTAGAAACAGGTTCTTGGACCATGTATAATGATTGTTCGGTTTGGCAAGTATGCCAAAGAACTAAAGGAATTTGATGTTCATTTTTACACCTAAGAATTTAATCATGATGCACTGATAGGCACATAATTTATACATTTTTACTTCCCTATTTGTATTTTTTAATAATCGTTTTTACACTAGTTTTATTATTATTTTGTCTTTTGGAGGTAGCGCACGTAAAATCCAAATTATTAGCATAGCACTGCTAAATAGATTAAAAAAAAGTACTACTATATCTGCGGCATAGATGGTTCATCTCCCCAGTTTTCAGTAATCTTATTTTGCATCCACACAAACCTAACACTAATACCCAAAGTGGATCACCCATCAAAGCCTTCACAATTCAGACCCATATGGCTACGTAACGTCACATATAAAATCATAGCAAAGATTCTAGTTAATCGAATCAGACCCTTCTCCCTTTCTTAATAAGCCCCTATCAAAGTGTCTTTGTACCACAAAGATCAATCCATGATAACATAATGATTGCCGGAGAGCTTTTCCACTATATCAGAACCTCAAGCCTCGCCAAGGACCCAAAATATCTCTCAAATTAGATATACAGAAAGCCCACGACATCTTAGATTGGGGGTTCATCAAAACCGCATTCACCAAGCTTGGATTTCCATCAACCTTTATAGATTATATTATGTTATGTGTCATAACTGTTACATATTCGATCAATATAAATGGTGCACCTCATGGTTACATCAACCCAACAAGAGATATTAGACAAGGAGGCCCGCTTTCTTTCTATATTTTCATAATATGTGCAGAAATCCTATCTACAAATTTGGGAAACCTTCAAACCAAAACCTTGTTCGAGGTCTCAGCATATCAAAAAAACCACCACCAATAATTCATTTAATGTATGTTGATGACCTTCTAATAACCTTCAAAGCCTCTGACCAAAGTAACTGAAAAAACGGGGGTACAACAACCACACCCAATATTTCGTTTAGGCAATCTGTATGGACAAAACTCCAATATAATTCCAAGAGAATACACTAGACAGTCAGACTAAATCAATGAAAATACATCCAAGAGTTATATCTCTGTTTCTCAATGTAATCAGCAAATCAAACAGATAGAAATCCGCGAGCCTGATTATTATGAGAAACAACTTGAATGGTACCAAGGACCAATGTTCAAGTGTCAATCAATTTATATCAACAACCAAAGGTCGGATTATCTAATTGATTGAACTACGCACAACCTGTGATATTACAATTATATAGAAAATATAATGCGGAAAAGAAATAACACAGACACCATAAATTTTGATAACAAGGAAATCGCAAATGCAGAAAAAGCCCGGGACCTAGTTCAGATTTGAACACCACACTGTATTAAGCCGATACAGACTCTAGCCTACTGCAAGTTAACTTCGGACTGGAATGTAGTTGAGCCCTAGCCAATCTCACACTGATCAAGGTACAGTCACGTTCCTTACGTCTCTGAATCCCAGCAGGACTCTACGCACTTGATTCCCTTAGCTGATCTCACCCACAACTAAGAGTTGCTACGACCAAAAGACAAAGACTTGATAAACAAATCTGTCTCACACAGAAAAGTCTATTGAATAGATAAATCTGTCTCCCACAGAAATACCTACGAGTTTTTGTTCTGTCTTTTGATAAATCAAGATGAACAGGAACCAATTGATATACCGGACTTATATTCCCGAAAAACAGCCTAGTAATATCAATCACCTCACAATAATGTTAATCATATGGAAGCGAAACAAGATATTGTGGAATCACAAACGATGAGACGAAGATGTTTGTGACTAATTTTGATCTTACCTATCGGAGATTAAATCTCGAGCAAATCTTAGAGAAGATAGTACTCAATACGATAGAGTAAAGTAAGATCAGAACACGCAACTACAAAGAAAATAGTTGGGTCTGGCTTCAGAATCCCAATGAAGTCTTTAAGTCGTTAACCTATAATGGTTTTAGAAAAACCTAGGTTAAAGGAGAATCGACTCTAGTCGCAACTAGTATCACATAGGAGGTGTGGGGATTAGGTTTCCCAGTTGCTAGAGTTCTCCCTTATATAGTCTTCAAATCAGGGTTTGCAATCAATGTTACCTTGGTAACAAAGCATTCAATATTCACCGTTAGATAAAAACCTGATTAGATTCAAGCTAATATCTTTCAACCGTTAGATTGAACTTATCTTGTTACACACAAATGAAATGTACCTTCATTTAGATATGGATAACCGTACCTGAATGTGTACACTTTGTTGGCTCAATAATAGTTAACCGAAGTTAGCCATATGAACACTTTCATATCAACCTTGTTCATCTTAACCACAACTAGTTCAAATGACTAAAATGAAACTAGTAATAGAGTTGTTCAATTGTTTATGTTTTCATAGAAGTATACAAGACACAATTGAAGCAAAATCGGTTTTGATTCACTCGAATCAATTCAAGAACATTTTAGCCACGGTTTGCAAAGATTTCATTCCATATTATATAAATGTATTTGATCATGAATAACCGATTTTAGAACTTAACATACTCAAGTATGCAAACGGGTATGCATACTTAGAGTTCCGGACTTGGTCTGTCCGCCAGTATGCGAACGGGTACAGATACTGTCGTTCAAGACCGAACTCAGTTGATTTAGTATGCAAACGGGTACGCATACCAAATTCCCGGACCTGAACTGTTACGCCAGTACGCATACGGGTATGCATACTAAGTTCCCGTACTTCAACTGATAATCCAGTACGCATACGGCTTTGCATACTAAGTTCCCGGACTTGGAATAACTTGCAACAGTTAGTATACAAGTACGCATATTGTGCTATATCCAATCAATAGTTAGTTGTTCTAAACTCCCATTTTAATTATTAAAACATTCTTAGAAGACGGGAATAGTTGTCTCACACTAACTATTAGCTTCAAAGAAATTTTCAAATGATCAAACGATCAATACGAAACATTCCGAGTCTACATCAAATGGCTGTCTCACAAAAATCATGTAAGATGTTACCAGGCGATTTTCACATGATCATCTTTTGAATTTCGTCAAAAATAAAAGATGAACTTGGTTAAAGCAAAAGCTTAACAACACATATTTCGAGAAATATGTAAGCGAGTTAAACTCAGCTCGAAATATCAAATGTGTATAAAGTAAAGTCTATATAGCTATAGGACTTTTGTCTCAATAGGAGATAGAATATAGAAATAGACTTCTTGGTGATAGATGAGTTCAAGTCTCCACATACCTTTTATTGATGAAGTTCCACCAGCTCCCCTTAGTAGTTCTCCTTCTTCAATCGATGAACGTCGTGAAATCTAAAGCTCAACTACACATTCTATTCCAATCCGAGACATAGCTATAAGTAGATTATAATCAAGACTTATAATTTTGGCAACTAAACTTGACAAACAATCTTGAGATAGCAACGCTTGCGAGTTCGACCGAGCAGTGCTCTAACAGTAACCTTCAACTCGAGAACCTGCTTCATTTTTATGGTATGTCGGCGGGCCAGGTAATTAATAATTCTAAATCCTTAATTATCCATCATCTGAGATTGGACCCAAGCAAGTTGAGTAATCTACAACAATTCTTCGATATGTTGGCCACATCAATTCCCCCTACCTATCTAGGGGTCCAATTCAAGCCATGAAGAGCATCTAATCACACATTTGCACCTCTCCTTCAAAGACTAGCACGAAAAGCAAAAGGCTGGATGGCAAAATGCCTAAATCAAGAGGGAAGAAGAATACTCATAAAAATCTCCCTAACCCCTATCTCAAACCACCTTATGAAAACACAAAATCTACCCATCAACGTCCACAAACAAATAGATCGTATCACCAGGAAAAAAATTTGGGGGCATGACTCGACAGTTAAAAAGCTTCATCCTATTGGTTGGGATAAAGTAACAAAACTGATTTCCGAAGGTGGGCTAAGCATAAGAAAGAGCAGTGATCATAACAAGGCTCTTCTAATGAAAAGAATTTGGAGCTTGCATGAAAAACCTAACTCCATCTGCAGAAGTCTGTTTACCGAAAAATATCTTCATCATCAACCAATTCTACAAGGCATGGATACCATACCATCTTCCTCAAGCGCTCAACGGAGACAATTAACATCAATCGTTCCTACCATGCAACAATTGATATTTCATCAAATTGGGAATGGGCTATCAACATCAATAGAAACCAACTGGATTCCAAACTCCCCAAATCTGGATCCAGCACAATGTTATCCTATCCGCAAGGCAGCTTATATCATTGATCTGATCTCTCATAACTGGATTCGGGAAAAATTAAACATCCTCCCCAATCTTGTAGCACAAAAAGTCATAAACATCCACCTTCCCCAGGATGGCCCCGGGGAAAAAATTATCTGGCCACACTAAAAATCTGGAAAATACACTACATCATCGGGATACAAATGTCTAACCCATGGTCAACCTACCAAATCCCCCTCCCACGCACCAACCAAATTCCTGTGGACTTTACCGTGTCCACCAAAAATTTATATTTTCTTGTGGAAAGCAATCAATGAAGGTCTACCAACCCTCTCTCTCCTACATCTCATCCACCTAAGCAACTCCGACATTTGTCCCAAATGTAACACTGATCCGGAATCAACGACTTACATGCTAATTCATTTCCCAATTGTGACTACATCTTTGAACACATCGCTCACTCATCCCTCAACCAATGCAAACTCCAATAGTATCCCCACATTTGTTTTAACACCTCAAACAACCATTTCCCAACTTATACAACATTCAGCACCAATATATGTTATCTCCTCTTTCTGTTTTCTATTCTGGACCTTATGTTGGCTAGAAATGAATTAATATACCGCCAAAAGCAAACAAAATCAGAAGAAAACCTAGTTTGGGATCAAAAACAACATCAAGAATATTCTGCGGCACAAGAATCTTTACCCCCAGTGCTACCAGGAGATTCACCGACATATAACCACTCAAGAAGCACCAAAAGGATCTCCATAATCTCGTCCACCCCGAACATGAACTGGATTAAGATTAATACAGATGGGGCGGCCAGAGGTCACCCGGGTTTCGCAGGTGCATGTTTCATTTGCAGGGATTCATATGCACAAACTGTAATAGCTTTAGCTCAACCTTTAGGAATTACGACTGCAGAAACTTGGGCTCTGCTTTTGGCATCAAGAACAGCAACAGAAAGACAATGGCCAAAATTTCTCTTCGAGACGGATTTAGAGAACCTTCTGTGCTTTATCACATCCCCTACTCCCCCTCTTGGCACATCTCAGGGATGATTGAGGAAATAAAGAATAAACTACGACAGATCCCCCATGCTGTTATACAACACAACTACATATAAGGAAATCAAGCAGCGGATTGCCTGGACAATCATGCGGCAGACGGAAGTCAAATGGGAAATATTTCAACCAAAATTTGGGATCAGGCAATCCCAGATTTTATTGGTCAAATTATATTCCATGACTTTGTGGATTCCACATACACACGTCAAATTGTAACCTAAACTTCTTTAATAAATTGCATGCTTCAAAAAAATATAAATAAATAAAAAATAAAACCACTTCCTTAACAGCCACCAATTTGTGCTAGTGGAGTATATTACTCATGTCCAAAATTCTCTATATAAAAATAGAGTTTTTACGAGCGTTGTGGTTAACCGGAGCATCTGGTTGATTCTTGCCCCACCATTATTTATCTTTGGTAATGTTTTTAGATTTTGGACAGGAAAATATTTTTCAGATTTTTTTAAATTA
>JAJJMB010012369.1:712684-736609 GCA_023531105.1 Papaver atlanticum
ATTTTTTTAAATTAATCAGTAGATTGATGTTACCAAAAAACAATATAAAAATCGGATAGAAAATAATTATTTCTATTATTAAAATATACAAATAAATTAAAATAAAATTGCATCAAAAAATGTACTTTTCATCAAGATTAGATCACAAAATTAAATCGATCATAAAATATCAATAATAATAATAATAAGTTCCCAGTGTCCATTGTCCAGTTACAAATTTTATAGTTGCAAGAAATTGATAATAAAACTAACACTAACTGCAATATATATTTACAATTCCAATGAAATTAAAAGAAAACGATCAAATTTAGATCAATGATTAAAATCTAAAACAAAACTGGGTAGAGTTACGGATACTTACATGTCGATTAAAATTTGCTTTCTCTCCCGCCAAATAAAATTGATCAATAATCCTATACAATAGTCGAAAACAAACAATCGTTAATAAAAATATTGTGACAAACAATACATAACATTAAAAAAATTTCTAAGAACAAGATAATAAAAAAAGTTAGATAAAGAGCAGGAGACAACAATGAAAGGATTTCAAAATTAATTTTCCCAATATTAATTTTTTCATAAAAAGAAAAAAAAATCCAGACGTGTAAGATTGCAAATATTTCTTGGACAAATTATTGCATCAAATAATGTGGTTGTCCAAAAATAATAAATATAAGAATAAATATCGAATGATATTATTTTCAATACAAAATAATCAAAAATTTAATACAGAATAGTATAAACTTTAATACTGCTAATCAAGAATACAGTATTAAATTAAAATTCTGGATATTTTCCTAAAAATATGCCAAAAATACAAAGACAAAATAATATTTTAGGTTTTATTGGTAAATATAACGTTCATTCCAAAAATTGTTTTCCATCTCGCTGTATATAAGAGCTCAATCCAAGACTCACTCATTCAATGCTGCTTCTTTGCTTTGGATTTGTTTATTTTTTAGGGTTTCAGTTTTTATGATTATGCGGTTGTCTTTTCCGCTTCTTTGCTTTGCATTAGATTTATTTTTTAGGGTTCCAATATTTGTGATTCTTAGTCTGATATGCGGTTGTCTTTGGTTTTATAGGTATAGTGAAAAGTTTTTTGGCTAGTGCTTCTTCTCTAACATGAATACAACAACTCGGATAAAATTTTACTCGCTTTGTATCCTTTCGCTTTGGAGCTGATCCCAAAATAACGAAAACTCAAAATCGGGTTACTCGATGGAGCTGATCCCAGAGGCGCAAAAAATGGTGGTGTACTCTCTTACTCTCTTAGCTGTTATTTTTTTGTTGCTACTTTAGGTTTTGGTTACATCTTCAAAGCCCTGAAATAAAAAAGCACGGCTTAAGAATGATTTTAGGAAACGGATTCTTCGGTCTATAGCTTTCAAATCCTATTAATAGGACGCAATTCTTGATTTTTTGTTTTGTTTTATTTTATTTCCCGCAGATATCACAAGAGGTGCACTTTATATGTTTCCTTCTGCAATTGTGTTTCGTTTTGATCATTCCCTGTATTCATTGTCTCTGGCTTTACATTTCCTTATGTGTATTTTGCATGTACGTGACTCTAACAAGATTGAGTAATATCTATAAAAATCTCTATGGTGTAGTTCCTGCTTCTGCCTACACTCTTAGTTTCGTATTAATCGTTATTATAGTGTACGGGGACATCACGCAATTGTTTTCTTGATTCTTTCTAATGTGTCAATAAGTTTGTAATTCTTTGCAAGTGATTCGATGCAAGTTGGACCAACGGTAATGGTCAAGGATGTCACAGAGTCACCAACCAAGAGACACATTTGGAGAAAAAAAATGGGAACTACAAAGATCTATACATTTGGTACATAAACTTTGATATATCGGCAATATCAATATAAGAGGTGGCAAAATTAATCTCGTTTTTTTTTCCTATGGTTGTTATTTGATTTTAACCTCCAATTTTACTTTTTGTCTTTTTGTAGTAGGCTGGTGTAGATCATCAAAATCAGAAAACTGAAGCATGGCTTTGATGAATCCGTGTTATTTGTTCAAGAGTTTTGAGTGATGACCTGGGTAAATACTAACAAATTTTTTTTGTTAATGCCCTTATGCTCTGAAAATTATTTGGCTTTATTAAAAAAATAGGTTAACCTTTTAAGCCATGTGAATTCTGGCTCAGGCGAAATCCCTGTACATTCTGCCATAAATTAATTGACTCAACCCTATTTGAAAATATCTTTTATCTTTTGTATGATTAGTTTAAAATTTGTCACAGAAGGACCTCTTCTTAAGGGTTTATTGATGTTGATGTACTTCTCAAAAAATTGCATGGACATGAAACTTAACGCGATTGTTTGCTTTGACATATGATGATCTCTTGCTCACTTGGATAGTTGGAGTGTTTCATTATCATCACCATGCATCACATACTACAGGGGTAGAAAACATCAGATGTAGCCATGCTGGATCACCCTATCACTTAGATGAAGATGTGCATTTGGGTTCCTAGGTAGACCAAAAACAACAATTTCTCTAGGAAGTCTGGTTGGATGACAACACTGATCTTCCTTCTAGGCGTACACATGAAAGCGTGTTCTGAAATTAAAAAGTCCAAAAATATAGAGTTCAAGAATCAACCATAACAGAGGGGAGTGGCCGGGGAAAATAAAGGAGCTTATTATTTTTTTGTACATGAGGCCAATGAGAGACGTTTATAAAACAACACTGTGTGGTTCCACTCACCAACTGCATTATGAAAATGAGATTGGATTATTACTTTATTAGGTTAATTATTACTGGATTGTAAATCTCGGGTTCACATTGTTTCAGTGATCATTCACGAAGTACATTATTTTGTTGCATCTCTGTACAAATTCTAGGATCCACACTCTATATGATGATTTTAAAGAAATAATGCGATGACTGATATTGTTCGTGGTATACGTACGGAATAACAAGTATTAAAGAACGGTAATGAACTTGACCCTTGAGTTGGGAGATAGTGAAAGCCGAGAATTGTTATTGGTACCATTAACCTGCAGTACATGTACTTCCAATAAATGATATGCTGCTTAGGGCTTTTCTGTATTAACATTTTCTGGGAAGTGGAAAAAGTGAGATTATCATAATGGACTAAAAGATATGGAGATTCTAGATGATAACATAAAATGCACCGAGAGAGACGTGGAAGTGTAAACTTTATCGATCTACGGGTAAATTCATTAAGTACATTTTTTAAGCTAGGCAAAGGAATTGACTGTAAGCTAATCCCAATGTGATATGAAAGTTGTCGGAATCCATATCGACACTGTGGGTGAACATATATACCCTCTATATACATTTGACCCATAACCAAGTTAATCATTTGTACGAGCTAAGAGTCAAAACGTTAGCTAAAGGGAAAAAAAAATCGGGGAGCAGTAGTGCAGTACTGTACCAACAATGAATAATAAAGTGGCCTTCTTTTAGAAACATGAATTTGGATGTGTTCATAATCTTATTATATCATAATTAATCAGCTGTGGGAGCAGCTTGGGCATCCGCACCGTCGAGCCTTTGTAAAGCGATGGACAGTATGATGTTTTCTGCTCAAATTTGACTTACTGAATAAACACTGATCTTTTTTGTCTTAACTTCTACATTATTTTCCTTTATCCCTATGTTTTTGGCATTTTACACTTTTGATCGGTAATGGGCCGGTGGCGCAACAACATTTGTCGAAGGTTTGTGTCTTGGCTCCTCTGCTCAGAATTGTCGTAAGCACTCCAATTTTCAAAATGGTTTTGGCTTCATTTATTATCCTAATTTCATTTTTGCATGATAATTTGGTTAACCTTTTAAGAATTGTTGATTCTGTCTCAGGCGACATATAGCTTTTTCACCAGTACATTATGTCCCTTAACCTCAAGTACATTGGTTTCTTTTGTGTGATTAGTTTAAAATGTGCAGTAGGACGATGCGTGCACGATTATGTAGATGATGCAGGAGCACTTCAACATATATGTCGTCCTGTTGTAATGATTAAGAAATTAATGATATATGCATATCGCCAGGTTATGTGGAGGTAATTGTCGGTCAGCAGTTGGTGCATTATATGGTTAGGAACAGGTTGATGTTAGCGGAGGAAAATTCCTGTGTCATTTGCAATGTTGTTGGTGGTATCAGACAGACCCCGGCCTAGCTTAGAGTCACTGTCTAGGTTGATGTATCTCGGTCTTTTCATTGCATCATCCAAAATCATAATTTATTGTGTTCTCACCTGCGTAGTTCGCCTACAACGTGATATTGCTTCCATACAAACCTGTACGAAATGTTCAGAATATTCTGACATTGTAGATGATCTGGCGATCACCCAGATGGTGAGAGTGTTAATTTCGTTATCATCACCATGCATCATATATTACATGGGAAGAAAACATAAGGTTTAACCATGCTGGATCACCCTGTCATTTAGAAGACTAATCATGTATTTGGATTCCTAAGAGCGAAAACAACTTTTTCCAAGAAGTCTGGTTGGATGCCCAAAAACACTCTTCTTTGCAGGTATACATACATATGAAAGTTCATTGTGGAGAGCTCGATTCAAGTCATATCCTTAAAAGCATATGTGCAATCTCCTGACCACAACTAGGTTCATCTTGGGTGATCCCACCTAAGGATTGGACTTCAATAAATGCTAATGGTGGTTGGAACCTAAATTTTCATAATGGAGGAAAAGGATCCTAAGAGACTCAAATCATAAATTTGTATACGTATATGCTCAATCAACTTAGTTGGGTTTTTTTTTTTTTTTTTGCAGTGCTCAATCAACTTAGTTGGTATGTTTTTTTGCAGAGGAAGCAGAGACTCGGACAATCAGCGATGCTTTTATGGTGGTTCTGGAGAAAAAGATTGATCAAATTATTATGGAGAGTGACGCTTCAGCCTTTTTGGAGCAAATAAAGAAAAAAAACCTTCATGGGAGACCAGAAAACTCATTGTCTGCTTCAACATATTAGATCCTTAGTCCCCAATTTTAAGTTTCTCTCATTTGTATTTGTTAATTGTACATTGCAAATGGAGTTGCTCACGATCCGGCCCAATAGGTTAAAACTAATGTTAGCCATATAGCTTGGTTTGTATCTCTTATTTGGCTTATGCCTTCTTTATGCAACGACCATATAACTGGTACTATGTAAGTTTAACCTTTTTGCTCTAATAAATAAATAAAGTATGAAAGTTCATATGCTTAACCGATACCCTTTTTTTTAAGCAGGTCGATACCCATTTATACCTAAAGCATCAACAAAATTACATAACGTACTTGAAAATATGGGAACGTATTGAAGAAAAAAAATATGATTAAACCTGATTATTATTATTTTGAAAATATGATGTATCACGTTCTCGATGACACTTCTGTTGATGAATTAAAGGCGCATAATAATTAGTTAAAAAAATATCAAAATTCAGAGAAAGGTTTGAGCGACATAACTATTAGTCACTTTATGAAGCTTCAATAAGGATTGTAGTCTTTGAAGATATAATTGGTTTACATGCCAATAAGATTTTAATTGGTTTTTTATTTTACATTGATGTCTTATTAGTTTATTTATTGTTTTTTAGGATCATAAGTTTAACTTTTAATGTTTTAGTAGTTTTTTATGAAATTAATTTTAAGGTATGAATCTACAAATTTATTAATGTTTTATACGAAAACTAGTACCAAATAAATAGAGTTTGATAGTGGGTTCTTCCTGGTTACGAAGAATTGCTGGCGGACCATTTGCATGAGTGTAATTATGCAGCTTTTGAACTAGGCTGATTTCAGTGGGTAAAAATGTGGACTTTGCTAGTGGGCCGTGAAATGGACGAAGTGGCTGGTGGATTGTTTGGGTTCTTATAGAATGATGTTTTGGGGACTACTCAAAAAGGTGGGGGACTACTCTGTTATATGAATGCCCAACCCAAATTTTAAGGGGTGTCCTAAAAGATTAGGGAAGACTAATCTTCCCTTGTCCTAATTAAGGTTATAACTAATCCTAATAACCCACTAATTTAACCACTACCCACTAATCTAACCCCCTAAATTAAAACATAAAATCAGTTTTAAAACCTTTTTTTTTTCTTTTATTCTTCTTCTTCATCTTCTTCTTCTTCTCCTCTTCTTCGTATACATCATCGTTAATCGTCGATTCGAAAAAAATCATCATCGATTAATCAATTTTTATAAACAATGCGTTCTAAGCAGACACCAAGAATTCCCAGATTGAGTCCGGGTCTGGCTAACATAGCGAATCTCCCAAATCAATTTGAAGTTGATAAACAACTTCAAGCAAAGTTGGGAGACGAAGTCAAGCATCCAACATCAACCAAGAAGTCCGATTCGATTAAAATGAAAATCCGCAGGTAATTTCCTTCATACCCATTCCTTTGAATCGTTTTTTGTTGAAGAAATCGATTAGAAATCATCAAAAACCATTGAAAATGGTCGTTACAGTAGAGATTTCGGCTAGGAGAAAATATGAAAACCCTAGATTTTGGTAACCGAACTTTCAATATGAAGAACAGTTCGGCCAATCAGGAATTTTTAGGTAACCGAACTATGTAGTTCGGTAAGCTCGCAAAAAAAAAACACGTAACCGAACTCATTCTTTATATGAAAATTTTGAGTTCGGTTTAGTCGATAAAATTATATAGGTAACCGAACTTTGATAAAATATAGTTCGGTTACCTCACAGTTTCTATGTGGTAACCGAACTTTGATAAAATATAGTTCGGTTACCTCGCAGTTTCTATGTGGTAACCGAACTTTGATCTGTCAACACCAAACTTATAGTTCGGTTACCTCGTAACTTATACCAGATAACCGAACTTTAGTCTGTTAACATTTTGTGTTTGATGTAATCCCATGTTCAATTTTATTTGATAAGACAATATTCTGTTTAGCTAATAATGTGGTTTTCATTCATTAGGAACAAAGGAAAAAAATCTAATCCCCACCTAGCCGAAGATATGAGAACTCCCACCCCTCGCGGTAGAATACATTTGGATTTCCGAAACCGTGGTACCAAAAATGCTAAACATGGAGGGGGGTCGTTACAGGAAGTCAATCAAGAGGTGATGGAGAATACAATTGATAATGTTATTGAAGAAGAGAATGATGATGAAGAAGACCAAGGAAATGAAGACCAAGGAAATGAAGAGGTTGAACAACAAAGAGAACACGTTGAAAATGTAGAGGAAGGAGAACAAGGACAGGGCAAAGAAGGAGAAGGACAAGAGGAAGAGAAGGATGAGGAAGAAGAGGAGGAAGACGAGGGAGAGGATGAAGAGGAAGAAGAGGAGGGAGAGGAGGAATAGGAAGAAGAGCAAGAAATTGTTCCTGTTAAAGAGAAAAAGAAGCGGAAGCCGCCTTGTGATAGATACTCACACATTCCCCCTGATAATTTGTGTTTGCCACCAGTGAACCCAACTTATGGTACTCCAAATGATAGAGGGGCCACATTGTTTGGCTATAAACACTCATGGCCTGCGAAAATATATGCGACAAAGGTATTCTTTAAGTTCATTCTTAACTAACAAAACGATTTTTTTTTTGGGACATGTTTCGTCAAGTATTAATAGTGTTATGTTATTTTCGTAGGATCAGAATGATGCGGTTCGTCTTATTCGTCGTCAAAAGGCGTCCAAATGGGATCTTTCTTTGGAGTGTGACGAGTTTCAAGCGAAGGTTAAAGACTATGTGTTATGGAGAGCTATTGAGTACGCACATGTGGATTTTGACGTTGTTGCCGTATCCGCATTTCTCGAGAGGTATTATCCCGAGACATATATAATGCATCTTCCATTTGGTGAGATGGGAATTACTCCCGATGATTGCTCGAGAATCACCGGCTTACCAGTGGAAGGTAAATGTGTTCGAGAAGGCTACAACCCCTCGATGCATTATGAATCTCTTGAAGAATTGGCTCTAAAATTTCTAGGATGGGAAGCAAGAAAGGATCAATGTGAGTTTAGACGTTCTTGGAGGTCCCCTAAACGGGGCGATGAGTATAATCCAAGAGAGGTAAATGGAGCCTTCAAGAAGATGGTGAAGAAATTCAAGTTGGTAAAGTTGAAGGAAGCATTTGGAGGGACAAGAAAGAAGGTGGAGAAAGGAAAGTTGGTGATGGACCGGGAGACCCTTAGGCATCATGTCACCGCTTATTGGTTATATCAGCTAAGAACCGTCATTTTCCCCGACACTTCTGGAAATAGGGTGGATGCACATTATCTACAGCTTTTGGAGAATCTCGATGAGATTAACAAATACTCTTGGGACACTGGGGTGCTTGCTTTTGTTCTAGGAGAGATGAGCAAAGGGTCGAGGATTAAGACAACTCAAATTGGAGGTTACTTAACTCTTATTCAGGTGACCTTTTACATTGTTAGTTAGCAAATTATTGGCATAAATTTTCTGCTTCCAAATCAATTTTCATCTATGTGGTTAATATTTTCGTATTTTCGCATAGGTTTGGATCTATGACCACTTCCCTTCATTGGGATTGGCTAGGGAAAAGACACCTTATCCCTATGACGAACCTACAGCAAGAAAATGGTTGTTTTTGGACGCACAAAAGAAGTCTAAAGAAGAGCAGTTGACTTCGTTGAGGGAGAAATTGGATAAACTTACGGTGAACGATGTGGTATTTCACCCATACGCCGTACCCGATGATTTCCTTGTAGATGAAGAAGATCTGAATGGTTTCTCTACCGTCTCGGCTTACTATGGACCAATTTGGTATCCTAATGGCTACGCAATATATAATCCAAGGAGAATACTAAGACAACTTTGTTGTGTCCAAATGGATCCCGACGTGGTGAATGAAAATTTCAATTTGGTGGTTCAAGGAACAAAGAACACCGAGAAATATTTTGTTCCAAAACATGAACCAACTCATACGGTAGGACATTAGAATGCACTTCGTAACTACTACTTACCTTTAGGTGATTATGTACCTTGTGGTGGAGATGTAAATGCATGTGATGAAGATTATATGGAGTTTTATCAAGAAATTAGTCATCCTTTTGTGAAAAATAGAGAACAACAAGCTAAGAATGATAAGGCGAAGGCGAAGGAAAATGAGAGGGATGCTAAGAGAGCTCAGAAGGAGATCCCTATTTATGGAGAAGAAGCAAAAATGTTATGGGATAATGTGGTAAGAAAATGTCTTCTCTTATACTTCCTTGTTGTTTGAAATTATTGAAAATATATTTACTTATGCTTAAAATTGGAATCAGGTGAAGAAGGGTACGAAATTGTTGAAGAAATAGATGGCTAAAATCCGTAGTGGAGAGCCGATGTCGACTAAGGAACAAACCTACTACTACGGCGAGTGGGAGGGTCTTATAACTAAAAGAATGATGGAGCCAAGTAGGTCTAAGCAATTGAAGAGGGGTCGACAACAAGGAGAATGTTCAAGTCGCGCCATGGAGGAAACCGGTCGAGTAGATGAAACCCAAAGTGATGAGGAAGTTCAACCTAAAACTCGTGGTAAACAAGGAAATGGTAAAATGGTTCGTCGCGGTGGTCGTTAGTGATTTCGTCTGGTTTTAGTGTCAAAAAACATCTTAGTTATGAATTTCATATGGTTTAATTTCGTATGTTTGTGTATGTATAACAACTTTTATATTTGTTTTGGAACCTTGCTTGTGTTTTTAATTTTAATTTGGTTTGTGTTTTCAATTTTATATGGATGAAATTTTGAATACAGGATGTTCTTCGGCAACCTGAAATTTTTACATAGCTAACCGAACTTAAAGTTCGGTAACCTGTGACAAATTAATGGTCACCGAACTGTTTTTTCGGCGAACAACTAAATCATACCAGGTTGCCGAACACAGAGTTCGGTTACCTGCATTATTTTCACTGGTTGTCGAACTCTTCTCTGAAGACTCAAATAAAACAGCTAAATCCTACCAGTTTGTGACTGAGACTTCAGGTAAAAAGTTCGGTTACCTCAATTTTAACAGAGCTAGCCGAACTTAAAGTTCGGTAACCTGTGACTAATTAATGGTCACCGAACTGTTTTTTTGGCGAACAGCTAAATCCTACCAGGTTGCCGAAGACAGAGTTCGGTTACCTCGCAACATTTTCACTGGTTGCCGAACTCTTCTCTGAAGACTCAAATAAAACAGCTAAATCCTACCAGATATCACAGAACTACACTCTTACGTTTGTTTTAGAGTGGTTTTTGTATCATATATATGTTCAGTTTGTGACTGATCCTTCAAATAAAAGTTCGGTTACCTCATTATTTAACATGTAACCGAATTTTGTAGTTCGATTTGCTCGCAAATATTTATTTTCTAACCGAACTTTGAATTTTAAAATTACAATGTTCTATATCTGACACATAACAGGTGTTCGGCAACCTGAAATATTTGCACAGGCAACCGAACTTAAGTTCGGCAATCTCAATAATCATATGTGCTTACCGAACTATTACCTGTCAACTCAATAAAATACTAACATTAACTCGATAATGAATACCACACTTCAAAAAACATAGTATTAGATTGATAAGCATACTTAGTTCCATTACATGTGTCATTTAATCATCCTCAAGTGAAATTTGACCTTCATGTATAATTTCGTCTGATTTCTTCAAATCTTTCCACATCTCCATGTTATGCTCATACATAATACACCAACCCAACATTATATCGGAGTTAAATGCAGGCCAACAAGAGTTTCCGGATATTGGAGGTAGTGGACAATCGGGTTTTAAACGAAGCCCTATAAAGTGGTTGTTGTTAGTCAATGTCATCACACATCTCCTTCGTTTGAGTTGCTCGACACATACGGTTGTTTTCGGGGTGAAGGTGAAACTAGCATACTTTGAGAAATAATGAACCACACAATTAAATGCCTCGGCGATTAAGTGTCCACATATCGGTATGCTCATCCAATAATCCCTTGTGATCGGATGGCCCTCATGAAGACGACGTTGATACTTAACAAATTGCTCATTGAGACTACCCACCCCATCGCACAACATTGTCTTGTAAAATGCCGGATTCTCCTTTAGTTTGGACAACAACCTTTGCCTTATATGAGTGATTGCACACCCATTATTTAGCTTGGCACCTTCGATGAAAGTCCCAAGTTGTTGATTGACAACATGAAAACCACAATTACCATCCAGAGGAACGTCGTCGGTGGATATAACGTATTCTCTAATGTATAGAGGTAGCTCATTCAAATAGTCTCTATTTGGATCCTCAAGCTTCACGTCTAGGGAACATAGTTGGATAGGGCAAATTGGAGACTTGAGCTTCACATCGCCGGAAGATGGTTGGCTTGGTTGTGATGGACACATCGTACCTTTTTTCTTCAAATCTCGCTCACTTGTTTCGCCTTTCTCCTCAATACTCCTACCCCGTTTCTTGGTTTGCTCCAAGTACATTGTCGCGGTATACTCATGGGCCGAAGGATCTCTAGTAAATGGGGTTTGCTCACTTTTCTTCTTACGTAACACCTTTGCATATTCTCTTAGTTGTTTTTTAGTTTCTTTTTTGCTTGACCTACCTTTGCGTTTGCTTTTTGATGGTTCATAAACATTCTCCAAAGTTTGTGGATATATGATTTTCCTCATGTCATCCCAAAATATTTGTTTTTGGAGCTTGTTCATGCCACGATACATCTCTAGTACGGTTCTACCCATGTCGTTATCACCAAACTCCTCTCCGGCTTCTTCTCCCTTTGGAGGAGGGATGAAACTTAGATGCTTCCAATATGGATCAATGTCGCTTAAAGGGATTAAGCCATGCTCGTAGTTGATTATCATATGGCGACAAGGGAGTCCCATAGACTTTTTCATGTTACATACACACACCTCATCCCTCTTGGTTTCCCACTTATCAATCAACTCGACTTCTATAATCAACAACTTCATACATTGCCGAGATACGTTGTAATGGATTCCCTTGAACAATGGGTGGTCGGCATATTTTCCGATCATTTTGAATATACGGCTTTTTTGGAACTTCTCTTTAATTCTATCAATGTCGCGCTTGAAGTAATTTTCCATAGCATTCCACACGGTTACAAAACTATCAACACATCCAAAGAGATTCTTCTTCAACCGATGGTGAGCCGACTCTACTAAACTTGTCGCTTGCTTTCCCAAGTGTTTATATTGGTTGGTATAGGCATTAACAAACCTCTCTTTGTGTGGTTCCAACCATTGGCGAAGAACATACGATACAACATCGGGAGAATCGGGAGTATCCCAATGGGCGATAAACTACGCAAGATTTAGATGATACTCTTCTCGGTAAGAGACCAACACAATGATTCTCTTTGTGTCAACTTCCTCTTTTGCATCCGCTCGTTCATGTTCCGATAGCATCTTAATCTCTTCATATCTTTTTTTCTTGGGTGGACAAATTATTGGCTTGCACCTATTTATCAAATTACACCATATATGGAACGTACAAAGCATATTGTGTGCTAATGGAAACACTACCTCTATTGCATTCATCAATGCGACTTCATTGTCGGTGACTATAACCTCGGGAATATCATCACCTCGGAAAATTTCCTTAACTTGTTGTAGTGCCAAAATATAACTAGGTTCTTGCTCGTCCCTTAAAAAACAAAACGCCACGGTAAACGGTGACTGCGTCGAAGTACGCCCATTATATATTCAACAATGGCATCTCATACTTGTTCGTCTTATAAGTACAATCCATTACTACACTCGACTAAACCGAACTGAAAAGTTCGGTTAAATATTTAATGAACGTGATTTGCGAGATTTCCGAACATAAAGTTCGGTAACAAAGGGACTAAACTCGACTAAACCGAACTATTAACTGTATACTCTATAAAATTAGTTCGGCAACGTTTTCTGGAAAAAGATAACCGAACTCTCAAAAACCTCCATTAAAACAGAGTTCGGTTACCTGCGTATGCTGAAATGAGTAACCGAACTGCACATACAGGAGAGTTCGGCTACCTATTTTGCAGAATTGCTAACCGAACTACTTTCACCTAGCCGAAATTTCTTCCTGAAATTTTCGATTTGGCCAATTTTTTGCACAATTCAAGCTACATTAACTAAATTTGAGACATACCTGAATACCCATAACTTCATCTTCTGGTTGTGGCTGATAAAATTCATCATTTGGGTCGTTAGGTTGAGTTGGGGTAAATAGCTTTCATCATCTAACAAATAACTCATATCCGGATCATTAGAAATATTGACAAATATATTAGGAGATGAAGGAGGTTCTGATTCTGAGAAGTAGGTATCATCACATGAATCACTCATATCATATTTACTAAACTCAAAATAACATTTTTTGGGTTCTTCCCTCTTTTTCTTCATCTTTTTTTTTCTTCTTCTTCTTCTTCTTCTTCTTCTTCTTCTTCTTCTTCTCATTCTAACAAAACTATCCTATTAATAACTCACTAATCACTAATTAATCATTACACTAATACTAACTAATCTAACTAATTTAATTACCAAAGGTAAATTTGGTATTAAAAAAAATTGGATAAGGGGTAACCAAAAACTACTTCAAATGTCCTACCAAAAATGAAGGAGTAGTCCCCACCTATTTTGAGTAGTCCCCAAAACATCATTCTTCTTATAACCTATGTTCTACGCAGAGAAGGGAATTTTTCTTTTTTGGGGTTCCGTTTTCAAACGACTGTAATGGGTTATGCTAGATGACGCAAATAATAATTGTGAACCTATAAATTGTATTTTCAATAATTTCCTTATCATTATAATTTGATAGTCCATTCTTAGGAAATTCTGATGGGTTATGCTTAGAAGATGCATGTTTATTATCGAAAAAATTATACCAATAATAGGTGTTGCGATTGAACAAAGATATAAACAAATATTTGGAATTCGTATTCTTTTCGGTACTCAATTAAAAATAGTAGTGGAATCCGTTGACCATGTTCATCGACCCTCTTATCATATCTAGTTTAGTTTACTTAATTTTCCTTGTTTTACATTTTTTATTCTAAAATTCACAAAAATGACATCTTAGGTTTGTTTATTATTAGAGATATTAGTTATGGGTAGGGCTGGCAACGGATGAAAATCCGACGGATTTTAGGAAATCCGATTCCGATAGGCTAAGTGTTATCGGAATTCCGAAATCCGGTAACATCCGACGGAATTTTAAAATTCGAATCCGATTCCGATAGGTTAAGTTATCGGAAATCCGATAAATTCCGATAACTTCCGATAATTCCTAAAAATATGAAAAAATTGGGTAAAAGGGATTAAAAATTACTAATCCGGTTAGAAATTCCGATAATTTCCGATAAATTCCGATAATTTTCAATGATGTATGATAATTTCTAAGAATACAATTTCCGATAGTCAACATCTTTATCCTTGAGGTAGGAAATTACTAATACATTCCTGTGTGTTATCGGATGTCGGAACTTAACAATCGGATGGGGTCTAATCCGATTCCGTTACGTTAAGGGGGGAAAATCCGATAAGAATTCCGATCCGATATCCAATATAACGGATAAAATCCTATAGGATCATGAATTCTCGGAAATGGATTTCGGATTTCGGACTATTATTGACAGCCCTAGTTATGGGTATTTCCACCGCTCCATGTGGGTTCGCTATGTACTTCTCTCTGTCTACTAGTTAGACACCGTGCGATTGCGGTTATTTTTCAAAACCTATCATGCACGCACATAAGTGTTTGACTGATCAATGAAATCTTAGAAGTGTTTGAGATAGTTCTAGCAATGCTAAACATATTTTTAAGAAAAAAAAAAAGTCTTAGAATATTTGCTAAAATCTACTAGGGGCGGTTGGTACAACGGTTCGTGAACCGTTAAGCTTGTTCACGAGTCAGGGTGCAACAGTTCGTGAACCGGGTTCACCAACTCTACAAGACTACCGAACTCAGTTGACCACGATTCGTGAACCGAGTTCGTCAACTGCTAGCCTATAATACCAACATTAATAAATCATTTTACAACGGTTCGTGAACTGTTCCTATCTAAACTTGCGGTTTGCGAACTGGTTCGCCAACCCTCCTGTATTTCTAAAACTCAGTTATCTATGGTTTTCGAATTACTTTGCCAACCTACCCCGAGAAGAAATATTAAATAGTTCAATATTTCTCTCTTATGATGTTTGAAACATTCTCACGTGATAAATCATTTGCATGGGAAATTTTCAATTGATCTACAAATTAATTCACACAATGAATTATTTAGAGCTAATGTTGTTAAGGATCTTTGAACATCTATGCTAGAATCATATTTCGAGATTTTTTACAAGACAAGATTGACTCAAAATTTCTTCTTTGTAAATCTACTATAAGTCATCCGACATCGTCTCAAAAAGATAGAATTGTAAGATAGTGAGTAAAATAGAATGGTTTAGTCTTCACATACCTGATATCGAAGTTCTCCAAATGTCTTCGTCGATCTTCAGTCTTCGAGGATGATGTCTGATACTGAACTACCAAATTCTAACCTAGTCCGAGACTTGACTTAGTAGACTAGAAATCAAGATATAGTTTTGATCATCTAACATCGACAACAAACTTGAGATAACAAAAATTGTGGGTTCAACCGAGCGTTGTTCCAACACTTTATAAATGTCTCACAAAATACAAACCCACAATATCGATGAAATGACTACCATATTAACGGGTTTACCATGAAGTTTGAGTGAATCATTGGTTACAAGCAGAAGATATAAGAGGATATGGATATCCCATCTAATTGTTTTCAATTTCTTTCTTAATTAGTACACCAATAGGTTATAAGCATTTTTGGGTTGTTGGAGTAAAATGGAGAGAATAAATATTAGTAATAAGCATCTATTGGGTAAAGTCTCAATGCTATTAATTTTTTGAAACTCTACCGTGGAATAAATTATTGTGCAATAGACTCGGTCCAAGTTTAACAAAGTGTCGCTCTAGCCTAAGTAGAAATACATCATTTCTGCCTAATCTTTGTGATACTTTTATGTCTGGGGAGTGTATATTCTCCATTGATATGTAAGAAATAAGAGTTAGAATACAGTAAAAATTCAATATGGAAAGCACTTTTATATTCTCCAGGCCATCCCCTAATGCATTTTATAT
The DNA here is from genome assembly GCA_023531105.1 of Papaver atlanticum. Taxonomy (NCBI): domain Eukaryota; kingdom Viridiplantae; phylum Streptophyta; class Magnoliopsida; order Ranunculales; family Papaveraceae; genus Papaver; species Papaver atlanticum. Next base: position 728,777 of record JAJJMB010012369.1, read on the forward strand.
TCTTAGTGCAAAGGAACCAACTTGCAAAATCAAAAAACTTATAAAGCATCCCAGTAAATTCTAAACCTGCTTTAAAAAAAACCTCTAAATCACTAAGACGTTAATTCGGCGTTCAAGATGAAATCAAGTGGCCACCTACAAAGACATGTTATTTTTGTGTCAGATTAGCCTACAATGATATACTTCTTTCTCAAAAACATCATAGAAGTCAACAAGAAGATGAGAGTAAATATTAGCTAAAATTTAGCACTTAATGTTATTTGGGTTTTTTCAATTGGTTATTTATATTTTGTCTTAAGTATTGTTTTTTTAACACATAAAATATATTTAAAATTAATATATAAGAAAGTAAAACATTAAGATATTACGAATCCACTATCATATTTTTTGATAATTATTTTTGTAAATATTTATTGTAATACTTAAATAGTAAATTATGTAATGCTATTAATAATCATCAAAGATATTTCTTAACCGAAAAGATTTCAAACAAGCATCATCTCCAACATTCACAAAAAAATTCTTAAATTTCCTTTCCAAAATAAAATTTCTTGAGGAATGTTGTGGTAGATTTCAGAACTTTTTTCATTAATAAAAGTAATCTTAACACAATATCATGATTACTAGACTTTTTCTTTCTCTTAGAAATATTTTCTTGTTGAAGTGAAAGACAAGCTAATAATCTTACAACTTTGGTAATTTTTCCTTTAGTTTTAGTATGTGAAGGATAATAGTCTCACATTGTTATTTTCCCTTAATAAACACTAAATATAATGCCGAAATTTTTGGATCAACCTTGGTTACTTCAGTTACAACATGTGTTACGGTTTTAGTGGTTAACTTTAAGACTAATAACCAATTGTTTTACTTTGGTCCAGATAGGAAGGGCAAGACATATTCAAAAACTACAAGACGAGTTACTTTAACTTTTGTCAGGCGACTAACTACTAAAAGAGTATTAAGAAGTCACAAATAAGTTTAAGATTGAGGGTTGTTTGGCGTTTCTCTAATAAATTGTTTCTCATTGTAATTATGTGGATACTTATTTCCTTCATATACACAGCTGCTTACAACTAGTGGAAACTATTTTCCAACTACATTATCTCGTCGTTTTAGGTTTGTGTGATTCCTTTTTGTTTTTCCTAGTTGTCAGTTGATTTCACTCGTTTCTAATTGTTATGTTTGTGTGCAGTTCACAACCTACCCATGGAACTGATTTTTTCGATATCTCTAATAAAATTGATAGCCCCAAGGGTGTTGTTATTGTCCCTTTGGAGGAAGAATTATTTGGTGGTAAAGTGGAATACTTAAGAAGCTCAAGATTGTTTGGAAAAAGCTATCAATGCGGTACTTTCAAAAGCATCTACGATGTGAAGAAGATTTTGGCAGAGGCGCCTTCTCTAGTGGATTGGAGGGAAAGAGGCGTTGTCTCAAGTGTCATCGACTAGGGTGGTTGTGACTCTTGTTGGTCCATCGCAGTGTCTCAATCAGTTGAAGGGATAGCGTACATCAAGATAGGACGCTTAGTCAAGATGTCATGGAAACATCTAGTTGACTGTGTGGTGCCTTATGGATGCTCAGGGTCCACTCTTGAACCAGCGTTCAATTTTGTAAGGCATTCTGGAATATGTTCGTATGCAGATTATCCTGACGTAGTAACAATATGCAGATTATCCTGACGTAGTAACAGTTCAACCTTGTGATTATACAAAGAGCCCCATTTTGAGAATCGATGGATAAAGGAGATTACATCACCCCAATAAGTAATGTAGAACTAATGAAGACTGTCGGCGGACAGCCTGTGATCGCTTGCATAAGAGCAAGCTTTAAACTCCACACAACATATGTCGGTTATCACGGTGGAGTTTATCGTGGAAATTTGGAATATGAATCTGTATATACCAGTATGCAACATGCGATCACTATAGTTGGATCGGTCATTATGGATGGATAAATATGTGTCATCATAAAAGAATCAAATGGTGATGAATTCAAAGACTACGACTATATGTATTTAGCCTTGTCAGATGAATATGGAGGCAGAGGTGGGATTAATATGAATGTGTATTACCCTACTATGAGGTATTATAAATTTTAAAACTAAAAGCATATTTCTTTCATTCTTTATTTTTATCTTCTATACGGTTTCCTTCTTGCAGCGATGATATCTTATAGCTTGTTTCCTTCTTGCAGTGATGTGGTTACTTGGTTAGACAGAGTGGAACAAAGTAAAAACTAGTGTTTATGAAGGTTAGTACATCACCTTGGTGTTTCTCTTAGGATCAAAAGGGCAATTTTTGATGACTTTGCAGACTTTCTTTATAGAGCTCTGCATCAAATTCATTTGTCGCCTTCGAATAGATGATTGAAGATCCTTGACAGATTGCTTCATTATAGGCAAAACATACTTAATAGTTCCACACACATCTAATAACATGACAGATCTGCCCAAGACTGCGTCTAAGTAGTTTCCATCTTCTGGTGAAAAGAAATCCTACAAGTCTTTAAAAGCATCCAAGTTGTTGAAAATAGATGAAGTGAGATCTGAAGATCTTAATTTGCACAATGTTTTCCTCAACTGCAGCACCGAGGTGGCGAGATCTGGTGGGAAAACTGATAAAGCGAGCATGGTAACCAATTTTCTTTGAGGAAGAGATTTCCTCATAGTTTAGAAGAGGAAGAATGTATTATCTATATACAAAGTTGAGAAGATTTATGTATTTATGGTGGACGGTGAAAAAGAGAGGGTACCAAGTACACCACCAACTTTTTCATTCGGGAACCTGTATGGATAAAACCTAATACAACTGCAAGCAGACCAACTTAACAATCCTTGACAATATATAGAGTTTATATGTCTATCTCTTCTCAATCAGTATGTATAATACAATGAGTCCGTGAACCTTAATTTTAAGAAGAGTACTTGGACGATCTAAAAAATAAATATCCAAGATCAATCTAGTCGTATCCAAATAATCTAACTGGAATTCTGCCGAGTAATTAAACTTTTTATCTATCTTTCAAGATACAAATTCTACAATAAACAAGTCTCGTATCGATCATAATTAGATGGACGTATCTACTAAGATTGAATATGTACAACTTGCATAAATACAATTATAAAGATAAACAATATAATGCGGAAAAGAAAAAACAGAAGACACCAGAAGTTTTGCTTACGAAGAAACCGCAACTGCAGATAAACCTCGGGACCTCGTTCAGATTTGAACACCAAACTGTATTAAGAAGCTACAGACACTAGCCTATTATCAGACTTCGGACTGGAATGTAGTTGAAACCGAATCCACTCTCCAAGCAATTCAGTTAGAGTCACGTTCCTTACGTCTCTTGAACATCGCAAGGCTCTACACAATTGATTCCCTTAGATGATGTCATTTACATCATAAGAGTTAATTCAACCTCAGCGAATACTTTTGATACCAATCTGCCTCTAACAGATAAGCCTATTTGATTTCCCTTTAGATCAACGATCAAGGCTTTGAAATATGTTTGCAATAGATAAAGCTAGCAAACCTCACAATCTGGAGCACTTACACTCACTTAGATGAGAATCCTAGAACTTTTACCGCCTCTCAATAACAATCTTCAAAAAATCACTAAAGATAATTTTCAGATATCTATATTGAGGAATCACAAAGTCTAAGATGAAGAGAACTTTGTGATTTTTATCTATCTTTCTTGAAAGAGATTACGAAAACCTAGATAAAGGAATATCAAGATCAGGATACACGAACTATCAAGGTAAACATAGTCACGAATCACCAAAGAGAAGTCTTTCATTCATAAACCTAATTATGTTTCTCAGAGGAAACCTAGGTTCATAAAGGACGGCTCTAACTATCAACTAGGACACAAAGTGTCAGTGATCGAATTTCCCAGATGAAAGAGCATCTTTATTTATAGTTTTTCAAGACTGAGAGTTGCTTAATAATTCAAGGTAAGATAACTTGAGAATCAAGCAAACACTTTTGGTCTTGAAAATATAATAAAAGAATATAGACAGTGGTACGGTTACGAAACCGTGTATAATGACTGCTCGGTTTTGGCAAATATGTCATGTGAACAATGAGAAAATTGATGGAAATTTAAACACCTAAGAGTTTAATCATGATGCACGCACATAAGTGTTTAAGTAATCAATTAATTCTTAGAAGTGTTTAAGAGAGTCATAGCAATGCTAAACATATTTAAAAAATAATTCTTTGAGCATCTACTAAATTCTACTGGGACTGTTGGTGAAACGGTTCGTGAACCGAAAGGCTAAAGTTCATGAGTCAGGGTGCTACGATTCGTGAACAGGGTTCGCCAACCCTACTCGGCTCGAGAACTCAGATGTACATTGTTCGGGAATTGGGTTAGCCAACCGTACTCGGTTTGTGAACTCAGATGGATACGATTCGTGAAATGGGTTTGCCAACCTTAAGCCTTTTATACCAACACCAAAAATATAGATCACCAAGGTTCGTGAACTATTCCTAAATGAACTTGCGGTTCGCAAACTGGTTCGCCAACCTTCATTGTATTTTTGAAACTCGGATATCTATGGTTTGCAAACTGGTTTGATCTATAAATTAATTCTCAACTGATCCGCAAATTAATTCTCAAACAATAAATTGTTTTGAACTAATATTGTTAAGGACCTTTGAACATCTATGCTAGAATCATATTTCGAGATTTTTATCGAATCGAAATTTCTTCTTTCTAAATCTACTATAAGTCATATGGCATAGTCTCAATAGAGAAAATGGTAATATAGTAAGTAAATAGAATAGCTCAGTCTTCACATATCTGATACAGAAGTTCTCCAAATTTCTATGTTGATCTTCAGTCCTCGAGGGTGATTTCTGATACTCAACTACCAAATTCTCACCTAGTCCGAGACTTGACTTAGTAGACTAGAAATCAAGATATAGTTTTGATCATCTAACATGCATTGACAACAAGCTTGAGATAGCAAAACTTGTGGGGTTCAACCGAGCATTGCTCTAACAATCCACCTATTTGTTAATTTTAGTGACAAAGTTATTCCATACATATGGATTCAAAATAATTATACTTTTCAGCTCAAAATCCATTATGCTTGATTTCCTTGGTTCTACAACAAACGTCTTGAATTCTTCGTACTTCATATTCTTCTATAGTTCTACATGTATTCATTCAGCACCTTTTTTGTTGAAACTCCGTAGCGATTGTTAGAGCACTGCTCGGTCGAACTCGCAAGCTTTGCTATCTCAAGCTTGTTTGTCAAGTTTAGTTGTCAAAACTATAAGTCTAGATTTCTAGTCTACTTATAGCTATGTCTCGGATTAGGATAGAATGTGTAGTTGAGCTTTAGACTTCACGGCGTTCATCGATTGAAGACGAAGAACTACTAAGGGGAGCTTGTGGAACTTCATCAACAAAAGGTATGTGGAGACTTGAACTCATCTATCACTCAGAAGTCTATTTCTATTCTATCTCCTATTGAGACAAAAGTCGTATAGCTATATAAATTTTACATTATACATATTTGATATTTCGAGCTGAGTTTATCTCACTTACATATTTATCGAAATATGTGTTGGTAAGCTTTCGCTTAAACCAAGTTCACCTTTTATTCTTGACAAAAATCAAAAGATAATCATGTGAAAATCGCCTGGTAACATCTTACATGATTTGTGTGAGACAGTCATTTGGTGTAGACTCGGAATGTTTCGTATTGATAATTCGATCACTTGATGTAGATACCGTCGAAATCCGTTAAGATCTCTAAATATCTAAAATGGAAATACACAAGCAAAGATTATTATATGAAGCCGCCACCCAACTATGGGAGTTGGGACCCAAAAGAAACACTGGTCCAGGTACAGAGATGAGTCCGGAAATCAAGATACGGGCTAGGAAGGTGTGTGGCACCCAGCCCGTCCAATCCGAAAATCGGCCTCTACTTTATAATTGGGATATTAAGGTTTCGATTACAAATACATATATAAAAAATCATAAAATATAACCTGCAAAAAAACACTAGAAATATCAGAACCGAATGATTAAATTAAATACCACACAAAATCATTATTATTTATTATTATGATGATGATGATTACTATATTATTATTATCATGAACAAGTCAAACTATTATTATAACTATTATAAAGACTATCAATTGTTATTGTATTATCAAATTCTAAATCCCATGAAACATGAATCAAAAACTAATGTTAATGCCAAACGTGACTACTACTGTGAAAGATATGAACCAAACCACTATGCTTATCAAACTGTCATGCAGTACTCGGTCTTCTATCAAGTAAAAAGCTTAGCATGTGATTACACTCCGATAAAAAACAAGGTAGATCATTATATTAAACTTGGGATGGAGTAAAAACAGGTAAAAGCAATTAGTCCAAATAAAAAGTAAAGAAACTAATGATAGAAAATGCGTAAACCAACTTTCATATGTCTTTGCCAATCTCGGAACTCACCGATACAATGGATTTGATAATATTATTATTACTAACTTGTTTTTGCATGTAGATGATGGTAATGTTACTTAGCTTATCACCCAACTGACACTATCGTCTTCTCCATAATTTTCCCTACCGATTTTCTATCATCATTCCTCCCCGACACCCAAAAACTAGCTCCCTATTTATATTGTTTCTCCGTTAAATATCACCTTAGGATTAATTGATTTTGATCGGACGGCTTACATTAAAAACCTAAATATCAATTCCAAATTAACATATATTATTTTCATTTTTAAAAATTATTTTATTTCAATTACTATAATTGCAATTGTATATCATTTAATCCTAGAATTTTGTCTAACATGGAAAGACTTGCAAACAAGGAAAGCTAATGTCGTCCTAATGTTGAAATGGTGTCGACATTTTATACTTAATGGGATTGGAAGACGTAGCTAAGGTAGATTACTAATGAACTAAAAATGCCCACTCACGTTTTGGGACTTGGTTGGGGCTACTACTTTAGCTCGAGTTCTAACCCATATTTAATCCTAATGGGTACATTTCGTGAATAGGCTAATAAGTGGACCCTAGGTCTAGTTCACCTATGCATTATTATTTTGGGCACGGACCAGACTTAATGCACTAGGCCACTTCCGATATGATACTGCGGCAATATTCGTGACCGTGCAAAATTGGGGTGTCTACACTTGAAAATTGCTGTGAAGTTAATAGTTTGTGTGAGATAGCTATTCTCGTCTTCCAATAATGTTTCAATGATTGAAATGTGAGTTTAAAACAATTAACCATTGATTGGATATAGCACAGTATGCGTACTTGTATGCTAACTGGTGCAAGTGTATTCCAAGTCCGGGAATTTAGTATGCATACCCGCATGCGTACTGATTCAACAGTTGAAGTCCGGGAATTATAGTATGCATACCCATATGCGTACTGATTCAACAGAGTTCGGTCATGAACGACAGTATGCGTACCTGTTTCCATACTGGCGAACAAGACCAGGTTCGGGAACTTAGGTATGCGCACCCGTTTGCATACCTGAGTGGGTTAAGTTCTAAAATCGGTTATATATGTTTACATACTCATGAACAAATACATTTATATAATAAGGAATGCAATCTTTGCAAACCGTGGCTATAGTGTTCATGAATCGATTCGAGTGAATCAAAACCGATTTTGCTTCAATTGTGTCTTGTATACTTCTATGAGAATATAAACAATTGAACAACTCTATAACTAGTTTCATTTGAGTCATTTGAACTAGTTGTGATAAAGATGAACAAGGTTGATATGAAAGTGTTCATATGGCTAACTTCGGTTAACTATTGTTGAGCCAACCAAGTGTAC
>JAJJMB010012369.1:736619-770187 GCA_023531105.1 Papaver atlanticum
TCATATGGCTAACTTCGGTTAACTATTGTTGAGCCAACCAAGTGTACGCGTTTAGGTACGGTTACCCATATCTAAATGAAGGCACATTTCATTTGTGTGTAACAAGCTAAGTCAATCTAACGGTTGAAAGATATTAGCTTGACTCTAATTAGGTTTTCATCTAACAGTGAATATTGAATGCTTTGTTACCAAGGCAGCATTGATTGCAAACCCTGATTTGAAGACTATATAAGGGAGAACTCTAGCAACTGGGAAACCTAATCCCCACACCTCCTGTGTGATACTAGTTGCGACTAGAGTCTATTCTCCTTTAACCTAGGTTTTTCCTAAAACCATTATAAGTTAACGACTAAAAGACTTCATTGGGATTCTGAAGCCAGACCCAATTATTTTCTCTGTAGTTTTTTTTTGAAGCATGAGAAAAACAGAGAAAAAAAAACGGACTAATGAGCAATTACACGTGGGTATTTTGTACCCACAGAGTCATTAAATATAATTTGGCTAATAGAATGTGGGAAAGTCTGGTCCCAGACTGAAGTTGATATGTTTCCTGCTTGACTTCCGTCTGCTGCGTAGTTCACCAAACCGTCTGTTGCTTGATTACCTTCTCTATAATTGTGTTGAATTGTGCAGTGAGGAATTTGTCGCATTCTTTGTTTTATTTTTTTGATCATTTCTGCAACATACCACGGAGCTTCGAGATCCTTTTTAACGAATCGCATCAGGTTTTCTGAATCTGTCTCAAAGATTACTTTTGGCCATTGTCTTTCCATAGCTGTCCTTGAAGCTAGCAGAATCGCCCATGTCTCAGCTATTAGCGTCGTAGTGATACCTAGAGGTTGAGCTAGAGCCATTATAGTTTGAGCCGTCGAATCCCTGCAAATAAAACCTGCTCCCGCCATTCCCGGGTGTCCTCTAGCAGCCCCATCCATGTTGATTTTTATCCAATCCGGATCTGGTATGCTCTATCCTGCCAATATCGTTGTTGTTTCTCTGGTATTTGTTTGGGGTGCTCTGGATGGTGTATCCCCAGGTAAACCTGGGGGTAGAACTTTTTTTTCCCATTGAAACTCTTGTTGTTGTTGGAGGGTAAGTGCCAAGATGTTGTCCGGTGTTGTACGATGTTGCCGGAAAACTAAATCATTTCTGGACATCCAAATGTCCCAGAAAAGAAAACAACAAGATGATATATAGGGAGCAAGGCTAGTGTTTTGTAAAATTTGGGCAATGGTTGTTTGATTGTTTATAGTGATATGTGAGTTGATGTTGTTTTGGTTTGTTGATATGCGAGATAATATGAGGTTCCAGGATGCTGCTGGTATTGGGCAGTGAATAAGCATGTGCTCAATTGTTTCTGGTTCACCGTTGCATCGGGGACATTGGTTGGAATTTGTGATGTTAAAGCGGTGTAAAAGAGAGAAAGTCGGGAGACCTTCATTTATAGCTTTCCACAAGAAAAGCTGAATTTTTGGTGGACAAGGTAAGTTCCACAAGAATTTAGTTAGAGGTAGGGGGTTTATGTGGTGCTGGGTGTCTTGTTATTGTATTAAACAATTGTACCCAGTGGCAGTAGTGTATTTTTCAGATTTTGAGTGTGGCCATAGGATTTTATCCTGAGGCATATCTGGGGAAGGTGTATGTTTAATATGTTTTGGATAGCGGTAGGTGGGAGGTGATTCAGTTGATCATGGTTCCAGTTATGGGTGGAGGGGTCAATAAGATCAGAAACTGATTTGATTGGATAGCATTGGTCTGGGCTTAGGTTATGATGGTGAGGTAACCAATTTTCTTGGATAGGTGTGTCTATACCATTTCTGATACGGTGGAAAATGAGTTTTTGTAATGTAGGAATGAGAGATGCCATTTGTTTCCACTGTGGGCTGGAAGAGGAAGGTATTAGAGTGTTTTCCTGGAAGATTGGTTGATTTCGAAGATATTTCTCATTATATAATCTGGAGAAAATGGAATTAGGTTGGTCATGCATGTTCCATATTCTTTTCATGAATAAGGCTTTGTTATGGTGACTACTTTTCCTTATGCCAAGACCTCCTTTTGTTATTGGTTTGTTTATCTTGGTCCATCCTATTGGGTGGAGTTTTTTAACTGTTGAATCATGGCCACAGGAAAAATTCCTAGCAATTCGATCTATCTGTTTGTGTATATGAATAGGGAATAATTGTGTTTGCATAAGGTGGTTTGAGGTAGGAATTAAGGAGGTTTTAATGAGTACTAACCTTCCTGCTTGATTAAGGCATTTAGTCATCCATCCTTGAGCTTTCCTCGCCAGACGTTGAAGAAGTGGGTCGAAGATGTGACTAGAGGTTCTCCCGTTTTTAAACTGAACTCCCAGGTATATTGGTGGGATTGGCGATGCTGGCATGTCAAAAAATTGTTTAATAACGTCCAGCTGATTTTGTTGGAGTCTTGGATGGTGAATTATTGTTGATTTCCTGACCCGCCGAAGCACTGTAGGATTGAAGTAGTCTCTTGAGGTGAGCATTGCCTTCCCGAGATACCTTGTAAGTGATTAGGAGATCATCCGCGTACATTAGATGCACAATAGGTGGAGCTTTTTGAGAAATGTTGAGCCCTTTTATAAGGTTTTGGGCTTCCAGATTTCCTAAGTTGGTTGATAGGATTTCTGCACATATTATGAAGATATAGGAAGAAAGAGGATCTCCTCATCGAGTGCCTCTCGTAGGGGTGATGTATCCGTGAGGGGTACCATTGATGTTAATTGAATAGGTAACTGTAGTGATACATAGCATAATATAATCTACAAATCTGGTCGGAAATCCCATGTTTGTGAATGCCTTTTTGATGACTCCCCAGTCTAGACTGTCATAAGCTTTCTTAATATCTAATTTCAAGGCTATTTTTGGATCTTTGGTACAAGCGGAGGTTTTAATATGATGGAATAGTTCTCTAGCAATTGCTATGTTATCATGTATGGATCTTTGAGGGACGAAGGCGCTCTGATATGGACTTATGAGAAATGGGAGGAGAGGGCGTAAGCGATTTACCAGGATTTTTGATATTACTTTGTATACTACATTGCAAAGGTTGATTGGTTTGAATTGGGAAGGTTTTGATGGATGCTCGATTTTTGGTATGAGGGTGATATTGGTATAATTCATGAGTGGGTGTATACTTAATGTGTTAAAAAAAACTGTGAACCATGGCTATTAATTGACGGTGTGTGGTATCCCAAAAAACCTTGAAAAACTTACTAGTATATCCATCAGGTCCCGGCACGCTTTCAGAGTTAATGGAGAATAGAGCTTGTTTGATTTCTGCTGTAGTCACCTCTTCTGCTAATTTGGTGCATTGTCTTGAAAATAGTCTGTGATTTGTGCAAAGAGCTCTTCCTCTATTGTTGTGCTTTGGGTTGTAAATTGATCAGTAAAATGATCGAGGATGATTCGGATTACCTGGTCTTTATTGTTGACCCAGTTGTTTTGCGGATCTTGCAATTGATGTATGTTATTACAACTTCGGTGAATGGTGGCTTTTGTGTGGAAGAATGTTGTGTTGTTGTCCCCCGATTGAAGCCATTGGCTTCTGGATCTTTGTTGCCAATATATCGCATGACATTGTAGCAAGGATAAGTGATGGGCTCAAAGCTGCTTTTCCTGGTTTAGCCAATAGTCTAGATCAGCACCAGTTCGTATAGCATATTGATGTTGTGCCATTTGAATTTGAGTTGTTGATTTCTTGATTAGTTTTGGGAGGTGCACAAAGGTTTCTTTGTTCCAGTCCATAAGGATTTCACCAGTGGTAATTAGCTTTAGCTGAAGATGTAGAGTCGGTTCCGAGTCATTTTGCTGATTCCATGTTGTTTCTACTATTTGCTTGAGTTGTGGATGATTTAACCAGAGATGCTCGAACTTATAGTTTTTATGCCCGTGCCAATCAATTGCTTTGGTATGCAAAAAAATTGGAGCATGATCAGAAGCTATTCTCGGAAGATGAGTGACACCTACATGAGGATTGGTTGTACGCCAATGTGGGGTTGCGACAGCTCGATCTAGTCTTTCCATGATATTATCCGGACCTTGTTGATTGTTTGTCCATGTGTACGGATCTCCCCGGAATCCCAAGTCCATAAAGCCCATTTGATCCATCATTGTGAGAAAAGGCTGAGTCTGAGCATACGTAACTTGTGATCCCCTTTTTTTTCTGATTGGTTCATCACCTCATTGAAGTCACCTAATAATACCCATGACTCTACATTGCTGATAGCGGGGAAGAGTGTAGGAAAATCGTGCCAAAAATCGTGTCTTGCTTCTGGATGTGGCGGGCCATAGATACCAGTACACAACCAAGGTTGACTCGGAGCTGGGGGAGATATGATGACGTAGATGTAGCTTTGTGATTTAAGAAGTACTCGAACATTTATATTGTTTTGCCACATAAAGCAAAGTCCTCCCCTTCTGCCAATCTTGGGAACTGAGGTATGGTTTTGGAATTGAAGGGTTTGGGCAAGTCGAGACATGTGGGTTGCATCGGCTAGAGTTTCTGATAGGAAAAGAATATCGGGATTATGTAGGGATATCAGTCCTGTTAAGTGTTGTATGATTGGTGGATTATTAATTCCTCTACAATTCCATGCTAGGATACTCATTTTGAAGGCCCGATATGAAGTGAGTGAGTCAAAGTTTATTAGGCTTGGATAAGGTATTGAGGGGTATGGAGAGAGAATTAGGAGTGGGTTTATAAAATGTAAGTTGAGAGTAGGGCTTGAAAAAGGGGCTTAAGAATTGAGAAATTGAAATGATCTTCTGACTAGAAGAGGATGATTTTGCTGTCTCTAAGGGTTGATCGAAAGACTAAAAAAAACTAAAGATCAAAGCAATGAAATATATGAAGTTCAATTCGGATAAGAATTTTGCAAAGTTGGGGGTGCCATACTTGTGCCAAAAACGAGACTTGGAACGGTTGATAAGCAATAAGGGTATACTAAACAAGCAAAAGATGATGGATTAAAACAAACAGGAAAACCTCCTAATTATTTTTTTATTTTTTTATTTTATTTTTTATTTTTTTATCAAAAAACAAAATTAAAACAAGATAAATATAAATAAAAATTCCCTCAAAAACCTAAAATTATGGATAATAATTTCTTAGAGAGGGTTAACACTTAACCAGAAGGAGCGCCCAAAAGAAAGAGGTCGACAAAACCAGCTAAAAACAAGTGGAGCTAACAAAGGATAACACCCATCATATTCATAACTGATTAACTGTACATTCAAAAAACAAACGGGCCCACAAACTATTCTACATTCAAAGTATTCTGTAGCTGAAAATATAACCTTGACTAGATTAAGAAGCCAACATTTCCGTCTAAACTGCCAACACGTGGCGACATAATCAATATGGAAAAATTTCTTTGGGTGGTTAACGAAAGATTGGATCATTGAGCACTCAATTCTCGAAACCAAACTTCGAGCTCAAGAAAAAATCGTAGGAATTTCTTACATGTCGGTTTTCAAGCCGAGTTATCCGATACCAACACGGCCGATTTGAGACACAATTAACACGGCCGATACGCATCGTCATCATCTCCGATGAAAAGCTAACAGGAAAATACAGAACCTTCTCCTACAGGTATGAGAAACATTACCCAACAACAATAAAAATATGGTCCTAAATCTAAAAAATGCTTCTTTGATTAACTAAACACTAGATGCAAAACCTTATCGCACCAATCATCTACCATTGAAACCGGAGGATAAAACACTGAGAGATCAAACCAAAACCCGATCCTAAAGCAAAAATTTATCTACCACCCTTATTTGAAGTTCATAATTAGCATCAAGGCAACCCAATAAAAAGAAAACAGAGGGAACAAAAAGAAATCAACACATAAAAGAAGCAGCACAGACTGGACAAGCCGGAAGAAGAAAAGAAAAAGAAAAAGAAAAAGAAAAAACCTAATCCATCATTAGCAGTTACTGTAAATACACCCAAATTGAAAGCTAACCTGATTTGTCCCGTCCGGTGACAAGGTCCGGCACCCCTGAAAGGACTACTCGCGATTCGCCATCAAAGTTGTTCGGTCTGATATACAAGGTCAAAAAGTCATATTACATCAGTTAACTGTCAGTTGCTATCTTTTTCTTTTTCTTTTTTTTTTCTTTTTTTTCTTTTTTTATAAAGGGAGAATTCTCATGTCCGGTAACAAGGTTGTGCGTAGTTCAATCAATTGATGAATCCAACCTTTGGTTGTTGATTGAAATTGATTGACGCTTGGATATTGGTCTTTGGTACATCCAAGTTATTTCTCATATTAACCCGGCTCGCAGATTTCTATCTGTTTGGTTGCAGATTGATTTGAGAAATTGAGATATAACTCTTGGATATATTTTACTTGATTGAGTCTGAGTGTCTAGTTGATTCTCTTGGAATTATATTGGAGTTAGTCCATACAGATTTCCTAAACGAAATATTGGGTGTGGTTGTTAGACCCCCGCTTTTTCAGCGATAACAACTTATGAGGATACTCGAAAAGAACTTTGTTAAAATAAAAAATCACTCTACTTATTGGTTGCTATACAGAAACATAGTATTGATACCTTCCTCAAAGTTCAATTGCATCACAACTTGGAAGCAATAATATGGTGATATTGTTAGAGCACTGCTCGGTCGCACTCGCAAGCGTTGCTATCTCAAGCTTGTTGTCAAGTTTAGTTGCCAAAACTATAAGTCTTGATTTCTAGTCTACTTATAGCTAAGTCTCGGATTATGATAGAAAGTGTAGTTGAGTTATAGACTTCACGGCGTTCATCGATTGAAAACGAAAAACTACCAAGGGGAGCTTGTGGAACTTCATCAATAAAAGGTATGTGGAGACTTAAACTCATTTATCACTCAAAAGTCTATCTACTCTATCTCCTATTTGAGGAAAAAGTCGTATAGCTATATAGATTTCATTTATACACATTTGATATTTCAAGCTGAGTTTAACTCGCTTATATATTTCTCGAAATGTGTGTTGGTAAGCTTTCGCTTTAACCAAGTTCATCTTATATTCTTGACGAAAGTCAAAAGATGATCATGTGAAAATCGCCCGGTAGCATCTTACATGATTTGTGTGAGACAGTCATTTGATGTAGACTCGGAATATTTCGTATTGATCATTCGATCACTTGAAAATTGCTTTGAAGCTAATAGTTTGTGTGAGACAACTATTCCCGTCTTCTAAGAATGTTTCAATGGTTGAAATGAGAGTTTAGAACAATTGGATTTAAACATAGTGTGCGTGCTTGCATATGTGTAATCCATGTCCGGGAACCATGGTATGCATACTCGTATGCGTACTTGTTGGTTTGAGAAGTCCGGGAACCTGGTATGCAAACCGGTATGCGTACTGGCGTAAGGTTCAGGTCCGGGAATTTCTGCTTAGTTTGGATGGTATGTGTACCAGTTCGCGTACTGGCGAAACCCAAACTTAGTCCATCTCGCAAATTCCTATTTGTTTTTGATACCATCCAAGTTATTTCTTATATTCAATCGGGCTCGCAAATTCCTATTTGTTTGATTGCGGATTGAATTGAGAAATAAAGATATAACTCTTTGATATACTTTTCTCAAGATTGAGTCTGATTGTCTAGTTGATTCTCTTGAAAGTATATTGGAGTTAGTCCATACAGATTGCTAAGCTAAATATTGGTTGTGGTTGTTGTACCCCCGCTTTTTCAGATATGTTTTCCCCTTTAGTCAATACTTACATCTTTTGCAAAATAGGTAAAATCTATAGATAATAATCCACTCCCCCTTACATAATGATCCGAAAAACCATATGTTATAGTAAGATATTACATAATAATTCTCCCCCTTTTTGTCAACAAAAATGGCAAAGGCGAAAAATATGGATTATAATGAGTTAAACAAAAGAATATTCAAGACTAGAGAACACATATCAGCTTTTAGTTTAGACGATTCCAGCAAAAAAACTCGGTTTTTGCATCTAGGAGACATATAGGTGCAAGTATCTCCTACAATTCCATATCCACTCTCCCCACAAAGACATTAAGTAAATATATATGAGACAAAAGAAGTCGCCCCCACTTGATGTCATTCCCGAAAGAATAATATGAGCGATCATGACTCTAATCACAAGAGAAGAATTTTCTTGGGCATTAACAAATTTACTCGCCAGTTACGAACAAAGTAGATTTTTATCCCAATACTTTTATCTTTTTTTGCCAGTTATGATCACAGAAGTTGAAAATAACGATCTTAATATTGCAGCCACTAAGATACAAGATTTTCGTGAAAAAAAATAATCATCGACAAAAACTATTCTCTATGCCTGTTACGAACAAGACAACAATTAATGCGATATGACTCAACATAAGAATTATAACTTTTCTCCCCATGTACGAATGTAGAAATTAAAGTTCACCATTTAATCCCTGGCGATTATGCAATCAAGGAAGTAAGTAGCTTCCCAGATAACATCTTACGGAATCATGTAGCAATATATTCACAAAAAGTGTAATCGTGGAGAGATCAATATTGTCCTTCTAAAAATAATTTACTCCTCTTATGCTAGAGTTAACAGCTTAACCTATGAGAAAATATGAGATATATGTTCTAATCACTAGAATATGATAGCAATGAACAAATCTCACAAAATAAGCAATACATATATATAATCCATGAATATTAGGTATTGCAAGTCATCTTCCAAAATAAATTTTAATTAAATAAACTTTAAACATGCAAGATGATGGTATTTGGAATAGCTAATGTAACACATAAAAACTACTCCAAAATCTAGTATTCCTCCTTAAACGATAAGAATAAAATTCCTACAGGGAGTTAACTAGAAAACATAAAATATAAAAGGAATGAAACATCTAATTAGATATTTTCATTCACCAGAGATTTCAGGGAAGCAAGATCTTCAGAAGCCTTTTTTAAGTATGATTTCTGGAGATCAATATTCTTTCTAGCAGTGGAAAGCTGATCAAACACAACTTTAAAATATCTCGTAAGATTTCCTACCAAGTCAGTGGACATCTAAACAGGTTATGAGTCTCCATGTTCATGAGAAAATTAGCAAGATATGGTGAGAAGGTATTTGCAAAACCCAATGACTTTTTCAGTAGCAACATCTTCTTCTTTCTCTTTTCTACCTTATTTTTTGCAAGTCTTGGTACATAAGGAATCTATATCTTTTGAAGAATTCAAGAGACAATCTTGCACACATATACTTGAATTATAGAGATCTCAGATATATTTATAGTTTCTTAGGTTAATGAAACTAGGAAGAAGAGGAGTTCTTTCCAAAAACAAGTTCTTGATCCAACATGGAAATTAGAAGATTTCTCGTTGGTTCCGTAACCTTCCAAATAACTTGTTTTGCAAGACGTAATTCAAAGACCCACCGGTTAAGGTTCGGGATCTGGTGAACAGTACACGAGCAAAACTTGTTGGGTAAAAAAATCCAGAAGATTTCAACTAGGTCCATTTATCCCTTTTACATGATATATCCGCTAGCATGACAAGAATTGATATTCAAAATGATGTGAAAGCATCAAGCTAATATGATGCAAAGAAAATACATCTCTTCGGAGTGAAGACTCAACAGAAAAAATGTAATTTCATATTTCATGTGAGGAAAACAATCGTATACATTCTTCCGAAAGTTAATACACAAACATGAGATTATTAAAAGAATTGCTTCCTCTCAGTTACTGTGCATTCTGTTTTTAACACAGCGAAAGCACAAGACAGTAAGACCAGGTTATGTTATGATAAGCATCGTTTTGCTTAGCATAAATAAAAAAATCATTTGCCTCAAATCTCTGTGTTTTGTATCCAAACAATCCTTGACATTGTTGGTCTCGAATGGGGTTTTAAAAGAAAAGGAAATAGAATGGTTACCTTTCGCAAACCTATTTTTGCTCTTTTTGTGCCCCATCTTAGTCTGTCAATAAGAGATTTAAGATCAAAGATCTTTTTGTCAATATAAATATGACCAACATCTCTTCTGAAGTATGGAACAGTGCCTTTGCGAGAACCCGTATAAAAGGCCTTCTTCAAGAAAGCTTGTTTGAAGTTATCCTTTTTAATCTCACTAGACTTGAGAATAACAACAAATTTGATAATATGATGCAACGATTTCTGTGAAACGTAAAAATCTTGTACTCTCAAGTTGCAAAGAACAATCTTTTGAACGACGTTCATTTAATCTGTGATGACCATTTTTACCATTGCAGATAGTACCAAGAGTTTTGGTACGTGAACAGTTTTCTTTAGATTGTTTATTGCACTGTTTTAATAAGTGTCCTTTCTTACCATAACAGAAGCAGGTTCCCTGATTTCTTATGGGATCGGTTTTAACCTTCCTGAAGGATGTACAGACTGCTTTAGAGGATATTGAACCAACTTTTTTGTCAAAGGATTTAGAGACCCGGGATAATACACTTTCTACAGGGTTTGTAGGGAAGTTTGAGTTAGACTCTTTCACTTTATCACAATGTGATTTAAGTAGAGATATTTGTTTTCCCATTTCTTCAATCCTTGATAAAGCCTGAATGAGATCTCCTCTTGAGTCATTAAGTTTCATTCTCAAGAGTTTCTCAATTTCATTACTTTCCTCAAGTCTTTTATTGAGTAAAATTTTACTTCGTTCTTTCAATTTAAGAAGTTTATCAAAGAGACTAAGACTTTCAAGTAATGCAGACTGAATAGATGGATCCTAATCAGGACAAGAGACAAGACTCGCACTTACAGTTCTTTCAATAGGTTTACCAAAAGAATTAATAAACTGGTTGTTCAACTATTTTTGGAGAGTGCTCAAAGATATACTTTGTGGGATACCTAAGTTTCCATAAAGAGTAATCTTTTTACCACTAGTGTTCTTAATTCTAGGAAGTACGTACAATGAGTCTTTTCTTGGTAAAATAAAAACCATGCTTTGACTCATTGAAAACAAGTTTAGACCATTTACAAACACATGCTTATTAGGTCTATCAATGTTTGTCCGCTCTGATACCAATTTAAAAAGAGAGGGTACCAAGTACCCCACCAACTTTTTCGTTCGGGAACTTGTAGGGACAAAACCTAATACAATTTCAAGCAGACCAACTTAATGATCATTGAAAATATGTATATAGAGTTTATTTCTCTATCTTCTCTCAATCACTACTTATAGACTATGAAGTTCGTGAACCTGATTGTTAAGAAGATGTATCACCCCAAAATTAAGCTACTTACTAATCTAAAAGATCAACTACATAATAAGGCATTAAGGAATCTAAGTCATATACTTAAGCTTCAAATTAGAAAATATGATACAAAACTTAACACATTACTCGAATAATTGTAATAAAAAATCTCTCAAGTTTTATAAATAAAATAATGTATTTTTGATTACAATAATGTACATACCTAAATGATTCATATGCTTCACAAGATCTCAAAATCTTTAAGCTAAGAAAACCATTATCTTCTCGAGCACCAACTCTTTTGATAACCGAAAAACTGAAGTGGGAACGAGTGAGCACTGAGCACATCATCCCAAAAAGGGGGATAAGTGGATACCTTTATAAGATTCAAGGAATCACTAACCTACATCGCAATTCTACTAGAGAAATGATAAAACGTCTTTTACACACAACACAAAGCAGAAGATAACTCCAAATCACCTTCCCAGATATTGCGTCCACAAACAATATCTATGAAAGATTCACCACCAGATGGATCTACACAGAAATGACTTAGAGCAACCTAAACATATGTTATCCTAACATCGTCTCACTCAATGGAGAATAATATGCTAGAATAACTCCAGTCTCAAATGATAGCATGAATCCAGGTACCATATGACATTTTCGTGAAATGCATACACCTCATAAATTCTGATGCCACCCCCTAAGTATAAAATATAAGAAGGTTTTTTATTACTATGACCTGACCCTGCACAGCAGGTTCACAAGTGGCCCAATCATTATTCATAGAATCAGAATCTCTAAATAATGACCATATCCAATCATGAACCTAGAAGTTCTTCCTAAGTCAAGATCATAGCAACCCAATCATACTACTAAGACTGAAGAATCAAGCATAATATGCATACGGTCAATCTCCCCAGATAAAAAGATAATTATATAATATTGGTCGCCTTTACGCCCCTATTAATTGCATAAAATATAATATTCAACCCCAACTTCCACCAGACAGCCTCTAGGGTCTGATAAAATCTATAGGTTTCCTTTACGCCTCCTATAATAATATTGGACTCCTCAGCCACCACTTAAGGAACCATCCGAACCTATATAAGATAATATTGGATGCTTTTACGCCCATATTTAACTTAACAATGAGTTATGGGAAAAATCAAAGACTCTCCTCGCAGGGAAATTGATAACGCATATCAGGAAACATACTCATTCAATTGCACTCAAACATAATTAAATACAAACATGCTCGCAAAATAATAAAGACTCATCATGCTCGCGAATAGAAAAGAAAGTTTAATGATTACAAGAAGGTTACAAGAGTTCCCACCTGTTTTGAAGGCAAGCAACTCTAACATCAAGATTCTCAATCTATAATTTCCTATTCCTGGTCATCATCATCGTCATTGTCATCATCTTAATATGTAATTACCATCTGAATCAACATGACAAGGATACGTAAATGGTCTTTCAGAATCCTCGTCAATATCCTTTGTTTTATCTCACAACATCTTTTCTTTGAGTGTGGTTTTGTAAGAGAAGTTTGGAACTTGCCACCAATGCCTGTACATAGGGAGTATCTTCAAACCTTGTTTGTGTTACTGATAATTCCTTTTTAGCTAATTATAATGCATGGAGAGAAGCTAATGAAAACTCTAAATTTATGGCTTTGGCTTCAACTAAATGTTGGTTCATATGGAAAGAGAGATGTCTCAGAATCTTTGAATACAAAACAGAACTGTCCAACTCAACTGGCTATGTCTATTGCTAGACATTTTGCATATTGACATCTTGATAATGTCAATATTTCGAAACAAGTCATAACTAGAACTCTGCATATAGACATATAGATTGTGTTTCACCATGCTTGAATACTTTTAAAATAAATTGTGATGCTTCTTGGATATCAGCAATTACTAATGTGGTTTTCGGAATCATTCTTCGGAATTGGACGGGCACTTTCAAAGGAGCAGAAATATGTAGCTTCAGAATCTCTTCAACAGAAGAAGCAAATGCAGTAGGTTTGTACAAGCAGTCAAATGGGAGAAAAATTATATAATTAATCTGGTCATTAAAAGGGATAATCAAGCAACTACTAACAATGTGCAACACGGAAACAACTAAACCAATGGATAACGCTCAGCAATTTTAGATGAAGCAAAATAATTAGCAAGTTAGTCTCTCTTTTGGGTTTCCAATTTGTAGATAGAAAGGAAAATGAAGTTGTTGTTGTTGTTGTTTTTTTTTTTTTTTAGCGGAAGGAAAATGAAGTTGTTGACTTGGCAAAAAAAGGAAGAAGTTCTTCAACTTCTGTCTCATGGGAAGACACATAACCAACGTTTTTTATTCCTAAATAGCTTTTGACTCTGTCAAAGCATATGATGCAAATATTCTAAATAACCATGTTGTTTCTATCACAAATGAAATTAATCAAATGGATTCAGTCATTGTGAGGACAACTCAGTTGGAGTCAGTCACAAATGAGTGCAAATCGACGTTTAGATGACTCTATTTTTTTCCTGTTTCAATATATTAATCCTATTTCAAAAAAAAAAAAAAAAAATCGGTGGGGAGCCTGGCAAAGATATATACTTCGATGTCACATGTGTGTCGCCGTTCACTAGTGCGAGTAATCGTATTTTTCATCCAGGACATGCTATTTCGGCCGCCATAAATCGTAAGCGTAACAAATATTTGGATATATGTTCTGCACATGGCTACAGATTTGGTGTTTTGGCCTTCTCAACCTTAGGTGCACTTGGTGATAATACTATTGCCTTTCTTAAGAGATTAAGGAATTGCCTTGCAAGTCATGATGTTAACACTAAAGTAGGTGGTTTCCTTTTCCATAGAATTTAGCTTACTATTCAAAAAGGTGTTAGAGCACAACTTGTTGCCAGGCTCCCCACCGACTTTTTATAAACAATTATATTGTTTTTATTTTAATAAAAATATATTAAAGAAAATAATATATTGTTTTTATTTGAATAAAAATATATTAAAGAAAATGATATATTGTTTGGAGCATTATTAAAACATAGTAGCCTACCTTCTAAAAAGAAAAAAGAAAAAAAGAAAAGAAAAAGAGGACGAGTATAAACCATTGGAGTCTTACTTAATCGAAATCCATAAACTATTGGAGTATTACTTTGCGAGCTGCATACTTGTTACCAATTAAAACTCTTTCCTCCGGTAGGATTTGTCCGTAGCTATTAAGGACCGTAACCTGTATGTGCCATATAGGACGAGTCAAACATACTAGTCTTACGGTGTATAAGAATTTCAATTTATGGCCAACAACTCTATCTTCTACTGAGGAGTCCAGAAGAAGAAGAAGAAGAAGAAGAGATGAGTTCACTACAGTTCTTCCCTTCTACTTCTACTTCTTCATTGAAAAACCCTATTTCCATATCAACCCAAATTACTTCTTCCATTCAAACCCATAACTTCAATCTTCCGATCTCAAAACCCCCAAATTTCAATACTTCTTCACTTAAAACCCCTAATTTCTCAAACCTCAAGCAATTTCAAAACCCTAGAGTTCTTAAAAGAGTTAAATGTAATGGAGTTAAAGACACTGGTGAAGAAACAAAACTGAAATTGGATGGTGGTGATGATAGTGGTGGTGGTGGTGGTAATGGTGGAGATGGTGATAATGGAGATGGAGGAGAAAAGAAAAATGGGTTTTTACCAGATTGGTTGAATTTGACTTCAGATGATGCAAAAACAGTTTTTGCTGCATTTGCTGTTTCACTTGCATTTAGATCATTTGTTGCTGAGCCTAGATTTATTCCTTCTTTATCAATGTATCCTACTTTTGATGTTGGTGATAGATTGGTTGCTGAAAAGGTTTCATATTATTTTAGAAAACCATGTCCTAATGATGTTGTCATTTTCAAGAGTCCACCAGTTTTGCAGGTAACACACACCATAGACTGTTTGTGTAAATGTTGCAATTGTTTAGTCTCATTGTTCCATTAAGTTATGTTTCTTAATTTGGGGTTGTTGATTTTTTAATTTGCAGCAAGTAGGATATACTGACAGTGATGTCTTTATTAAGCGGATCGTCGCGAAGGAAGGTGATGTTGTTGAGGTTAGATCACTGAAACCTACTGATATGCATTTGTATGTGTCTGTAATGTTGAAATCTTGTATGTTTCGGAATTTAATCTATAGCAGATTAAACCTGTTTGCAATTATGATTTGTAGAAACGTAAACTTCCAACTTTTAGTGAATGTTAGTTAGTTTGAATTGACTTCAACATTTTCATATGATGCGTCGTAGTTCCACTAGTATTTATCAACCAAAACATGACTTTTAGTTCAGCAACTAAGGCAAAATTTTGGACTTGGGTTTAGCCAGTTAAGTTGTTTACGATACACCAGCTTGTATGAATCTATAATGAGGCATAGCTCCGCTTGTATCCATTCACATTCCAGCTTATCCTGTTATTGCTCTCTACAAAAAAAAATAAAAAAATACAACAACTAGGGCAAAGATTTTGTATTGTCTTGAACTAGTTGAGATGTGGTTACATGCTTACACTTACTAGAATTGAAGTGCTTAGTAATCCTTATGCAATTGTCTTGAACTAGTTGAGATCTGATTACATGCTTTCACTTACTAGAATTGAAGTGTTTAGTAATCCATATGCAAGTTCCTGGGATTTCATCTGTTTTGAACTTTAACAACTTGAAAGGTGTTTTGATGGCAATAGACCTTCTCCATTATTCTTTATAATATGGTTCCAATGGCGATGGTTAAATGTCCTGACCTTCTGCAGTCGTTGTTTATTATAGATTAGTGTGTATTACCTTGAGTTGGTTGAGCTCTGTTTACACACGCACTTACACTTACTAGAAGTAAATTCATCCTGTAATCTTACTGCAAGTTCCTTTGGTTTTAGCTATTGGGAACTCTCTTACGACTCCAAAGGATGTCTTTATGACAATTGACCTTCTCCGTTATTCACACTAGAATTAGTTCCGATGATTGATTTACCTAAGGTGAAGCAGTGTGCCTTGCATTTGAGTGATTTAAAACAATAGGGTTATACTTTGCATTGGAGAGCTGTCTCATAGTAAACTGATCTTTGTGCATTTCAGGTTCATGATGGAAAGCTAATAGTAAACGGAGTAGCTAGAGATGAAGAATTCATTCTCGAGCCACCTTCTTATGACATGACCCCAGTTGTATGTATTGTTTGAACTTATGTTTGATCATATTTACAATATGCTAATTTCTCCAACCATAGTATGCATTTCTTCCTTCCCCTGTGGTCGGCACTTACTTTGCAGAATTTAATTTTCTTGAATTCCATGTTCAAACTATCCTGCAGACAGTACCAGAGAACTCTGTCTTTGTTATGGGTGACAACCGCAACAACAGCTACGACTCACATGTTTGGTAAATAAATTTGTTGTTATTACATTTCATACTTCAGTTTTGCACGTTATTGTAACTGTATCTTGAATCTTCGTTTTGGTTTTTGTTGTAGGGGTCCTTTACCTGAAAAGAACATAATAGGAAGATCGGTATTTAGGTACTGGCCACCAACAAGGATCGGTGGCACAATTCTGAAAGATGGTTGTCCCATATCACCACCACTTACAGACACATCTAAGAAAATAGCCCCAATAACAACGACATCTCAGCGTGCAGATGATACCAAAAAGGTACCCGAGAAAGTCATGTAGATTATATTTATACCATGTTTTTTTTGTCTCGGTTCTTTTAGGTAAGGCTGACTGACAGTAGGTTATATTTATCTGTGTAATTCTTTGTGAATGCTTCGGAAATCCCTGCTATTGAATACAAATGTAATGGTTGTACATTTTTTTAAGGCAGAAAATCTGCTACATTATTATGCCTTCTGTAACTTCAGAACATTCCCAATGTGAACAATGATTTTGCTGTTCCTTTTTCTGTAACTGTTTTGTTCTGTTTTCCGCAGCTAGATTTCCTTCTACTGTGTCGGAAAATCATTTGTCAATGTTAAACCCCTTTAATGGATGTAAATTTTTATGATTAGATAATGGCAAAAATGAATTATGTTTCACTGTAATGTTTGTGATATTCCTATTAACGTTCAGGGAACTCGGGTCCGAAATGACTACTTCAAGGATAGGGAACTGAAAGAGGCTTTGAAGGATGATATCCGGGATAAATTAGTTTATAAATTTAGCACATTTCATTGCAAGGTTGATGTAATATACTTATGAAAAAACTTCAAGTGAATTTTAGATTTACGAGTCATGGGCTAAATTCTTTTCAAGAGTAAGTATTCTTGAACCAACAACTTGCAAACAGTCAATCTAAATCTTGGATAAGTACAACAGAGAAGCAAGGAAGAATCGCCAGGGCCTTAGATTTTTGCTTCCTGTAAGTTTTCTATCCTACCGACATTATCCATGGCCGAAGTTACAGATGGAAATATTTATTGACTTGTAAACAACCCAACACCAATATTTTGACCAACTTTATTCATCAATACTACCAAATTATGGTTCTCAATAAATCCCATTGCTACACTGTACATGGTTGAATTGCACCCACCAGCAGAAGAAAACAAAGAAGGTAAAATCTAGAAGAAGAAAAAAACATAATTTGAGAGAATCAATGGAATCACTGGAGGATGAGATAAAGAACTTAATCAAGGTATGGATTACAGTTATGATATGTTTAACCTATTGTTACTTAATCTCAAGAAACATTCCAAAAGGAATTTTTAGATTTATTTCAATTCTTCCAATAATTCCAATTTTCATCATCCTCCCACTTTATCTATCTTGGGTTCAATTTGCTGGAACTATAGGTTTCTTCATAACCTGGCTTGCTAATTTCAAACTTATTCTCTTCTCATTCAATCATGGCCCTTTATCATCACCATCAATTTCATTCCAACATTTCATTTCTATTGCTTGTTTTCCCATCAATTTTAAACAAACCCCAAGTACTCAAACTGACAATCCAAGCTCTCAGAACCCTCAATCATATTATCTAATGTATGCTCTGAAGGGTTTAATACTTGTCCTTATAGTTCATGCTTATAACTATAAACAGTATTTACACCCAAATTTTGTGATTTTGCTATATTGTATGCATATTTACTTGCAACTAGAACTCATGCTAATTGTAATTGCGGAATCAGTTCAGTTCTTTTTAGGATTAGAATTAGAACCCCAATTCAACCAACCATTCCTATCTACTTCACTACAAGATTTTTGGGGCAAAAGATGGAATCTAATGGTCACAGGAATTTTACGGCCAACGGTTTACCAACCGGTGCAGTCCATTTTTATGCGTATTGTTGGGAAGAGGTGTGCCAAACTCATTGCTTTACTTGCCACATTTGTTGTGTCTGGTCTGATGCATGAGTTGATCGTTTACTATTTGGGGAGAGTTTGGCCAACTTGGGAGATATCTTATTTCTTTGTATTACATGGGGTGGCTCTGGCAGTGGAGATTGAACTGAAGAGGTGTTTCAGAGGTAAATGTGATTTACCGCAGTTGGTTTCAGGTCCTTTGACTGCTGGTTTTGTGCTGGTTACTGGTTCTTGGCTGTTTTTTCCACAATTTTTAAGGTGTGGTGCCGATGTTAGGGCAATTAGGGAGTACGCCATCATTTGGGAATCTATCATGGGTTTAGTGAAAAAATGTTGGGATACTTTCTTGGGTCATTGATGTTCTAACTTGAGCTGTGAAAGACTATTGCTAATGAGTGTACCAGTTAACTTACCCTGCTTATAATCAGATAACGCCAAAAAATTAGCTAAGTTGACATGTTTTCTGTAATGTAAATATGTCAATGATCACAACTTTTTTACTAATAATGGGGGCACAAGTTAACTTCAACTTGGATAGATTTTGATGAAACAGCTCAAAACCTATATCACGAATGATAGCCAGAAGTTCTATTTCAAACTACCCACTGTACAACAAAATGTTATGCCACTTTACAATGCTTCAAACTTACACTACTTGAGTCATACAAAATGTTATGCCCCTTTACAATGCCATCTAAGATCTAGTCTTCAAACTTACACTACTGGAGACTGGAGTCATTTGATAACATTTTCTTTTTACAGTGACTCCATTTTGCTAGTTTATCCGCCTCCCCTGTTATAGTCTTCCTTACAGTATGCTTTTATCTTGATGTTGCTTACCTACAGTCTGCTTTTATCTTGATGTTGCTTACCTACAGCTCCATGGCCCACTGCACTGCTCTTTGTAATCCTTTGCACTGCTCTTTGTATTGCTAATCCTTCAGCTGCAGCTGGTCCTGTCCTGGTTCCTGAAAAGTACTAAATATCAGCAACATTATTGTTAATCCAGTAGCTAATCCCAACCGCATAAGTTTCATCCACTTCATCATAAGAGGCATCTACAAACAATATATCATGTTTCATATCATCAACACATTCCCATTTTGAGAACTATCATCAAGAACTCTAAATAACAAATCACATAAATTATTATCAAAAGAAGCCAATCATGCTTGAAGAATACACAAAGTGTAAAGATGTTTCAGACATCCAAGGAAGGAATAAAGCAGCATTAGCTCTCAAGCCCGGTGAAAGGCGAAAGCTCTTAGGCGGCAACTGCAAATGTTCTTGAGAAACAAGCCTTAGATTTATCATCATTAACAATCAACAACAAACTAATTTTTCAAGAAACGATACGTTACTTCTTTCAAATTGTGAGGAAAGAGAGCAAACCTACACAGGAAACCTAAAAGATAAAAAAAAAAAACTTTTGTAAAGATGGATCAGAGTACTGGCTTGGAAAACCTCTTCTGTTGAAAAAGAGATTTAAACAAAACGCACATTATAATCTTAGTCGATCAGCTGGGGAAAGGATCATCACTTCCATCTTAATTATTCTCACAAAAACAATCAAAGCCCAAATGCCACACAATAAACAAAATAGCAAGGACATATTTCTATTTAGAATCGCTATGTTGTAACAGTTGTAACAGAGATAGAAGCCTTAGATATCTGTGTTGCATTTCTACTAGTTTAAATATCAATATCTAGGAGAATATTATCTGGAAACAAGTTCTGAAAGTAGATTTAGGCTTCAGTGTGTGTAACATTCAGATCATTGATAAAATCTCACTGAAATCCGCTAAGATAAATTTATCATCATTAGCCTCTTAATCTAATCATTTGATATAGAATCAAGTCAAACAAGAACACATGACATTGACTAATAAATGAACTGAATAAGAATAAGCAACTTCTAACACTACTCTCTAAGACAAAGACAATAAGGAATGTGGCAGTTATTTTGACACAAATAAGCTGTTGAAGAACTAAGCGAACCTGCAACACTAAACGGCATAAATTTAGCATGAGCATTAGGTTTTTTTCATCATGATATATTTCGGAGAAGCCCGGGGTGCAACATGCAAATAGCATGCTATAAATGAAGAATATAAACCTCTAAATTGCCTCAGCCCCTTAGATGTTCAAATTGTGCGGTCATCAGTGATTCTATATGGACCATGGGTGCATTGGATCTCACTGTCTGTAAAAGGACAATTTTAGAGTGGTTTAGAACCAAGGTCTGTTCTAATTTAAATACTTGGGAGAATATAATTTTGAAGCAAGTTATTGAAGTATATCAATAAGAAAAGATCTAGGCTTCAGTGTGTGTAACATTCAGATCATTGATAAAATCTCACTGAAATCCGCTAAGATATAAAATTTATCATCATTAGCCTATTAATCTGATCTGTTGATACTTGTGCATTTGATATAGATTCAAATCAAACCAAAACATGACTACAACAGAACCTTAACAAAGAACTGGATAAGCAACTTTTAATACTAACACAATAAGGAAATGTGGCAGTTATTTTGACACAAATATCTTCATTGTATATTTCAGAGAAGCTCGGGGTGCAACATGCAGCTAATACATGGAAAATCATACTTTCAAGGGAGGCACTAAGTAAATGAAACATAATTGGGTCTGAAAATGTAGCCAGATATTGTGGCTAGCAACATATGAGTGAGTAACAAGCAATCTTACTCTGGTAAAGTTAATTTTGGCACTAAACGGCAGTCAGGTTTTGACATTGAAAGACACCTGCTGTTGACTCAGATATAAAACCATTTTGAATAAGTTTCTGCTCCAAAATATTATCAAAAAGAATAATTCTAAGTTGATTATTTTAAAAGAAGAATTGTATACTTAAAAGAAGAAAAAAGGGATGCTCAGTGGAAGGAGAAGTCGTTTTTGTTAAAGGCTCACGGGAGAGATTTTTAGGTCTTCCCCACTACCCTAAACACACTCCCGTGTGCTTCAACTCATCATTGCATCAAAATAAGTTCTAACTAAAAATTCAAAAACATTGAAGCACAAACAGTACCTATATAATCTTTAAAGTTAAAGAAGTAGTCAATAAGAACAGATTTAGGCTTCACTGTGTGTAACATTCAGATCATTGATAAATCTCACTGAAATCCGCTAAGATAAAAAGTTTATCATCATTAGCCATTTTAATCTGATTTATTGAAATTAACATTACCATATGATACTGAAAACCTATTTCCATTCCCATAAATCTGATGAAAACCATATTCTCATCCAAGCTAGAAAATCTGAATTATAAGTTCTAGTCCTAGACCAAACCACACAGCAGCTCTAGTAAAAGAGCAGTGAACAAATAGAACATGAGTGATTCATCTTGTGCTTTGAGCAGTACAAAATATTGGTCTATTGGTCCATAAAGCAATATTCTAAATTGGAGTTCTGGACTAAACACCAATTCAGTGTTTCAGTCCAATTCAGTGTTAATTTGGAACAGAAAATCTTTGAAAAAAATTTAATGGCACAAAATTCAATATTTCACAATTCACACCAAAGAAGCTATGAGAACTCGGAGAGGCTTTGGTCTTGGAAGATAATACCCGGGGATAAATTAGTTTCTTATACAGAAGAGAGTCCTAAATGCTGCATTTGGTCAAATCATATTAGCTTAAATTCGTCAAACAGTTGATGAAAAATACTACTTATCAAAATAGAACTTAATTATGCTCGGTTGAATAAAGTTTGCTAAAGTACAGATCTATGGGTAAAAATTTCTTTAACAGCAACAGAGAAGAAGCAGACCAAAAATCCATAATTTCTGAGTAAAATGAGAACATTGATTAGGGTTTATATGGCACACAGAACCAGCTTCTTCTGTTACTGAGAAACCCTAATTTTTTGCTTCTCTATGGGTTTCAATTATTTTGAAAAACCAGATTGATTAATACAATACATTTTGTCAAACAATTTAGCTTCAGAGAACTATCTAAACTGAAAAAATGAAAAACAAAGACAAACAACAACAAAAATATACAGAAAAAAAATGAATTGAGTTGATAATAGACAAGGAGTGGGTGGTCAGATAGGAGCGAAATACTAATTTCTGTTTAAATTAATCAGAGACGGATCTCATCTGAACTATGCAACAATCATCACTTCTTTACTCCTTCACCATCAATTTCATTCACAACTACAAATTTAAACAGTAACAAAATCTATAAAAACAAACAAAAAAAAAAATCAAAAAATTGGAAAGAGGCTTCATAGAGAAGATTAGATTTATCAACATAGAATAGATTCAGCCATATGCTTGTCTATAATTTCTTTAATCATTAGCCCCTTCTAAAATTTTCAATTCAAAACCCTAATAAATTAAATCTGAATAAAGAACAAAAAACTGAAATCAAAATCAAAATCAAAATCAAAGAAACAAAAAAAAAAGTTTGATTTGGGGATTCAACTCAGAATATGGGTGGTGATATATAGAGTGGTCGGCAAGGCCATGATTAACAGCCATTACGACGAACGAGACCATTACAGTATCGTCATTGTTAACCCCAACTAATTCTTTCTACTGTACAAAATCCATAAATATTTTGAAGTAAAAAAAATCAAAACCCTAATTTTTCTTGAGAAACCCTAATTGACAGAGAGAAAGAGGAATTGATTTCGCTTACTGGTTTCTCCAATGAGTGATATTTATAGGGCAGACAGACAGGATTTCGGACCTATCTAATCGCTGTTTATTAGCAAGGCTGGGCCTGTGTGGGTTACGTCAACTTAGTCATCATGGACCTCTATTCGGAGAAGATATAGAGGCGGAGCAACAGATGGTTGGTTGCCGATTTGGTACAACCCGCATCCAAATAGGGAAATTTGTATTAGCATCCACGTCCGGTCAGTAACCCAGAAGATTTGATATTTTTGGGTGGCGGACAGACGTTGGATGCGGATGGATTGGTGAATTTGTAATAAACTCTTTGTTATTAAGATGTCATCATCAATTATGTCTTATTAAGCCATTCGTCGTAGATTATTTACGTAACTAAACCATCTGAAAAAGTAAAGAACTTACTGAATGAAATAAATAAACCTAATTGTTGATGGTGGATTTTTGATGAGGGCTAAAATTGTAAAATGTTAAGTTATGTGTATTTTTGACCCGGCTTCATACGAATATATGAAATTCATATTTTATAATTTGGACATGAAAGCTCATGTTCTAATTGAGTGTAACTTAGCAAGGATAGTTTGGTTTTCTATCTCTGGTTGGTCTTCAAATGGTTATGTCTCCTTCTCTGATTGGATAAGAAGTTGGTTTGATGATCTCCATGCAAGAAAGATTACGAAAGATGAAATCTGCAAAAGGGCTATCATTGCGTGGTGCTTATGGACTGACAGATGCGATAAAGCTTTTCAAAATGTAATCCATGTCCTGAAAGAACTATTTTAAGATCCTGTAGCTTCATCAATGAACATTTAGCACAAAAAAGCACGACTCATATTACTGTTAATAGGGTTTGTCGAAGAAATGTGCACTGGTCACCTCCACATTTCGATGTTGTTACCATTAATGTTGATGACTCTTACTTAAACTCTAATAAAACTGGTGGGATTGGTCTAATAATTTGAAATTTTGCAGGTGCTCAGCAAGCAGCAATGTGCATCTACCTGAGAGGAATTAGAAATGCATAGCAAGCGGAATGCATGGGACTGTGGGAAGCTGTGAATTGGGCTCAAAGGCTAAAGTTGGAGAAAGTGCATTTTGAACTTGATGCAAAGACAGTGGTGGAAGCAGTCAACAAAAATGCTTCAATAGATTAGCAATTACTCAACATGATTAAAGATATTCAAAGTTTTTTAGTAGTTTTAACTCTTGGAAATGTTACTACATTCCTAAAGAGGGTAATAAAGTAGCAGACATTCTCTCTAAGTTAGCTAGAGAAAATGCTTTGTCTGTATCTTGGTCTAGCTTTTCTCCTGTAGAGATTAGAGCACAACTTTTTGAGGATGGAACTCATGTATTGAACTAAATTCTCTTCAATACATCATCTTTCGTTTCAAAAAAAAAAAAAAACTCATGTTACAACGATCTCTGACTGATTATGTAATGTGACGACAATATTGGGACCCCTGCCGAGTTCTCTATATTCCATATATACTGCCAGACTCAGTATTAACTTCTATATAGAGTCGAAAACGATTGGATGACTCTTGGATAGATTGCCTGTTATTATAAAGCAATAACGTCTTCAGGATGTCGCAGTGTTCCCTGACTATATAGAATATATATGTATAGAATCTTAATGATTGGACGGCTCCTAGACAGATTTCCTGCTAGTATAGAGAGATAGCGTCTTCAGGATGTTTCGACGTTCCCTGACTATACAGAATAAATGTTCATAACGAGTATGATGCTTCCTCCTTCTCATACCTCGATTCTCGAATAAATATAATGCTCCTATACAGATTGCGTGCTAGTGTAGAGACATCAATTAATTAATTCTAGTCCAGTATTCATCTATTAAATTCCCAGAAAATATTATATTTTCATCACTATACTTTATCAGTTCAATTCGCGGCTTTTCTCAGCTGAATTCCATGGATTAGTAATAAATATCTACCTTTCGGGCATATGGGCCACCACCAAGTAAGCCACGAGAAAATAGTGCGAGTGTACTTAGTAATAATGCACGAACGAGCACCCAAAAGTATATATGGACGAATGAGGATATATGGAGCTATGCAAAATAGGAAAGGGAAAATAATAATAAGAATAATAAGGAAAAGAAAGGGAACCAAGTGATTGGGCCTCGACAGTTCCGTGCAGTTTTGAGCTACAGATTGGATATTCCCATTTTTTAAGCGGATAGTTTGTGTCCTTGTCGTAAACGGGCTATGGACATATATGGTGATCATGTTATTCATTGTGCCAGCGAAGTCGGCCTTAAGTTTCGACATGATATGGTGCGTGATGTATTTGCGGACATATGTTATAAAGCTGGTGTGGCGGAGGTTCCTATAGGTTTCTTATCTGACTCGGCCCACGCTATCAGGCCCGCATATTTGATGGTTTATAATTTGGATAATGGTCGGGACGTTTGCTATGATGTCACGGGTGCTTCTCCATTCACTAGTACTCGAACCACTTCCTTTACCCTAGGCCAAGCTATTTCTGATGCAGTCACCCGCAACCGCAATAAATACTTGGACAAGTGCCTAGCACACGGGTATGAGTTCGGGGTTCTTTGTTTTTCAACCCTCGGTGAGTTAAGTGATCATACTTGTGTATTTTTGAGAAGGTTGAAAAACTATCTTGCTAGTTAAGATGCCAATTGTAAACTAGGAAGGTCTCTTTTTCATTGAATATGTATTACTATTCAGAAAGGGATTGGTGCCCAGATTGTTGCTCGGTTACCAACTAAAAGGAGAGTTATGGCAGTGATGGTATTTCCAGTGATGGGATCTAATTTGTGTTATTCGTGATTTCTGCGATGAAGAGGAAAGAAGGAGATGTTGGGTTCCGCTCTGATGGTTTTATGTAGCTGTAGACGTTAATGGTTGTTGATGGAGCTTGATATTATAGAAGTCAGGGAAGTTACTTTCTTGGTATTATTGGTAGGTTTTAGAAAACGCACATGGAAAAAAAAAATCACGGAAAGAGAATTGTCCGAGGGAATAATGGTCGAGGTTAGAAATCCCGTAACTTTAAAAATTGACGGCCATGTATCTCTCTGTGACTCTGGCTAAGAGAAAAGAAAAATTCAGGGAAAAATAATTCTCTCGGAGACCTATCTGTCCATGGGAAAAGTATGAGTAACTGAAGAATATGCCTATCAGTTCTGGGAAACTGACATGCCAATGATAGATGAACGATGAGATAATGGGCTGAGTTTATTTTTTGCACTAGCCCATTTTTCTGCCTTTGCGATTTCTATTCACGGCCTGTTTAGACGTGAGTTCCCTAACTTGGGATTTTGGCGAGTTTTGGCAACTGCTTTGCACGGGATTTGGTACGGGCGCAACTACAATTTGGACACCTATATAAGAGATATCTCTAACTTAGATCTTTTAATCTTTTATCACGCCTTTGGAGAGTAGAACACAAGGAAGAAAAGTTGGGGTTTTGGAGCAATTTCACTATCGTAACGATTTCTCTTCCATTTTCTTATATGTATGTTTTTACATCTACGAGTAGCTAAACTTCTTAGTGATTGGGGATGAATTCTTAGTTCTAATACATGATTCAATTTAGCATATAAATTTATTAATAATTATTCATATGATTATCGTGTGTTTTTACTATAATAAATATATGATTGATTGATAAATTATTTAGGTGGCCAACTAAGTCAGTTTATTAGTGAATCTAATGCTAGTAATGAGTTAGGATACCCATAATTATTGAATAACTCTTACACAAGTAGAAATTGCGAAACCTTGCAGAGGGATTTTGTGGAGCAATCGCAAGTAAAAACAACTCTAGTAAGTGGATCGAGCGAACTGAGTTAACTACTAGGATCAAACCTAAGTTCACAAACCTTAAGGCATTCGACTGAATTACATCTTGTAAGCGAACCTCAAGGTGGTTCAGACGGATATAATTTCGAGACTAAGCGTACCTGTTTTCCATTGATAAAAGGAATTTTGGGGATAGTTAAGCGTACCTGCTATCTTACTGTTGGTGATAATTGTGATTAATGAAGAATAGATGAATATACTAGTTTGATGATTGTTTAGTAACAAAGAAGGATTCTCTGATCATATTTCTCTCCATTGCTTGCAATCTTAATTACTTTTCATTTCTTTATTTTTATCTATTTAACTTTAAAATTTAAAACATACCCCCGTTGTGACACTCTTTGACAACTAGAACTCCCTTCTCTTTGTGGGAACAAACTTGACTTACATTATATTATTTATTAATTGAGTGGATTTAAGATCACTAATTTGATTGCACCTACGACACGCATCATGTACTCTTAAGACAAAAACGAGTTCATGAATTCACAGATCTTTTCTGGTTTGCATACTGGGTATGTGTACCTTTTCCGGTTTAGAAACCAATAGATCTTTTCCGGTTTGCATTCTAGGTATTCGTACCTTTCCTGGTTCACGAATCACAATTTTTTTTGTATGGATACCGGGTATGCGTACCATAAAGTCGCTGCCAAACTATAGCTACGCTGGTACGAGTACTGGGTACATGTACTGCGACTCTGGACTTATAACAGTTATCCCAGTATGTGAACTGGTATGCATACTTTCTTGTATCCAGATTTACAGCAGTTCTATATCTTTCTAATAATCAATTCGAAACATCCCCGAATAACATCAATAACACACATCATTGTTCCAGGTTATTTTCAAATGATTAAATCTTGAATCATAATTTAGGTTGACTCGAAATTTCTATTATGCATGTAATGTATAATTTAGTCATGCGACAATGTCTCATAGATAGAAAGGTGAAAACCTGAGTAATAGGTGGTTCAGTCTTCACTTATGTTTTGTTGAAGAAGTTCTCTAAAAGTTTCGGTTGATCTTCTCCTTCAAACAGTAGAACGTAGTGATATCTGGTACTCAAATACACACTTCTATCCTAATCCGAGACTTGACTAAATGTATACTAGAAATCAAGATATAGATTTGATCAAGTATAAATTTGACAACAAGTTTGAGATAGCAACACTTGTGAGTTCGACCGAGCAATGCTCTAACAAAAGCTACCAACAAAGTACAAAACAAATTTTAAGGAAATCAAATTCCACAAAAATGCTTCCAACAATATTTTTACAGGAACGTTCACTGTCAAGTTCGAGTGATACGTGATACCCATTAATACTGTATCCCGAAAATTTATTAACAATGTAATACTCATTTACCTAAAAGATGCTCCTGCAACTAAGTATTTTTACATTAATTAATATAATAGTGCAAGCACTCATATTCTTGCCTATCATCATAAAAAATAAGTTAATCTACATATCATGATTCATACTATAAAATACCTAAATTGATAAAAAAAAATTATGATTCATACATTCAAGCTACAAAATCAGGTTGGAAATTCGTTAATCTATTAAAAATGTGCTCAACTTATATAGACCTAATTAAACCATAGAAGCTCCATTTAAAACCCTAATTCAATCAGTAACAGTAAAGGATCCCTGAAAACAAACCATCAAATCTTCGTATAGGATTGTTACCTTGATCAATCTCAAATTATTCAAAATCATCATCATCTTCAAACAAATCCACTTTTGCATCTTCAGACACCACGAATATTGGTGTTTAGTCGCCATTATCTCAAACGTATTATTAACCTGAAATAAAGATTCACATAAACCCTAAAAAATACATAATCTCAACAGAAGAGAAACAATCAACAATGTTTATATACCGAAAACTAATATGAAACCCTAATATAAAAACTCTTACCTCACCGTTATCAAACAAAAAGCTTCAACCTAAGATCCATAATACAACCGGAAGAAACTAAAAGATTAGATATTGATTGCATTTATTGGTTAAATATATGCTCAGAAGTTAAAAGATGATATTTCATATATGCTCAGAAGTTTAATCTATTATGTTTTTATAAACTTAAAATAGAACAAACTCTTTGAGAATTTTCTCGCAGTATTGTTCTACTCGTGATGACACTTTTGTGTTTTTATTGCTTGACACACTCCATAATATTTTCTTATATCGAGTCAATTCGAGTAAAATCATCTCTTTGTTTGTAGCTGGCGTTGAAATTAATTTATGTCGATATTTTGGATACAAATCCTTGTGATTTGTTAATGTCCGACAAAATCATTCTTTTTCACAAAAAGCAAGGTCACTCATGTTGTTCTCTTGGGAATGACATTTAATAGGGCAGAGTTCTGAAATGAACTTGTGCTTAATTGTTATATCTTTGTGGGGTGTGTGGTTGTGGAATTTAAAAGGGGATGCTTGTATCTTTTTAATCTCCTAGATGAGCGCTAAGTATTTTTACTATGTGATATCATCTAAATAAAGTTGATATGAAAAGTTGCATAATAACTTAGTTATCTAATTATTATGTAGTATCTCTATCTTCCTTAAAACTTGAAATATCTTTTGGTTGGTTCATTACGATCCCACGATTTTCGTACCTTTGCCAATTTTGTTGACAAAAAGGGGGAGAATTATTTAGTAGTTTCATACTACATACATATGGTTTACGGATCATTATATAAGGGGGAGTGAATCAATAATCTATAGGTTTCACCTATTATGCAAAAGATGTAAGTATTGATTAAGGGGGAGAAACATATCACCGTAGTATTACTTCAGAGTTGAGATACAATTGAACTTTGGAGATAAGATAATAATACTATGTTTCTGTATAACGACGATTGAGAATATTTGTTTTCAAAAGTTGTTATAGCTATGGATATGGATCTTCAACAACAACGATGTTGAGTTGAACACGTTCAGAATCGTTGCAACTTGAAATAACGAAGAGTTCAAGGAGTTGAAGAAACCAAGGAAATCAAAACATGATGGATTGAGGAGTTTTTCGAAGCTTTATTTATTATCCATATGTATTGATAGTTTTGTCATTAAAATTGACAAAGGGGGAGATTGTTAGAGCATTGCTCGGTCGAACTCACAACTGTTGCTATCTCAATCTTGTTGTCAAAACTATATCTTGATTTCTAGTCTACAATTAGTTAAGTCTCGGTCAAGGATAGAGGTAGTTGAGGAACGAGCCAGTCATCATTGTGTTCTACCATTTGAAGGTGAAGATCAATCGAAGCTTTTTGAGAACTTCATCAACAAAAGGTAAGTGAAGACTGAACCACCTATTCTCAAGTTATATTCACTTTTCTATCCTTGAGACGTTGTCGCGTAACTAATTAAACTATTGTGCATATACAAGAATTTCAAGTCAAGTTAATCTTGATAATTAGTTCTCAAAATATAATAACTAAGCTTAATGAACATTTTTTCATACTTGATGAATCTCGATTAAGGATAATTTATTTTTCGCAATCAAAATCATGATTCAAGTTTTATCATTCGAAAATAGTCTGGAACAGTGATATGTGTCATTGATGTTATTCGGGAATGTTTCGAATCGATTCAGAGAGAAATATATAACTTATATATTTGGATACAAGACAGTGTTATCAGTCTTACAAACTGGGAAAATTGTTATACGTCTGAAGCCGTATTACATGTACTCGTACACGTAGCGGAGTAGCTATATATCGACTTACAAATTTGTGATACACATATTCGTATGCACATCATGTGAAAATCTGTTTAACTCGTGAATCCGGATCGATATGCATACTCCTATGCAAACCATTTTGGAACTGTGGTTACGGAACCAGGATAGGTATCCAAACCGGTACGCAAACCAAAATAGTTCTGTATTCCCATAAGTTTCAGCTATTATAACTCTCATCTTCATCTTAATCTTTTCCATAAGTTTTCCTAAGATTCCATAAGACCATTGATTTGCTTCTTCATTGATTGTTTGAGTAGTTCCCACCGTTCTTCTTTGATTGATCACATATATTTGCATGTATTAACTGGCGTGAAAGTTGGTTGATATGATCACTTTGAGATGCAGACATAACTTATGATAAGTAAAAGATTAGTTTTCTCCTTCAAAAGTTTTGATTTTCAATACTTTCAGCCACACCCCTTTTCTTAGTTTTTATATACCTTCGAATGATATAAGAATTATTTATGGAGAATATTTGGTTTTGGGTAACCCTAAATATTACTTAATCCGAGGGAATGAATTAAGTAATTATAGGAAAAGGTAATAGATAATACGGGTGATATCTTCTATGATAGTTACCAAAAACACAGACATTAATTGACTGAGATTTAGGAGCCAAATAAGTTTGAAATTTCTGGCTGAGTTGACTGTTTTGGATCGGAGATTGAAGATGATTTTGATAATATTCAAGATGAAAATCTGGACTAAAGTAGGTTTGATTTTTGGAGAAAGATAGCATGGTTAACTTTGTTATCAGATCATAACCTTGATTTTTTGGGTTTTTGAGCATGGATGAATGAAGAACATCTTCTTGACTACTCATATAGAACACAAAGATGGTTAGCACCACTGCTGGCCACACCACTGTTATCTTTTCATCTGCAATATTTATGCTAAAATCCACCACTGGTTCCCCACACAATGATTGATCAGAGACCTGCAAGATTTACAAACCCATTAACGAGAGATTTTTCGAGAGAACTTTGAAATTTTGAAAAAAAACAAAAATGATTTTTTTTTATTATTGTAAGATTTAATCATAGATAAATTCCACAACTATCTATGAGTTTAGTTAAAAGAATAACAGTAGAACATAATAGAATCAATACGAATCACAAAAGATCAACAGAAATCAGAGAATTATAATATTTTAGAAAACCGATTTTGAAAATGAGTCAACTCAGGCAGTCGCCCGATCCTCAGAACATGGTGGTTTTGAAAAATTAGCATTTAATTAGTTGTGTCTCGGTTTATATTACCCTTGATAAACAAATAATTTATTCCTTTTTTTACTCAAACAGATTTGGATTATTTCGGAAACAAAATATTTAATTGATGCAGAATATTGTCAATCACAAGATAACCAAGTGGAAGACATTTCCATGTTTCATCTTTTTGATCAAATCATGAGAACCCATTAAACCTAATTAGGAAGATTTTTTTTTTATACTCCAACAGCTAATACTAATTCCCATTGTTCTTTCAATTTATTTAAAACTGTTGGAAGAATAATCTAATCTTGTTCAAATCTATACAAAGACATTTTATAAAGAGAAGAAAAAAAAATTGAAGAACTAAAATCGTATTAAAGAAATGAGTGTGACGAAGAAAAGAAGGACGACAAACGCAATGTCTTAATTGTAATCAAGGGCAGTATTGTAAATAACAAAGAGGTCGTTACACTTTAATTTTGGAAACTGTTTTATGTATTTGGGACTAGTTGTGTTAACCATGTGGCGCATGGAGATATGGGGGCGCATACTCCAAGCATGCTCCCCATGTAACATACTGAAAACACGAGTCACACGAACCCTCGATCTATTAATAATGTTAAGAGCATCTGAGATGGCAGAAAAATCTAAGATTGGGAAGCTAACTAAAATCAACGAGCCATCTCAATGTCGTTCATTTTTCCTTACATATGATATTTTTCCTGCTTTAAGTTTGGTATTTCGGTATCATATTGATCGTCAAAGATCACCATTGACCTACTAAATTCAATAGTCTTTGACAGTCAACTCTGACTAAGATGACCAAATTAGAACTGAATATAGCCTGAATATAAACTCAAAAAACAATTTGAATTAAAAATAATTCTATTGAGGATAATTTTTCGCTTGATCCAAGTGTTATAATTTTGTAACTTAAACTGCCAAAGAAAAGCTAAACTATATTTAGTTATAGCGAAGGCATTTTTGGAAAAATTCACATTGAGAAAAAACTCTTTACATATGGAGAATACAATAACTTAAAGACAAAGATATTAGATTACATAACATTCTCTTAACTCTGTCTTCATACGCTTGATTACAAGTTTTAACAACACTTTTGTCCTACAAATGTTCAAAAATAAAGTTGTTGGAGCATTTGAATAACAAAAACTCTACCAACCCTAAAGGTGAGCTAGGCATGTATTTAATCCGAACATAATTGTCATTCAATTCTGTAGTATGTAATACTACACAACTGATGTGATTTTGTAGTTGTAGTAAAAATGAGGTTGTCGTTCACTCGGATTTGTAGAGATTAAAGTTTTTAAAAATACTAAATAAATATATACAAAAATATTAAACAATGGGAGAGAGGTACTGGAACTAAGGATTCGGACAATCTTCATAACATAAGGTTCAATTATTTATTCTCAACAATTTTAGCTCAAGAAATATAAACATGGACTCTATTTTTGCCAAGGTAGATTCTCAAAACATTGATTGTAAATGTTAAGCATGGGACATCAAATCACCTAAGCTAAGCAT
The DNA here is from genome assembly GCA_023531105.1 of Papaver atlanticum. Taxonomy (NCBI): domain Eukaryota; kingdom Viridiplantae; phylum Streptophyta; class Magnoliopsida; order Ranunculales; family Papaveraceae; genus Papaver; species Papaver atlanticum. The sequence goes on from JAJJMB010012369.1 coordinate 770,151, forward strand.
GACCCATCTAATCAAATGACAACCAATTTAATCAAAT
>JAJJMB010012369.1:770197-803773 GCA_023531105.1 Papaver atlanticum
ACAAAATCTCCTACCATAACTCTCCAAATTTGGTCCATGCAGTTACGTAGTGAACTGCCAAAATTTCCCGCCAAAAAGCTTCCTTTGAATTTGAGAAGAAGATGTCCTCCCCCTAATCCTGCACGGGTGTCCCTTTAGCACTTGTCTTACGGGGTGCAAATAGTAATTTTTGGGCGTAGATAGTAATTTTTCCGAGTTTCCTCCGACACATTTTTGGGGTGCTTCCGGTGCATTTCTGGGGTGCCTTTAGTACTTTATCCTGGGGTGTAAAACATCACTTTTCGAGCCAATTTCGCCGCAAGAGCTTATTTCTCTAAAAATACCTACAAAGACATAAAATAACAAAATAAATACAAAATCGAACACTAACAATATATACAATTGAGATATATTAGACACAATAATGCGTCTATCAACAACATGATATGTTTCTCCACCTTGATCAATGCTTTATCACTTTTATGTTTAGAAATATAATTTACAACGCATATATCATTTTTCAACTGATTGTAAATCACCTATATTCCATATATTTCTCCCTCTTTTTGTCACAAAAATCACAAAGGTATAATATACCATTTTTAAATTCATTATAAATGCCTAAGAGGTTTTATCCATCTAGTTTCATCACTTTCAGATCTTGAAGAGTTTCCACTTACCAGCACTACCTGGTACTGAAGACCTTCCTGTGCCAAGGAGGTTTTTTCATCACTTCCAGATCTATAGCCGAATTTTATCTGATGGTGTGCATATATGTCGAGTACCCATCTTAGTGTAATAATTGCATATGTTTTGGACACTAATTATCTAATTTTCCTATTTAAAAAGACTTAAGACTAAATCTACATCCTAAAGAGAAGTCTCTTGAGAAGTATATTGTTGATGGTGGTTTTTAGTTCAGGGATATAATTGTAAGACCTTGTATTTGATGCCGTCGTTCTGCAAAGAAACATAGCCATTTAAAAGTAACGAGTGCCTAGGCCTCTTTAGTCACATATTAAGCAACTCAGTATATTTATATGAAATTTATCCAGAATGGTGCGTGCAGCAACAATCCCAAATATTCTGTAAATTTCTGAGTATTTATTCTATGCCATGTTCCCCAGTTGAACTTTTAATACTGACATGACATGACGACTAACGTTCGCTCGCAGCTGAGTAGCATGAATCTCCCGAAGTGTAAGAATTAAGATGCGTGTAGAAGTACTCAATCAGAGGCACGCAAAGTTATGTTGCCCTTTGATATTAAATTAGTAATTTTTGTATCAATACGTGAAATTCACCAAAAAATTGATTGATTTTGCGGCAACCCGCAAAATTCAGTTCTTTAACCTAGTTTTATCAATTTGCAAAAATTAGGCTTTCTGCACCCTGCGCGATAGTTCGAACCCTATTGGTCAAAACTAAACCTAGGCAAACTTGGAAATTGATCCATTATGGAGCTAGTAGGAGCAAGATCCTACCAAAAATCAGAAAACAAGAAATAAAGAGGAACTGCGGAAAGTAAGAGCAGCGGCAAGAGGAGGCGTAGACGCTCCACTTGGCCGACCGATCTGCTTCAGCAGGCGCCACCTGTGGCCGTCTGGCCACGCTCCATGTTGCTGATTGCCGGCCCCCTTTCTCATCGACCAATCAGATCGCTTTAAATGTGCCACACACACTTTTATATAAAGTTGGTTGGTCAACGCACCTAATTCCTTAAGGAATCTAATATAGGCTGCCCATATCAGTCTTAAAACGATCACGACCGTACGTTTTGGCCAGTCGATTTATCAAGTCTAGCCACTTCTTAACGCGGTTGGACAAGCATTATCATGCACACCAGCGGTCCCATTAATGCTTAGCCCAATCAGAATCCTTCCCACTCGCAAGCGGAGCCACCAAACGATTACTCAAAGTGGGTTGGCCGCGTGAGTTATAAAACCCTAATTTATGTTAGCAGCAGCATATTGCTGCCGCAAAACGATCTTGGCCGCCTAACTTCGCCAGCCGAATTGACTGGCCTAGATTCAATCTCAATCAACGGGCAAGGTCCGGATACGCTCACTAGCGACCCGACTGTAGCGATGGTCGGACGAATGGTCCTCAGCATGCCGCAAACACCAAAACACGTTGGCCCAAAATGGGTTGGCCACACGGCTTTTAAAACCTAAATTGAATCAACGCCGGCCATTAACTGCCGCAAATCATCTCGGCCGCCCAACTTCGCCAGTCGAATCGGCCGGCCTAACTCCTATTCTAGGCGGCCAACAAGATGTGGCCATGATCACCGGTCACCCCCCTTCCATTAGCTGTAATCGGCCAAGCCGCGGCTTGCCTATATGGCCCCCCAACGGTCACCCGAAAATGGCTAGTCGCGCTGCATTTAAGAGTTTTAATAAATTCAACAGCACCCATTAACTGCCACAAATCATCTAGGCCGTCCAACTCCGCTTGCCGAATTGACCGGCCTAGATCTGATTTTAGGCGACTAATAAAATGTTGCCATGATCGCCAGCCGTCACTCTCCTATAAGAACCGACTGGACTGCTTTTAGCGCTCGTGAATGGCTCCTGGTAGCTTCCCGAAAATGTCCGGTCACGCTCCTTTTAAGACGTTAAGCTCCATGACTAATTTAGACAGGCTTTATACAACGATGCTTCATGACCATCGATTATTTTGTGCTGTTTGCTTAAAAGTGATGCTTTACATGTGTTTATACCCATAAATATTTCCAGGCACAAAACACGATTAAACTGGTGTTGTTGATGAAAACAGGGTTAATAACAAGAAATAATCAAGAATGACAGATACACGAATTTAATGTGGTTCGACGAATTTTGCCTACGTCCACGGACGAATCTCCTTGGGGAGTGATGTTTTATTGATGTCAGAGTTATAATGGATTTTTTCTTTCTTAGCTAGCCTACCCCCCCCCCCCCCCCCCCCACACCCCCCACCCACACACACACACCACTTTTTAGGGTTATAATTCCCCTTATTTATACAGTGGTGAATTAGCTCTTACCCTCATCGCGAGGTAAGCATAAATGGTCTTAACTTTCCCTGCATGCCTCCTGGCATAAATTGTATTAATCTTCCTTGCATGCCTATTGACTTGCCCTGCATGCTTCCTGGAATTAATCTGCCCTGCATGGCTCCTGGCATTAATTTGCCCTGTATGGCTCCTGGCATTAATATGCCCTGCATGCCTCCTTTCTGCTATTGACTACGACTGTCAAGCTTGGAATGGTATGACCTACTGATAGACTATCTTAACTGGTTGACAGGCATAACAGGCTGGCAGTACGGATGGAGGATTCCTCCTGTGGACATGGCTGAGCAACATGGCCGGGAATTGGTTGGCAGCATCACTGGCAACATGGACGAAAACTTGCTAGAAGCGCGACTGGAAACTTGGCTTCGATAGTTGACTGACGGTTGACTTTTACCATTGACCGGATGTTGACTTTGTCCACTGACCGGTCGTTAACTTTACGAAACGCTTAGACTAGCTGGTAGCTACGTCGTTTGGCTGGATGATAGGCTTGGATGAAGGCCAAAAGGTGATTCAAGTAGCAATTTGGCCCATTATGTGGCATTTTTACTCATGGTACAAACATCGCCCCCTCTTAACCTCCAACTTGTTGGGGGTTAAGAAAATTTCGTTTTCCTTGTTCAATGACAAAATTCGCCCCCAAGTGTGGATTATTGCTGCTGAAGAGATTAGCAACCTTCCCTTGTTGTTTGCGGAAATCATAATCAAGACGCCCCAAGTGAGGCTATTGTGACTGGAAGATCGGCGGGCAACAGTTGAGCATGAACCATTGTTGTATGTAAAAACTGGAACGAATGGTGAACTGGTCTGCAACAGAAACGTGATATTGGAGCGGAGTAGTGTTGAAAGTGAGCTGTAGTTGTTGATGTAAAACTGAACTGTGGCAGTTGCGTAGAACTAGACTGGTAACAATTATTGGAAAAGACGAGCTATATTTGAAGTCACTCAGCTGGAACCTATGTCAGCTGTTGTTATAAGCGAAACTTGTATTTGCTAACTGATAGTAATTTCTGCTAGACTGGGTAGCAGTAGCTGTTAGTACTGAACTGCTATCAACTCTTGGATGAGATTCAGAACTATTAGCGAAAAGGCGACAACCATATAAAGATGCCCTTCAGCAGGTAATGGGCAAAACTGGATTGCAACAGCTTCGAGCAAAGCTGGACTGCAGGAACTTTGATCGGTTGGACTGCAGCATTAAAGAGCAAAGTTGCACTGCAGCAGCTGCGATCAGCTGGATTGCAGGAAATGCGAGCTGCACTGCAGCAGCTGCGATCTGCTGGACTGCGGGAGTTGCGAGCTACACTGCACTATAGCAGTTGCGATCAACTGGACTGTAAGAGATACGATCAGTTAGATTGCGGCAGTTGCCGTGGTACTAGACTATAACAGTTCGATCAACTGGACTGTAAGTGTTGCGAGCAAAACTGGACTGCATCAGTTGCGTCCAACTGAGTGCAGCAGTTGCTTAAGAATTGGACTACAACGGTTCGATCAACTGGACTGTAGCAGTTATTAATCTTTCTGTTTGCGATAAATTCATCAAAATATTAGGGTATATGCTCGCCCCCTCTTAATCCAGTAACTCGTTAGAGGATTAAGAAGTTCGGGTTACCCTTTGTTTTGATTTTCAGCGACTGAATTTCACATCGCATTTAGGTGTTATGTAACTCTCCCCCAAGCGTGTGGAGTGTGACGTAGCTCTCCCCAAAAAAGTTACTTTAGACCATGAGGTGTTATATATCTCGCCCCCGAGTGATGGTCATCCACGTTGAAGTGATATGCAACTCACCCTCAGAAGATAGTGATTGGCATGCTGCTCAATGCTCGCACAAGGGTGCACAGCCTTGCTGCATCTTGCTTATGCATGAAATGAAGTTGAAAGTGTCTGCTATCTGGAATCCGCGCAGGGGGCCAATCCCACTATTCCAGATGCGCGCAGAATGGAAATGTGTGCATCTCCACATGCTTTGCATGCGAAAATGCTCGCCACATTGTAGATGTCTCACTGAACGAAAGTATGCATGATTTGGTAAAAAGATTCGAAAATATTGAAATTGTATACGCACCGTATTAAAAGTGTTATTGTGTGGGATACGATGTCATGCTGAAGAAGGCGATTCGAGCATCTCGGCTTTGTAACAGTGGCTATGCCAGTTGAATCAAAACTGGACTGCAGATAGTTGTGAAGAAAAACGGACTACAGAAGTTCGATCAACTGGACTGTAGTAATTATGCGAAAAAGGACTGCAGCAGTTCGATCAACTGGACTGCAGTATTTGCTGAGGAACTAGACTGTAGCTATTATGATCATCACTGAACATAAGCATGTTGAGGTTTGAAAATCTACACAACAAGCATGAACTTTTCATGTTGTGGACTTAAATCGACACAACATCAATCTTTGAGGATTTCATAATGGCTTCATCTGGTGATTTAAAATGCGTCCCCCTTCCATGTCGCCGCTCCAATCTCAAAAAATAAATTTTCTTAAAAATTTGAAATTCCGCCCTCATGTTGTTTGAAATTGACATGCAATCGCAACGAGCCGAAAATCGCTTAATTCGGACGTACGATGAAGAAGTTATCGAACAAACAAAATTGCACGTGGAGTAAGTAGAGAAATAGATTGTTGTCGGGGCAGGAGCAGCTGATGTGGCGTAACTTCTACTGATATGATGGCAAGTTTATAATGTGGCAACTTGTATGGCAAGAAGTTAGCTGACGTGGCGCCCGGTTGACGACGCGGTATTAATCATGTTGATGACGTGATCCATTTTTCAATACTTTGCTTGGTGATCGCCTTGCTCCAAAAATGTTGATGATGTGGTATCTCCAAAAATATTCATCTCTTAGTGTAAAAATTTTACCTTCATGATGTTGGATGTTGAAATATGATCGCAACGAGCCAAAAATCATGTAATTCCGACGTCATATGAAGGAGATATCAAAGAAACAAAATCGAACACCAAGCCCAAGATAAAGTTGTAGTTGGCTAAGCCCATGAAGTGGGGCAAAAATATCCTCAAGCAAAAGGAGCTGGGGCTGATAAATCCACCGAGTCATTAGCTCGGCTCGGCTGGCGGCTCGGTTTGACTGAGTTGGCTCGGCTTGACTCGCTAGGTGTAAATAACTTCCAGTGTAAACGCAAGGGGTGGAAATAGCTGAGGAGTATGGAAGAACGATACTCCGCGAAGTACTGGAAAGACCGAACAGTCGCCGGAAAGAGTTGGTCGGCCGCCAAATTTTGCCGTCGGGATAGCCGCTGGGAAGACCGCCGGTTGCCACTGCCAGAGAAGAAGAATTTGTCGGTGACAGTGACGCAACAGTGACGTCATGCTGATGCTGGGATGGAATATTCTGACGCCGTAAAGGAATATTCTGACGGTGTTGAGAAGATGATGACGGCATGATAACCCCAACTGACGTGGGTGGACAAGACCTTGACGTGGGTGAGAGGAATCTGATGTAGGTGAACGAAAATTCTGAAGTGGGTGACAGAAACATAATGTGGGTTAACTGCACCTTTGAAGTGGGTGAAATTGTCTGCCGACAAGGCCGCCGGGGTTGAAAGCTGGAGTTAGCTGCCAGGAAAGGCCATCGGCGTTTCCTGATTTTTTTTTTTATTATTTATTTTTGAAACTTTCCACGACGCTTTCCTAGAACTGTGGTCTTTGCCTTTGGACTTTTTGTGACAGATTTTCAGAACTGTTGTCTTTTCCATCAAAGCTTCTTGCAACGGCTTTCTACTTGAATTTTCAGCAACAGTTTTCTGTGTCTGTTACTGTTTCTCACGAATCTTTCTTTGGACTTTTAGCAACGGTTCTGGACACTATTGCCGTTCTCATGGACTCTTCCACCACTGTTTTTGCTATACTTTTGTGACCTTTTCCGGAACTTTTTGAGATGCTTTTCTGGGGATCTTCCTTAGGGTCTTCCCCTACCATATCTGTCGTATATGCATCTGGTGCATGTAGCTGATGGAAGTAATTAGAGATAGGTAGGCTGACAACCGCTAATCATGATGGTGGGGATGGCGACGAACTTCGAACTCTGGACTTGTACATGTTGCGGATCGAACATCCTGGCAACAGTTTTGATGATGCTTTCACTCCATCTTTTCTACGGACCGAACGTCGTGGATACAGTTTTGTCGAACTTTGTAGTGATGCAGTTTTGGTGGCTTCCAAAGGTAATAGTTTCAGCAAACCTCAAACTGCGAAGCCGGAGTGCAGCAGTTGCGATCAACTGGACTGCAATAACGGCTGACTGAACCGCAGCAGCTGCGATCAGCCGGACTGCAGTAATCACGATCAGAACTTGACTGCAGCTGTTACGATCAACTGGACTGCATCAGTTATTTTTGACGGCTTCCAAACTGCTTTCTCACGAACAGGGTTTTGGAGTTTTCTGCACTACTTTTCTCAATGGGAAACCACGGTTTCTTTTCTCGCAGTCCCCTTAGTCGGTGCCAATATTTGTACCCAGAAATATTTCCAGGCACAGAACACGATTAAACTGGTGTTGTTGATGAAAACAGGGTTAATAACAAGAAATAATCAAGAATGACAGACACACGAATTTAACGTGGTTCGGCGAATTTTGCCTACATCCACGGACGAATCTCCTTGGGGAGTGATGTTTTATTTATGTCAGAATTACAATGGATTTTTTCTGTCTTAGCTAGCCTAGCCCCCGCCCACTTTTTAGGGTTATAATTCCCCTTATTTATACAGTTGCGAATTAGCTCTTACCCTCATCGCGAGGTAAGCATAAATGGTATTAACTTTCCTTGCATGCCTCCTGGTATAAAATGTATTAATCTGCCTTGCATGCCTATTGACTTGGCCTGCATGCCTACTGGCATTAATCTGTCCTGCATGCCTCCTGGCATTAATCTGCCCTGCATGCCTCCTTTCTGCTGTTGACTACGACTGTCAAGCTTGGAATGGTATGACCTGCTGACAGACTGGCTTGACTGGTTGACAGGCATAACGGACTGGCAGTATGGATGGAGGATTCCGCCTGTGGACATGGCTGAGCAACATGGCCGGGAATTGGTTGGCAGCATCGCTGGCAACATGGACGAAAACTGGCTAGAAGCGCGACAGGAAACTTGGCTTCAATAGTTGACCGACGGTTGACTTTTACCATTGACCGGATGTTGACTTTGTCCACTGACCGGTCGTTGACTTTACGAAACGCTTGGACTAGCTGGTAGCTACGTCGGTTGGCTAGATGACAGGCTTGGATGAAGGCCAAAAGGTGATTCAAGTAGCAATTTGGCCCATTATGTGGCATTTTTACTCATGGTACAAACAACATGCATCAAATACATACGATATTTTATGAGTATCGATTTCCCAAATAATTTAATTATTTGACCTAAAAGAATTACATGCTATTTCTTGCGGCAAGTCCCATGACTTGACTTGTAACGTATTACCGCCCGCCGCCTAGCTTGCGCGTGATTGGTCAAGACAGCTAGGTCTTGCAAGCAAGACCCACTTAGCAACCTGCTACATATTTTCCATGAAAATACTCGAGACATCATGTCACAAACTGGGGGATGTTCATCAGGGTATTGGTCTGGCGGTTTACAGCGTGCGGCGTGCAACACGCCCATTATAAGAAAGTGTCAGGAAAGACGGACAGTTAGTGGCGGCAGAGAAGTAGTGGGTGTAAACCAACCGGTCTTCTCTCATAGCAAGACGTGGTTTTCAACATTTTTACACGATCCCCACTTCTCCATCACTCAACTACTTCCACTTCCTATGGGATCAAGGTGCATTCAACTATGACTTATATAAATAGGTTTTTCAACCTATTTCAACCAAGAACAGTTTTTGGGTTATTAACACAAGTATCCAGAAAAAACACCAAGAACTTGTAGTTTACATTCCGTAAGCAAGTTCCGCATTCTGATACAAGTCATAAAACAACCACACCTTCAGAGTTAACCATTCTGATCTCAACACCTTCTTCGCTTCCCTCCCTAAAATCAACCCTTCTCCTTCATTTTGTGACCGAAGCAAGACTGGAATGGCCATTTCTTGGTTTAGGCTAGGATTCTATAGATTGATCTCTCGAATATAAAGTACTCACGTGCAGTGCATTTGTTTAGGGTTTAAATTCGTTTCTCGGCGTCACACCCAAATTTACCATTTTCAGGAGAATCAGTTTTTACCCCAAAACAACTGGCGGCCACAGTGGGAGATTAATCTCTCGGTTGCGAAGCCAATTTCTCAATTTTCATTCCAATCTTCCCAAACTCAAGATGGTGGATCTTAGGTATAAATTCAATTATTAACCAGAATTCACTTCAATCACCAATCCCAACTTTCCGCTTCATGATGTACCCTGGCCATCTCAAACACTTCCAAAACCGCCAAATGCTCGAAATTCAATCACCATGGAAGGTATGGCAAAAATATTAGAAGGTGTTGTCGCAAATCAAGCTGATATTATCAAGCTGCAAAATAAGACCTTTTGTATCTTAAAGAGTATGGAAAACCGGTTATGGCAAGAGCCAGCAAACATTCACTCGGAGAACGCCACCAATTTCAGAGATGACAAAAAAATGTTAAATCCTTGTCTAAGGTCTGTGCCTCCGGCAACGACGATGCAGACAAAGTATGTTGCCATATCGGACGAGAGAAAAAGGGAATGGCCAACACCAATGTACCGTCCGCAAGCGTAGTCAAAACCATCCCATGGTGTTACATCCTCTAGCACCAACACCAGCAGCACCGTAAGCATCCCCTCTGGCATGACACCTCCTATTACCAGAGCCAGAGCCGCTGCTACCCCTAATATTTCCTCGAGCATGATGCCTCTAATCATCACCAGGGTTGCTACCACTTCTTTGTCAGGACAAGAGACTGGAGGAGCCGGAGGAAAGCAACCTCTCATTACCATTATCGATTTAATGGAGAGATAAGAAGTTCTTGCCAAAACTCAGACGAACATGGCCACAACTCACAAGGAGCGAAAGAATGAACATCCGAATGATTATGTCAAGAGATTCAGAATTCAGGCGCTAGATTGTGATGATCCAAATGTGACTGAACATCAATTGGTGGAGTTGTGCATTAATGACATGGTACCCGCCTATCGCGCTTTACTGGAGAATCTGCGCTTCCAGACATTCTCTGAACTTCATGAAGCTGTTAAGCGGTCAGCTACAACAGCACCATCCTTGCTGGAAAGAACCAGGCACGCCAGGAATAAAGATGCACGTGAGACTCAAGGGAACAGACGTCTCATCAACAAACAGTACAACGCTCAACCCTCTATAAGTGTGGTGAGTGGAGGAGGAAAGAGAAAGGATCCAGCTGCAGAACAACAACCCCAAACTTGCGGCACCAGCGCAGCAGACGGCTTAAACCCGGAAAGCTGTGACTAAGATGCCTACACAGCAACAAGAAACTGGAGAGGCTTCTCTAACCTTCCCTTTTCCAATCGAAGGGGTAATCGAACCCCTAGAAGCATGGATTCAAGATGGCGCCATCAAGTTACCTCCTCTCAGATATCCACCAACCGAGGAAGAAACGGCAAATCCCAAATATTGTCATTACCATAGGTTCGTCAATCACCCAACCAGTGACTGCAACAAATTGAAGCGCATTTTCAAGGGGAAGGTGGATGCAGGAAAACTTCAGTTAGGCACTTAAAGAGTTCACAGAGATCCTCTTCCCGTCAGGAGCTGCATGATTTCTGGGGACTTCGTCCACAAAACCGTACAATCTATGATGAAACATTTATATGAGATTCTGTATTTCTCCAAGACGCAGAGTCAAGACATATTTGTAGCCCTCAACCGTGTTATATAAAGCAAGTAACAATAGGCGAGCTTCCACACGCAGGGAATCATATGGGAGCCGCTTCACCGAGAATAAAAGAGGGGAAAGGATAGAAGAAGAAATAAACTCACGTATGTGAGTTATATGAAAGGAATAAACTCATCCTTTGGGACATAACGACCGATCAAAGCTTTTTAATGTTCGTGGTCGTGGCTAGCATCACCGCCTATGCTCGCCTAAAGCTCGTGGACGTAGCTACCATTACTTATGCCTCTCATGCTCATCCAAGATTTGTGTTCGTGGTTACCAAAGCTCATGGCCACCGTCACCATGCCTCTCCCTGCCAAGTTCGTGCCAGCAGTTACCATGCCTCTCCCTACCAGGTCCACACTCGTAGTCACATGCCTCTCCCTGCCGGGTCCATATCCGTAGCCACCACTCCTCCCTATCAAGGATCGTGACCGTAGACATCCAAGCTCCAGCCAACCTATTTTGTTTCCACAAAAATACGGTCTCTTCTGATCACAGCTGCTGTCAAGAACCGTTGTTGCTCGTTTGTTGATGCCAGCCAGAGCTTCACCATAGCAACGACCACTACGAACAGAGGTAATCTGAACTTCTTCATATTTTAGTTTCCCACAGAGGAAGTAATAGAGTCACCAGTACGGAGGCAAGATGGTGATACCTTTATCATGGTCGACCCACCGACCATACAAGAAAGAACCACGAAAACCATACTTGGGGACTTAGGCTCAACACGGAATCCCTTCATTGTCAAAGACCTCTTCAACTCAAAAGAGACGGTCAACCGATAAGTCATAACCGTGACAAGTTCACCACTCTTCAAAGATATAGCGTAAGAATATCATCACCTCGCTGTCTGGAAGGCGCCTGACCAACAAGCAGTATTTGGCTCAGCCATTCATAAGCGTTGTTATCAACGAAGAATCAAAGAGGTAAGTTTCGCCTCAGCAAGCCACACAGACCAACCGTATCATATCTGCCACATCACTTACTCAGAACTCAGCACCGCCTACCTAAGGCCTGCACGAAGCTGCGCATCAACAACCACATCACCGACAAAGTCAGATTTGGTGTTTCTAGATTTCCAATTTCCTATGGAAGGGGTGCATGGGAATCCATAAGTTTGGATACAATACAGGTCTATCAAGTGCGACTCCCACCCAATTATTAACAAATGACGGATCCAAAAGATTGCCGCTTTTGTCAATTCGTCAACCACCTTGCCAGCAAATGCAATGGAAATACATCTTTCAGGAAAAAATAGGCTCAGGATAATTACACCTGGGGACTGCCAGCACGGGATGCCTTCACGTCCCTCAACCAGGTTATTTCTGATATCAGTATTATCACTGTCAAAGCTTTACAAGCCGCATGAATTTCTCAACATGAAGCTGTACACGTGCATCAAAGACCCAAAAAGAAGATCCAGAGATACTTATGGCCGTATCACCCCTGAGCAAAGCCAGATACGACGCCCCCTACAGGATTGCTATCAAGGGACTCGCCTGATGATCAACAATAAAACAGAACTACAGTTCCTATGAATGTTCCGAGATTCTTTAACAAACAAGAAAATTCGCATTAACTGTTGCATGAAGCACAACTGCATACGAAGAATCACGTGAATCATACTTGGAGGATTGAAGGCTTGTATAAAATCCCCTCACTGTCGAAAATCTCTCCAGCTCATGGAAGATAGACAACCAGAGCGCTGCAAATTTGATGAAGATTTCTAACCCTCCAAAAGTTCGCCACAGAGATATTTTCACATATCCGACCACGCCATCGGATCTAAAGTGTAAATGGGGACTGCTCATCACATCCCATTCCATACAACAGTCCAAGATTCAGAAGATGGTTAAAAGGATGTCGCTTGGAACGAAGTACTTGAAGACTTGATAGCAACACGTCGGAAACGGGGCGCCTCTCAACTTGTCTACTCCACCCAATGGCTCCGGAAGATTTTTCCAAGCATATCGCAATAAGAAGGGAAATAATGATCCTATGAGATAAAGAGTCAGAATGAACGCAACTTCATTCCAGTCAATACTCAGGAGTTTAAAAAACATTTTAGTTGCGACTCAGCGGTCCAGACACCAAACAACTTAAAGTCAAGGCCTCTTGCAATTGAGCGCAATGGAGTTTGGCAAGTTTTGAAATCCACTGGAAAGGCTAGACACTCATTCTTCTGGAGACAAAACCTCATTACACATTTCGGAGAATATCGATGGTACATCTTCTACACCCTCTGGTCCAGGAAGAAGAACCGTCACATGATTAAGATGAGTCCTAACAGTCGTATAGGACACTTCCAAGAAGTCATCATCTATATTTGGCATGTCTTTGGAATCATTAATGCCTCGTGTCTTAGGAGCGGGAATATCTCTAGGTGACATCTTATTAAAAAAAAAAAATTACGCTCCTAGTTACTGTTGGGTGGCTGATAGACGCATTTATGTGTCTATTTTCTTCTCTATTGTATATATTTTTAGTACCCATTTTTGTACTTATTATGGTGTTTTATGTCTTTGTAGGTATTTTTAGAGAAATAAGCTCTTGCGATGGAATTGGCTCGTAAAGTGGTGTTTTACACCCCAGGATAGAGTACTAAAGGCACCCCAGAAATGCACCGGAAGCACCCCAGAAATGTGTCGGAGGAACCCCGGAAAAATTACTATCTACGCCCAAAAATTACTATTTGCAACCCATAAGACAAGTGCTAAAGGGACACCCGTGCAGGATTAGGGGGAGGACATGTTCTTCTCAAATTCAAAAAATGAATTTTGGCGGGAAAATAATTTCTTTAACAGCAGAATTTCAATCGGATATTTGGACGTGATTTAGTGAGATTCAATCCCTGAAACTTAATGGGTAGACGTGATATGACCATATAAAGCTGGTATGGGTGTCTGTTTGGATTAGAATTGGTTGTAATCATCGCATGGAGCAAAACAGAGTTACACACATTTTCACGGGATAACATGAATTACAGTGAGTTCGATGCCTGTAATGCACGAGTTTGGAGTGTGTTCGACCGTAATGGATACAAATAAGGAGATTGTACTTCTAAAAACGCGTGGAGGAGCTAAACAGAGAATGAAAATCTTGATTATTCCCGTATCATGAATAAAAGATATTGTGAATATTTCGGAATTAATGGAGGAGATTCAACGCCTGTTTTTGGTATAAATAGAGTCCCTGGGAGACTTAGAGGGGGTGTGGAGAGTTTGGGGAGCTTAGGAGAGCCAGAGAAGAAGAAATCACAAGTTGCAGAATTCAGTTTCTGCTGCTGCTGCTGATGATGAACGCGAAGAACATTGGACGCATGAAGAACGTCGTTTTTCAACAGTGACAACGACAACTGTTTGTGGGTCGTATTGCGACAGTGTCAACAACACTTCATTTTTATCGTTCTCTGTAACAGCTCGGTTTGTAACGAACAAAAGTGTTACAAACCCGGTTTTTATCAATTTTTCTCCTATTTCATCATTTGTGAACCATTTTTGAGCATTAATAAAGATGAATTTTGAGCATGTTTCCATGATAATGATGAGCTAATTCTCGCGTAATCAAGGCACGGAGGAAGCTATTTATGCATGAATAATTGGTAACTATTCTATTTTTCTCTAATTTGTATTTTATAATTCACTCAATCACTACTTTGTAGAATTTTAATTGTTTGCATAATTTTTCCTAATTAGTTGTGATTCAATTAGATAGGTTATGCTTTGATTAGATAATCTATGCTTAAGGGATACAATTAATGTTTGAGAATATGCTTGATAATTTGTGAATTAAGAAAAAGATATTTTAAAAATAATTAGAGTTTTGGAATCTTTATCATCATTTATTCATGTGTAATAGTGGAATCTAGTGTCTTGGTTATTTTCACTCTAAAAAAAATTAAATCCTTAGTCCCAGTACCTCTTGCACCAATTGTAATATTATTGTATATTTTTATTAATTTTAAAAAAACTCGAATCTTCACAAATCTGAACGAACCCATTCTTACCACTATTAAAAATTACATCAGTGGCTACATGTGCAAAATAGGAAAAAACACCTACCTTGAGTTCTCCTTGCTTGCGTTGCTGCTGATCATAATTATTGGGGATTGCTTTGTTGCCATTGACGCTCGCTCTACCGCCGCTAACAAAGAAAGTCATTCACACCGAGCTAAATGTCCAAGTTTGATCAACTACTCATGGATATTACACTCACAGCTAAAATACGAAGACAAGATGAACTTACCTTGCAGCTGACGATTGGCACGCTTATGATGAAGCTGCTGACAGTAACGAAGAGGAGTCGGCCGCTGCAGACAAAAGCATAGAACCGGACAAGCAACAAAAAACTGAAGAGGGTCGATGCCCCTTTTTATACGAACGGAGTTTCTAGAGTTCAAACAGAAGAATGATTCATTTTTGCTCCATGAACGGGAATAGATGGCTGGGCGCACCGCACTCATACCCCATAGCTGAGCTAGCAACACACTACTACGAAGGCCATTGGCCGTGTGATCCCGCTGCTGAAGTCCGATTAGATTTTTCCTGGTAATATCTACCTGCTTCATCTTTTCAGTTTTATTTTCGAATGTCACCATCTAGTGCTTACCCCGCAACAATGTTATTGTTATGTACTAAGCATGGTACTTAATGTTGATGGTGGTTTTTAGTTCAGGGATGTAATTGTAAGACCCTGTATTTAATGTGTCGTCGTTCTGCAAAGAAACGGAGCCATTTAAAAGTAACGAGTGCCTAGGCCTCTTTACTCACATATGTATTGAGAAACACAATATATTTATATGAAACTTATCCAGAATGGTGCGTGCAGCAATAATCCAAAATATTCTGTAAATTTCTGAGTATTTATTCTATGTCATGTTCCCCAGTTGAACTTTTAATACTGACATGACATGATGACTAACGTTCGCTCGCAGCTGAGTAGCATGAATCTCCCGAAGTGTCAGGATTAAGATGCGTGTAGAAGTACTCAATCAGAGGCACGCAAAGTTATGCTTCCCTTTGATATTAAATTAGTGATTTTTGTATCAATACGTGAAATTCACCAAAAAATTGATTGATTTTGCAGCAACCCGCAAAATTCAGTTCTTTAACCTAATTTTATCAATTTGCAAAAATTAGGTTTTTAGCGCCCTGCGCGATAGTTCGAACCCTATTGGTCAAAACTAAACCTAGGCAAACTTGGAAATTGATCCATTATGGAGCTAGTAGGAGCAAGATCCTACCAAAAATCAGAAAACAAGAAATAAAGAGGAACTGCGGAAAGTAAGAGCAGCGGCAAGAGGAGGCGTAGACGCTCCACTTGGCCGACCGATCTGCTTCAGCAGGCGCCACCTGTGGCCGTCTGGCCACGCTCCATGTTGCTGATTGCCGGCCCCCTTTCTCATCGACCAATCAGATCGCTTTAAATGTGCCACACACACTTTTAAATAAAGTTGGAAGTTGGTTGGTCGACGCACCTAATTCCTTAAGGAATCTAATATAGGCTGCCCATGTAAGTCTTAAAACGATCATGGCCGTACGTTTTGGCCGATCGATTTATCAAGTCTAACGACTTCTTAACACGGCCGGACAAGCACTATCATGCATACCGGCGGGCTCTTTAATGCTTAGGCTAATCGGAATCCTTCCCACTCGCAAGCGGAGCCACCAAACGATTACCCAAAGTGGGTTGGCCGCGTGAGTTATAAAACCCTAATTTATGTTAGCAGCAGCATATTGCTGCCGCAAAACGATCTTGGCCACCCAACTTCGCCAGCCGAATTGACCGGCTTAGATTCAATCTCAATCAACGGGCAAGGTGCGAATATGCTCACTAGCGACCCGACTATAGCGTTGGCTGGACGAATGGTAAACAGCATGCCACAAACACTAAAAAAAATTGGCCCAAAATGGGGTGCCACACGGCTTTTAAAACCTAAATTGAATCAACGACGGCCATTAACTGCCGCAAATCATCTCGGCCGCCCAACTTCGCCAGTCGAATCTGCCGACCTAACTCTTATTCTAGGCGGCCAACAAGATGTGCCCATGATCACCGGACACCCCCTTCCATAAGCTGCAATCGGCCAAGCCGTGACTTGCCTATATGGCCCCCAAACGGTAGCCCGAAAGTGGCTAGTCGCGCTGCATTTAGGAATTTTAATAAATTCAACAACAGCCATTAACTGCCGCAAATCATCTCGGCCGTCCTACTTCGCTAGCTGAATTGACCGGCCTAGATCTGATTTTAGGGGATCAATAAAATGTCGTCGTGATCTCCAGCCGTCACTCTCCTATAAGGACCGATCGGCCTGCCTTTGGCGCACGTGAATGGCCCTGACAGCTTCCCGAAAATGGCCAGTCATGCTCCTTTTAAGACATTAAGCTCCGCGACTAATTTAGACAGGCTTTATACAACGATGCTTCATGAGCATCGATTATTTTGAGTTGCTTGCTTAAAAGAGACGCTTTACATGCATCGAATACATACGATATTTTATGAGTATCGATTTCACAAATAATTTAATTATTTGACCTAAAAGCATTACATGCTATTTCTTGCGGCAAGTCCCATGACTTGACTTGTAACGTGTGACCGCCCGCCGCCTAACTTGCGCGTGATTGGTCAAAATAGCTAGGTCTTTCAAGCAAGACCCACTTAGCAACCTGCTACATATTTTCCACGAAAATACTCGAGACATCATGTCACAAACTGGGGGATGTTCATCAGGGTATTGGTATGGCGGTTTACAGCGTGCGGCGTGCAACACGCCCATTATAAGAAAGTGTCAGGAAAGACGGACAGTTAGTGGCGGCAGAGAAGTAGTGGGTGTAAACCAACCGGTATTCTCTCATAGCAAGACGTGGTTTTCAGTATTTTTACACGATCCCCAATTCTCCATCACTCAACTACTTCCACTTTCTATGAGATCAGGGTGCGTTCAACTATGACTTATATAAATAGGGTTTTCAACCTATTTCAACCAAAAACAGTTTTTGGGTTATCAACACAAGTATCCATAAAAAACACCAAGAACTTGTTGTTTACATTCCGTAAGCAAGTTCCGCATTCTGATACAAGTCATAAAACAACCACACCTTCAGAGTTAACCATTCTGATCTCAACACCTTCTTCGCTTCCCTCCCTAAGATCAACCCTTCTCCTTCATTTTGTGACCGAAACAAGACTGGAACGGCCATTTCTTGGTTTAGGCTAGGATTGTATAGATTGATCTTTCGAATTTAAAGTACTCACGTGCAGTGTATTTGTTTAGGTTTTAAATTCGTTTCTCGGCGTCACACCCAAATTTACCATTTTCAGGAGAATCAGTTTTTACCCCAAAACAAATATATAAGAACTAGCAATTAAACAACTCTCTACTGTTTTTATGATATAAGTTGCTTATTCTATTAGAGTTGTAATTAGCACCCACTTAAGTCCTAATTAGTAGAAATATTTCATGAACTTATGACATCTAGCAGCCAATGGCCTCACTAATTTGTACATCAGAAATTCTAGAATCTGACAACATGACAAATTCTGAAATTTCCCTAAATCTTCTTGGCTTGATGAAATTCTTGGGATCTTAGTTATTCTTTTAGACAATGTGAATATGAGATGGACACTGAATTTGTCGGTCTAGATAGTGAAGCTCTTATTTGACAGTGTCATATTCAACATATGTAATGTTTGCAGAGGATACTGGAAAGATCCATGTTGTGGACAGGTTTCCCTTTTCAATTCATAGATTTTTGCTCGTTAAAGAGTACATAAAGACTGTCAAGTTTGAAGCTTAGGTTTAACCAAGTGCATTCACAAAAATCACAAAGGTCTAATATACCATTTTTTGATGATCAAACTAAGTCCGAAACTACCAAAAGTAATTAACTTATCTTCTAATGTAAAGTGATATTTATAACTGAAATGAGAATGTAAAATTGTAACAAACACCATAAAACACAAGTAATTAACCTTCAAATAGAGCTTCTTCTTCAAGTACCCAACCTTCAAATGAAGTTTCTTCTACCCTTAGACATGGAAGATACAAAGATTTGAAATTCTTTTCTAATAATACTTCAAATTTCTACCCAATTCTAAGATTGAAATTATAAGATAAAAAGAGGCATCTCTTACATGTTGTAATTTCTACTCAATTACAAAATGGAAATAACAAAGATAAAGAGATAATTAGCGTTTGGGTTGTAGATTTTAGCCCCATTTAGTGTTTGGGTCCTAAGTTTGTCTGTTATTGTATTTGGGTCGTAGACCCGTTAGTCAAAGCGGTCAAATGGTTAAAGTGTTAGCAACCGTTAATTTTTGTTTGTGAAATGGTGATGTCCTTGATAAGATAAGAAGTAGTAAATGGGGAAGTGGGGGAAGGATCAAAGTGAAGTAATAAAATGGGGAAAATGGACGAAGGATCAGATTTGTGTAAGAAGAGGAAAAATGCATAGAGAAGAGGGAAATCCAGTTCCTTTGTGAAATGAGAAGATAGAAAATATCTGATTCAATTGAAACTCTAATTCACAAAACAAAGAGGCATAAAAATTTACCCAAAAGTTTCAAATTCCAATCCTTCCATTACCAATAACACCAAGGTTTGGAAAAAGATCAAACACCAGGCTCTTCACTTCATCACATCTCTCCTCCGTAACTGCATATTCGAAAATCCTGAGCACCTAAGCAGTAAAGAAGAGGGGAGGTTTCTTCCATTAAAACTGTAAATGAACTGAAGAGATTAACCATGTACTTCATAGTTTCATAAGAAATAGGGGATGGGTTGGTTTTGGATTGTATTGGAATTTGGACATAGTTACAGGAAGAAATAATCAGTAAAGAATAGGGGAGGTTTTGCTGCCATTAAACAAGTTTGCAACCATTAAATTGGATTTGGTATTGATGGTTTTGGGGAATGTATGGTGGTGATTGATGTATCTTTTAAGGCTTATGATAAGAAATGTCTAGTTTGTTTTGGATATGGGTTTGCAGGGAATTTGAGAGTAGCAGAAGAGCATTTGTTGAAGGACAACACCATTACCAGGTCTTTCCCATAAGGTGTTCGACAAAAATCCCAAACTAGTTTGCCTTGGTCTTGTACAACCGCGTGAGTCATGGTCAGGTCCTGAACATTTGACCGCTTTGACTAACGGGTCGACGACCCAAACACTCTAACGGACAAACTTATGAACCAAACACTCTAAGATATCAAAATCTACGACCCAAACACTAATTAACTCAAAGATAAATCAAGCTACAAAACAAAAGTGAGTCCAATTACATATTGGAAATATTAAATTTTAGTACATGTGACTTATGTACGAGTTAAAATCACCATTATCTTCTTATGATTCTGATATCGCAACCCAAAAGATTAGATATGAAAATTAATCAGCTACAAATCGAAAGTTACAAACTATTAGAAATAGGCCAAATAAGAGACCGAAACTTAGATTGTGAAATCTGAAGTTTATCTCATAAACCGAAAGCAACATAAAGAGATTCATAATTCGAAAAAAAGTATTTCAATCATAACTGTCAACACGAACGTCACAAGAATTTATAAATAAAGACTTATCATTTACTTTTATTGATAGTTCGAATAAACTTTACACAAATACCGGTGTTTCATCAATAATTGATTAATCTATTCATTAAAAAGAATGAATTATTTTTATTAAACTTTACACAAATACTGGTGTTTTATCAATAATTGATTAATCTATTCATTAAAAGTATTTCAATTAAAGAATCTTTTATTAAACTTAATTAATTATTGGTTAAAGAATAAATAAATAAATTATTGATTAACATCAATATTTGTATAAAGTCTATTTGAAACTATCAATAAAAGTTAATGGTAATTTCTTATTTTAAATTCTTGTGTTATCTATAATTGTGATTGCAATACTTGTTCCCGTATATGATTCTCTTTGTGTTGCTTTCGATTTATGGGATAAATTTCGCATTTCACAATCTAAGTTCCGGTCTCATATTTGGCTTATTTTCTAATGATTTGTAGCTAATTTTCATATCTAACTTTTTGGGTTGTTATATAAAAAATCATAAGAATATTATGGCGATTTAACTCATATGTGAGTCATATATACTAATATTGGTTTATTTCTTAACATTTAATATTCGGTATACATGTGAGTGGTTCTGGTTTTCGTCTCTCTTGTGGCAGGTGATGGCTAAGATCATGTCTTGACCTTTCTCTGGTAAAGGTTGGTTTTTTGTTGTTCTCTTATTTTGCAGGGAATAACATACGCAGGGGGAGAGTTCTATTTTTGATTTGCGCTTAATGCTATACCTTTGTGGGGAGTGTGGTTGTGAAAATTGAGGGAAAAATTGTTTCTGATAATTGCTTTCTTGATAAGTGATTAGATCGTTTTCAATTTTAATTTGGCTTATCGAAAATAGAGAAGTATTACTCTGGTTAATCGCTTTCCTGATAAGTAATAAGTTAATTCTGATCTTAGTTTGACTTTTCGAAGTTAGAGACGATCGTTCTGAATAATATGTTCCTGATAAGTAACTAGATTGTTGTTTCAATTCTAGTTCCACTTATCAAAGAAGGTACAATTTTTATTTATTTTTCAGTTCTAATTCGGCTTATCAAATAAGGTATTTTTTTCTTTAATTTGTTCCTGATAAGTAAATAAGTTAATTCTGATCTTAGTCCGACTTATCGAAATAACGGAAAATTACTTCGGGTAATTGTTTCCTGATAAGAAGCTAAAATTAAAATTAATTACTTATGGTAGTTTCAACTTTCAATCTTAGTTTGGCTTATCGAAGATGGTTGTAGATATCGTCAAAATCCACATGACAGAAACCGTTAACATTTTTAAGTCTCTAAAATAACTATTATTATATAATATAATAAATTATTAAAATTGCTAAATTATTACTCAGGGAGAAAACTCTACAAGAAATTGGATGGGAGTCTCGCTACGAGAAATCACTAACTATTACCAACTATTATTATTATAAAACAGAAAAAGGGGTTTTTACAATGAGTTAGTTGGTAGTGGTATAGCCCATGAATTAGCTAGAGAAGTGAGAAATAGCTCTATCAGTAGTTGTTGGGAAGACTGTTGCTCCAAATTGGCTAGAGTCTTTTATTCAAGAAAAACTATGTATTAACATTTAATATAAATAGCATTTTCCTTTCCTTCAAAAATAAAATAAAATAATAAAAAATAAATAAATGGAGAAAGATAGTTTTGTAAGGATAATTTGTCCAAGGCCTTAGTGTACCCGTAATAAAATGGGTTTTTGGGCTCGATTCTCATCCTTTTCACCGTTCCGGACATATCTTGAGCTCTAAGCCTCGGATTTGGGTGATTCAAAAGGAACGATGATTTGGGGACTACCCCAAAACAGTGGGGGACTACTCTTCCAATTTGGGGGTGGATATTTGAAGTAATTTTGGGTCACCCCTTATCTATTTTTTAAAAAAATACCAAATTTACCCTTGGTAATTAAATTAGTTAGATTAGTTAGTGTAAGTGTAATGATTAATTAGTGATTAGTTAGTGATTAGTTAGTTATTAATAGGATAGTTTTGTTAGAATGAGAAGAAGAAGAAGAAGAAGAAGAAGAAGAAGAAAAAAAAAAAGATGAAGAAAAAGAGGGAAGAACACTCAAAATGTTATTTTGAGTTTAGTAAATATGATATGAGTGATTCATTTGATGCTACCTCCTCCTCAGAATCAGAACCTCCTTCATCTCCAAATATATTTGTCAATATTTCTAATGATCCGGATATGAGTTATTTGTTAGATGATGAAAGCTATTTACCCCAAACTCAACCTAACGACCCAAATGATGAATTTTATCAGCCACAACCAGAAGATGAAGTTATGGGTACTCAGGTATGTCTCAAATTTAGTTAATGTAGCTTGAATTGTGCAAAAAAATGGCCAAATCGAAAATTTCAGGAAGAAATTTCGGCTAGGTCAAAGTAGTTCGGTTAGCAATCCTGCAGAACAGGTAGCCGAACTCTCCTGTATGTGCAGTTCGGTTACTCGTTTCAGCAAACGCAGGTAACCGAACTCTGTTTTAATGGAGGTTTTTGAGAGTTCGGTTATCTTTTTCCAGAAAACATTGCCGAACTAATTTTATAGAATATACAGTTAATAGTTCGGTTGAGTCGAGTTTAGTCCCTTTGTTACCGAAGTTTATGTTCGGCAAGCTCGCAAATCACGTTCATTGAATAGGTAACCGAACTTTTAAGTTCGGTTTAGTCGATAGTAGTAATTATGTTGCCGAACTATACCATAGAAAATTCCAAAGAACAAGTTCGGCAAGATCGCAATTTTTTTTTCATAACCGAACTTATTGTTCGGCAGGATCGTTTTTATTTTTACATTGCCAAAAATTTAAGTATTTCTTATTTTTAGTTGGTATTGACGTTGTGCTATTACTCGTAGGTTGCATATGATCCAATAGAACCAATGGAAAATCAACCTACCCCTGTTGATATTTTATACGATGACACGTCCCATCACTACATGAATGACTTGGTATTCAAAAGTCCTTTAGAGGCAAAGTGTTGGGCTAGACAACATGCACTAAAAGACATGTGCGTATTAGTATTGAATGGGAGAGAAAGCAAAACCCGCTTTGAAATGGTTTGTGAGAGAAGCGGCGTCCCGATTAAAGCCATAAGAGGAAGGGTTATGTTTATAAAGGAAAGACAAATAGGAAGAACAAAACTTTCTCAAAGAAGATTAAATGCCCATTCAAGCTTGCATTTAATTACAACGAAGAATTGGTTGGATGGGTTCTCTACAAGGTTATGGAAGGTTGTCATAACCACCCTCGTCCGGAGCATCTTGAAGGACATTTCATGGCGGCCAAGCTAACTCCTGAAGAGATGGACAAGGTAGCTAAAATGAGGAAAATGGGTCTTTCACCGATTCAAATGCTCCAAATACTAAAGGAGGATAACAAGGATAACCACTCATCTTTGTCCACCGTTTGTAATGCAATTGTGACAATTAGAAAGAAGGAATGGAGAGATAGACAAGTGATGCAACAATTGTTTTTTTTTGGCCAAAGAGAAAGACTATGCGGTTCAAAAGGATGTGGATTCAGACGGAGAGATAACACAACTCTTCATTGCGCATCCAACGAGTGTTCAATTGGCTCAATGCTTTCATGAAGTTCTCATAATGGATTGTACTTATAAGACGAACAAGTACGAGATGCCATTGTTGAATATTGTTGGGCGTACTTCGACGCAGTCACCGTTTACCGTGGCGTTTTGTTTCTTAAGGGACGAGCAAGAACCTAGTTACATTTGGGCACTACAACAAGTTAAGGAAATCTTCCGAGGTGATGATATTCCCGGGGTTATAGTCACCGACAATGAAGTCGCATTGATGAATGCAATAGAGGTAGTGTTTCCATTAGCACACAATATGCTTTGTACGTTCCATATATGGTGTAATTTGATAAATAGGTGCAAGCCAATAATTTGTCCACCCAAGAAAAAAAGATATGAAGAGATTAAGATGCTATCGGAACATGAACGAGCGGATGCAAAAGAGGAAGTTGACAAACAATACGATCTAAATTACGCTAAATGGGTTGCTTTCAACGGTGAATGGGAATCATTGTGTTGGTCTCTTACCGAGAAGAGTATCATCTAAATCTTGCGTAGTTTATCGCCCATTGGGATTCTCCCGATGTTGTATCGTATGTTCTTCGCCAATGGTTGGAACCACACAAAGAGAGGTTTGTTAATGCCTATACCAACCAATATAAACACTTGGGAAAGCAAGCGACAAGTTTAGTAGAGTCGGCTCACCATCGGTTGAAGAAGAATCTCTTTGGATGTGTTGATAGTTTTGTAACCGTGTGGAATGCTATGGAAAATTACTTCAAGCGCGACATTGATAGAATTAAAGAGAAGTTCCAAAAAAGCCGTATATTCAAAATGATCGGAAAATATGCCGACCACCCATTGTTCAAGGGAATCCATTACAACGTATCTCGGCAATGTATGAAGTTGTTGATTATAGAAGTCGAGTTGATTGATAAGTGGGAAACCAAGAGGGATGAGGTGTGTGTATGTAACATGAAGAAGTCTATGGGACTCCCTTGTCGCCATATGATAATCAACTACGAGCATGGCTTAATCCCTTTAAGCGACATTGATCCATATTGGAAGCATCTAAGTTTCATCCCTCCTCCAAAGGGAGAAGAAGCCGGAAAGGAGTTTGGTGATAACGAAATGGGTAGAACCGTACTAAATAATGTGGCCCCTCCTTTGTCGCATAGATCTTCGCAGCCCATGAGTGTTTGTAGCCAAACAATGTGGCCCCTCCATCATTTGGAGTACCATAAGTTGGGTTCACTGGTGGCAAACACAAATTATCAGGGGGAATGTGTGAGTATCTATCACAAGGCGGCTTCCGCTTCTTTTTCTCTTTAACATGAACTATTTCTTGCTCTTCTTGCTCTTCCTCCACTTCATCCTCTTCCTCCACTTTATCCTCTTCATCCTCTCCCTCCTCTTCTTCCTCTTCATCCTCTCCCTCTTCTTCATCATCCTTCTCTTCCTCTTGTCCTTCTCCTTCTTTGCCCTGTCCTTTTTTTTTTCTTTCTCTACATTTTCAACGTGTTCTCTTTGTTGTTCAACCTCTTCATTTCCTTGGTCTTCATTTCCTTGCTCTTCATCATCATTCTCTTCTTCAATAACATTATCAATTGTATTCTCCATCACCTCTTGATTGACTTCCTGTAATGATCCCCCTCCATGTTTTGCATTTTTAGTACCACGGTTTCGGAAATCCAGATGTATCCTACCGCGAGGTGTTGGAGTTCTCAAATCTTCGGCTACGTGGGGATTATATTTTTTCCTTTTGTTCCTAATGAATGAAAACCACATTATTAGCTAAACAGAATATTGTCTTATCAAATAAAATTGAACATGGGATTACATCAAACACAAAATGTTAACAGACTAAAGTTCGGTTATCTGGTATAAGTTGCGAGGTAACCGAACTACAAGTTTGTATGTGACAGATCAAAGTTCGGTTACCACATAGAAAGTGCGAGGTAACCGAACTATATTTTATCAAAGTTCGGTTACCTATATAAATTTATCGAGGTAACTGAACTCAAATTTCCCGTATAAAGAAGGAGTTCGGTTACGTTTTTTATTTGCGAGCTTACCGAACTTCATAGTTCGGCTACCTAAAAATTACTAATTGGACGAACTGTTCTTCATATTGAAAGTTCGGTTACCTATATAAATTTATCGAGGTAACCGAACTCAAAATTTTCATACAAAGAAGGAGTTCGGTTACGTTTTTTATTTGCGAGCTTACCGAACTTCATAGTTCGGCTACCTAAAAATTACTAATTGGCCGAACTATTCTTCATATTGAAAGTTCGGTTACCTATATAAATTTATCGAGGTAACCGAACTCAAATTTTTCATATAAAGAAGGAGTTCGGTTACGTTTTTTTTTTTGCGAGCTTACCGAACTTCATAGTTCGGTTACCTAAAAATTACTAATTGGCCGAACTGTTCTTCATATTGAAAGTTCGGTTACCAAATTCTAGGGTTTAAAATTTTCTCCTAGCCGAAATTTCTACTATAACGACCATTTTCAATGGTTTTTGATGATTTCTAATCGATTTATTCAACCAAAAACGATTCAAAGGAATGGGTATGAAGTAAATTACCTGCGTATTTTCATTTTGATAGAATCAGACTCCTTGGTTGATGTTGGATGCTTCACTTCATCTCCCAACTTTGCTTGAAGTTGTTTATCAACTTCAAATTGATTTGGGAGATTCGCTATGCTAGCCAGACCTGGACTCAATCCGGGAATTCTTGGTGTCTGCTTAGAACGCATTGTTTTTTAAAATTGATTAATCAATGATGAATTTTTTTGAATCGACGATGTATACGAAGAAGAGGAGAAGAAGAAGAAGAAGAGGAAGATGAAGAAGAAGAATAAAAGAAAAAGATGAGGAAGATGAAACTGATTTTAGGTTTTAATTTAGGGGTTAGATTAGTGGGTAGTGGTTAAATTAGTGGGCTATTAGGATTAGTTATAACCTTAATTAGGATAAGGGCAAATTAGTCTTCCCTAATCTTTTAGGACACCCCTTAAAATTTAGGGTGGACATTTGAATAACATAGTAGTCCCCCACTGTTTTGGGGTAGTCCCCAAAACATCGTTCTTCAAAAGGTCACGCTCTCGCCACAAGGTCCTCTACCATCTAGCTCAGGGAAAAACGAATTCAAGCTCAAAATTATGGGTGTTTCTTATTGATAATGGACTTTATAGACTTTACTTTTGCGAGACTGATTGGTATTCTTCCGCGCAATTCCACTTTTAAAATAATGAATTTGGATATTATTTGTGCAAAATCAACAATGATATGTTGGACGTTCGACTTTCTTAGACTCTTATAGGTTGTATCGAGTTCTTATCAATTTGGGAAGTTCTTTCCAAATATTTGTTGTATTTTTCGAATTTTTGTCATCTTTTACGACAAGAAGGGAAGAAATGCATGGAATATCGGATAATCTACAATAACCTGAGAAAGTATGTATGTGCTGAAAAGTATATATCTAAATTAGACAAGATTTCTTTGTCCAAAATTGAAAACAATTGGCACAATAGTACACACAAAACCGCCAATTCTTATGTTGTAAAATTGTTCTTATTATCGATTGTACAAAATCACACTACCTATCAATTATAGCATAGTTTAACAATTTGTGAATTAATTGTTAGACTTAGATCCTAGTGAAAACCGTCGAAATATTTTTATGTCATAATCAGTAATTTTAATTCTCTAAGACTCTAACTAAAGTAAAATGTATATCATAATTGAACTAACTTAAATATTATTAACCATTGCCTAATAATTGGCAGATTAGTTTTTTTTTTTTTTTTTTTTTTTGATAAATCATTATTACAAAAAAAGGTGGTCTTTGTGATCAAAGAGTGAATCAGTGGACAGGATTGAGCCGGGAGGGTCAGCCGGCGGTTCATAGCATCCCGATCGAGTTTTGACTTCGACGGCAGGGAATTATTGGTTGTGTTTTGTTCAAATCCCCAAATTCACGAAACCAGGACCACACTTATTAAACGCAAGAGTTATATATATATATACATGAATAAACGAAAATAAAACGAAGGTGTAATCTCTGCATTCTGTTATATCAGTTCTCCATCCAAATTATCTTCACACAGTTCCTGCAGCAAATATGCCACCAAGCGGAAGCGTAGAGAAAAGGAGAAGGAAAAACAACACTTTGACTTTGATCCAAGTCATAGAACGGACTGGATTTATCAGTATTGTTACGGGATGGGAATGTTGGTGAACGGAACAGAGTGGGTGATTTTTAGGATATACATCTCAACTTCTTTTCTGTCTGTGTTGTTTTTTTCGTGTCATCCTTGCTTCTCTAATCGGATTGATGCAGCGAAGCAATTAAGGTTTGGTTTTATTCGGAGATTGATTGATTAATGGCAAGTTATCTTCTTATTCATCATATCCACCAGGTATCGATGGGAAATCTTCCACTTTCACATCAAGGGAATCTTTGAAGAAATCGTTAAATCCCTTCCTCATTGTCCACCGTGTTTCTGTATCAATTTTGAAGTGGGTTGTATCTCAATTTTGGGGTATGACTTGATATGGGTTATTGCTAATTTACGTGTTTAATTTGCTTATTTTACTTGGTTTAAATTAGGGATTTTGATTGATTGATGCTGAAGAAGGAATTGAGATGCAAGGGGATTGCAAGGTTTTTTATTTTATTTTTATTAGGGTTTTTTGATTGGAAAGTGTATGCAGCACCATGACAGGTTAATTTTGCTCGGTGTCCTTCTTGGGTTCTTGAAGCGTGGATTGTTTCGAGAAATTGGAGCAAATTGGTGAAGCCAAATTATGGAATTACGGAATCTCTTTTATGCATCGCAAAAATACTAAACAAACTAAGGATTTGCTTCAGCAATAGCTTGAATTACCCGTTCAGCTACTAATGAATTTGATAGTTCAATCCAAATTAGGGCTAAATACGAGTAATAACTTATAAGCTAAAAAATACTGGACAACAATGGTTCAGACCGACAGCAAGTCGAGGGGTAGATCAAGATGACAAATCACATGTTGAGGTAGTATATTGTAATGCTATTGTTTACTTTTAAGCAGCATATGTTAGTAATCAAAGGAATTGGCACAGGTATCCTGAAAATCCAGCAAGACTAAGAGCAGTTGTACAGCAAGACTTCAAATCTAGCCTTGCCAATTATCATCTTTGCATTGTAGAGGTAAGCTACGATTTAGCATCAGTTGCTCCTACGTCAGGGTAAAGCTGATGTTATTATTACAATTGAGAATCTCAGGCATACAAACTTTCACATTAACACCTTTGTGTTTATCAGGTAACGGGGACTTCACTGGGATTTTAATCTCTCAATGCACATACATAATGAAACTTTTATTTCCTATGTTAATATAGGGTCACTTTGAAGATTGTCCTTTGTGGTTGTGCCACTAATCAAGTTGGGGATGAACCAATTGATGTTTCCTCAAATTCAGGCTTGGTCATGGTTGCCATTTGCTCGACTTTATGTGAAGTACTATCAAGGTATATGCTGATTTTAATGAAACCGTAGCCATGTAGATTTGCCAGTGTACCCCAACGTAGACATTCCAGCAATCCAAAGAGTATCATGAAATAATTCACATCTTCTTACATGATTGTTCAACTCTGACTATTAGTTTTACTGATATGGTTTCAGGTGGAATTCAATTGGAGTCGAATATTGCTACAATGGCCAACAAGCCTTTGCCTGCACCCTTAGTAGAAATTGCAACAAGGTATTCATCCCTTCTACCCATTCTACAATTTATTTTATGAGAATCACATGATTTATATTGACTGTTCTTAAATTGTTGATACTTATTTTCTTTGAGTGTGTTTAGAAGACGAAAATTGAAATTGCGTTTGTCTCTAGATTTATAGCTAAGGATCTTTTTCACTAGGGAGTGAGAGTGATTGAGCATGAAGCAAAGTTGGTTTCAAATGAATGGAGGCTAGACTTGGTATGTAGTGCCTAAAAATATTGGTTTTCTCTTAGTTTAGATGTGGTTTCTAATGACAAAGTGTGTGTTTCTAAAAGGTAGGTTGTACACAGCTTAAACTAAAATATTTTGTACATGTTCTTCTCTTTGATCCACTTTTATTGCTGTTTTGAGTAGTAGAATATGACACATTTTAGAATAGAGTAATTAAAGTATTTCTAGCTTAAGTTTTGATTGCAGGTACTGGGAAAGCTCAGAGATCTTGGCAGCTGAAGGAAACAAAAAAGAGAGCTAATCTGTTGCAGTCTCCATTGGTTAGCATGGAGGTAAGGGGGTTGTTTTTAGTATTGTAGTTTTGTTTTGTTCTTCACTACTCCACTTTGAAATTCGATAAGTTCCCTTTGACTCCATGCTAGATTGGGTTCCCTCAAATAGTAATAGTAGCACGCCTAACTAAATTGGATTATTGTCTATACATCTAATTCAGCTTCTATAACAAGTGTCGTTAGGTGTATCAACAGTAACCCGGTTTAAGTCTGGAATACTGCCAACTGCGCCACTGTTGAGAATTACATAAATTGCCGTGCAACACCATTGTAAATAGCCAGATCGCTTAATGTAACAAGTTATGTTGCCTTTTTCTCCATCACAGCTGCACAAATCATGCGTCCTAGCTAAGGTTGGGTAATTGGGCTTAAAGGTGTTCACAACATCTCAATGCTATATAGCCCCACTTAATTCATCTATGTACTCTTTTAGTTCTTACACCTACTCAGCTAAAAGAAGAACCATGATGAATCAGCAACAATCCAAGGCCGTAAAGGGTTGGTTTTCTATCGGGAAGGATTAGGTAAGGATTCATCATTTCTTTACTGTCGTCATTGTCTGATGTGCGATATTTGTGTTTTTTGGATGCAACATGTATAGTATTGCGTTGCTCAAACCATAGTGGATCATGAAGTGTATTTAGGTTGAGTTCAATCAAACACTTGGATTGCTCAACTTTTCCTTTTTGTTTTTTTGCTTTCTACCTAAGTGTACATGTACAGAAAGAAATAACAAAAAACAACTTTCTTCTCCTGTACAAGTCCATAATATTCCCTCTTTGGGGAAAAACTTATGTCTATAAAAAAAAAAATCCTCTGAGATTTGCAGCAATATTTATGGCAGGGTTGTCTCAGTTGAATATGACCTCAGGATAAAAATGAGCAAGGCGAAAGGCATGATAGAAGGAGAAAAAAGGAAGATAGTTTTTCTTGAAGTAAAAAGTCCAGTGCGTTATTGAAATAGACCGAGTCCTGATTATGGACGGGAAAAACAGGCTTCCCGTGGTAAAAGATTAGACCAAGTCCTGATTATGGACGGAATTCTTTTTGGCCCCATTATTATTCTTATTAATTTTGTCATCTAATTTTGACTAAAGATCTTGGTTCCTTACCAGTTCGCTGCTCATTCAATGGGTAGTTCACCAGTTCGCCACTTACCTATTTGCCGTACCCGTTCCCCTGCTGGCAGCTCACCTGTTTCCCGTTCGCTCATTTATTTGCCAATCTCCAAATGACCGTACACCTGGTGGTTCTCTTGATGACCTTTCACCTATTTGGAGATCATAAGGATTTGAATAGTGGGTTGGAAGGTTATCTCTAAATTAGTAGTTCACTCTTTTGGCTTTATCAGTATTGTAGCTGAAAATATCAACTGCATCATTCAGGGTACGTTTTAGCAGTTTCTGAATATCATCCGTTTAACATTTGTTGCAACAGTAGTGGTAGAAGTTTCAACTTTTAGTAATGTGAATGTTGAGTGTCAGTTTAGAAATAATTTAAAATTACATGTATTGCATGAGACATCTGATGTCTCTACTAGGTTGGTAGGCATTTTTAGGATACAGAGTCATTATTTCATAGCTGAATGATATAGTAAATTATAGTAACAAAAGTACAGTAGGCAATAATTGGGTTGCCGCTGATATTCCACTGGACAAGCATAATGTCATAATTATTTCATAACAAGAAAGTCGGAGGCAATAAATGTGTCGTGGTTCTTCAATCTGGTGATTTCTGCAATGGAATCAATGATTATCCATCACTAGATGACACTTAGATGGAACACTGCCATAGTAAATTTAACGTCCATATGTCGTAGTCGATTCAAACTCCAAATGCTCGGCATGTATGTATACTTTCCTTTATTATTTCACCGACATATTCCAGAGTCTTCATATTACTTGCGGCGTTACATCTGAGGAAGTACACAAAATTGAACTCTTGAGAGATGTTGAAGATTTCTGATTTCTGAAGGTGTGAACTTCTCATGCAAGCGCCCCTTCATATCCAGCACTGTTGGCATTTAGGAGTCTAATCTGTATGGCTATATTGAATTGATTCTTGGATTTACCTTGGTTTGACTGATTTGGAGATTTTCTTGCTTCCTTGCTTAAATTTTGTATAAATTTTGAGGGTTTTTGCTAAATTCTTGAGTATATGATTTTACAGGAAAGGACCAAAGGACCAAAGGAGGAGTTTACTATTGAAATTCTCAATATAAAGAAACTGTAATGAACGGTAATGATCTCCCACATTGAAATTTGTTTAGGATACTCTCTAATTTGTTGAGATACTCCCCGTGTAGTAGATACTCATTCTTTTTCTGCGGCTCTGGAAGCAAAATTTAGCAACCATGTAGTAGATACTCCGGGAAAACAACAACTTCTCTGTATGGTAAGAAACTTGAAATTTTGGGCATAAAACTACTTCGGTAGAAATATCCATCCCGATAAAACTATTTTGAGCATAAACATTCTAGTTTGTATGTCGTTATACCAGATGTGAAGTTCGAATCGACACTAAGATTCATCGTCGAATCCAGGTTTCGATCTCGGGGCCCGGTTCAGATGGAATCTTACCTGTAGATGGGTGAATTCATCGTTCTTACGAAGTTTTCGACTTATAAAGTAGTCTACTCGCGGCCAGGTTTCGATCTCGGAGCCAGGTTCAGAGTCAAATTTGTGGTGTGTTTAAGGTTTCGGGGAATATTCCGACGGAATCTTACCTGTAGATGGGTGGATTCATCACTCTTACGAAGTTTCCGACTTTTAGTAGTCTACTCGCGCCTAGGTTTTGAGCTTGTAGCCAAGTTCAATTTCGAAGTTGACGAATTTGTAGTCTACTCGCGGCCAGGTTTCGAGCTTGTAGCCAGGTTCAATGTCGAAGTTGACGAATTTGTGGTGTGTTTAAGGTTTCGGGGAATACTCCGATGGAATCTTAGCCGTAGATGGGTGAATTCTTCGTTCTTACGAAGTTTCCGACTAATAGTAGTCCACTCGCGGCCAGGTTTCGAGCTCGGAGCCAGGTTCAGTATCAAAGTTGACGAAAAGCGGTGTGTTTAATTAAGGTTAGGGAATATTCCTATGGGATCTTACATGTATATGGGTGGATTCATCGTTCTTATGAAGTTTGAAGTCAGAACCTTCCCAGAGCTTCATGGTCCATAGTTTGTTTGTCGTTATACCGAATTTGAAGTTCGAATCGACACTGAGCTTCATATTTATCGATTTTGATGATGTATCATTCTAAGTTTGAAGCCAGAACCTTCCCGGAGCTTCTTGGTTCATAGTTTGTATGCCGTTATACCACATTT
>JAJJMB010012369.1:803969-855171 GCA_023531105.1 Papaver atlanticum
TTTTTTTTTTGCAATCCGTATGACCCTCATTATGTACGGTCCAAAGTTATATACAAATAATTTTATTAGTGTACATGATGTGTGATCCGTATAGTGTTTTATCTAACCAATAGAAAACAAGAGTTTTAGAGCATGCGGATCACCAAAATAAAAAAATTGGGCACAAAGTGCTTCGTGATATTTTCTTTACTTATGGACTTTTAAGAAGGGCGCACAGTAACGTACACTGCGGGTGCTTCTCTATGGTTACACGATTGTGATCTAACGGCTCAGATTGTGGTTAAACAAACTTAGATTTATTTTTATCACGGCGTGTCAAAATCCAAGGTTCTAAAACATGAAACATAAGATGAGTTTACTACAACAAATTTAACAAAACCCCTTGAGATCAGAAACGATCCGACGGTTAGAAATTCTCCATCTGTTTTTATTTCTTATCTCTCATATAAAATCCCTCTTAACCCTAGAATTTTATTATCGCCTCCCTTACATCATCTTATCGCCTTCACCACTTCCATCCAGATCTGTAAATCACTCTTCTTCACCTAATGAATTCGTTTGAAGAACTAGAATTATAATTTCTTATATTAAATCTCTTTCTCCCACTATTATCAGACCAAATCGATGTCGATGTTACCCTCTCTTCCACCATTATCAACCGACTTTGTTAGTCAGACTTCGATTTCTGATGATGAGAAGAGGAAATCGGTATGTGGAATTAGGTTTTTTTGTACTTCAATGATCTATTTTAGGTTCATATGTTTAGGATTTTAGATTTAATTTTTTGTTTGTGAGACTTGTTTATTTTTTGTTTCTGTTTTTGAATACTGATTCTTTGATGTTTCTTGCTTTTGTTCCATCAATTGAAACAACATCAGCGGCGAATGTCTGAAATTTGGTATAGAAATGGCAAGCTAAGCTTCAACCACATGGGTCAAAATCATCAATGAATCAAAACCAACAAAGGGTGTTGAGATATGTTTTCATTGTAATATGAGTGACGTAATAAAAAAGCTTAAGATTTGAATTGCCGACGGTATGCTTAGATCTGTTGCTTCTCATTGTCACTTTCATTTTTATTTTATTTTTACAGGATTTTATTTTTTAATTAGTAAATTAATTTGGGTATTCTTTTATTTTTGCAGCCTAAACTTTTACATCCTATAAAAAAATGAAAGGGGAGTTTCAGAGATGATGATCAAAACCATTTCTAGAAAATATGCTATCAGGTCGCAGCAGTAATTTTGCTTAAGCTTGTCCAATGAGTTTAGAAGAAGCGTGATGTGTGCTTCAAAATTGAAGTAGCTGTATCTATGGTGTTAAAATTGAAGTGTGCTTATGAGCTTGTAATTTGGTTTTTCGAAGAAACGAGATTGTATTTTATTTGATTTTTGTAAAACAGAGTGTAATTTTTTTGAATAATAAATGATATTGTAAATTGAATTTAGTGATAATAAATTAAATTAAATTTGCATCTAATTTGGTTCACGTTTGCTTTCTGTATTAATTTTAACAAGAGATATGCAAGAATTTTCAAAAACCCAAACAAGAGTGGTGACATCCTTTAGCGAAGTTGTGTTATAGAATTTTACTACATAGGTTTAATGTTGTGAAAGATTTTTCAAACAACCCAAACAAGAGTAGTGATAGGACTATTCACAATCTTGGTAAGAGTTGTGAAAGAAACTCTAGAAAATTATGTTAGAGTTTGACAACTATAACAAGTGTAGTGAAAATCCTACTCACAATACATGAGAAGGTTGTGATAAAGTTTTCTACTATATATATAGTAATTTTTGAAGGATGTCCTACAACCCCTGTATGTATAGTGAAAGTATGATTCACAACTCTTGTAGAGGTTGTGTTAGGCTTTCAGAAAAAAATCGAAAGAGAATCACAACTGAACCACAAGGTGTAGTCCAAACTTGAACCACAACTATGTTTACGACTCTTAGCTCGAAGTCGTAGTAAATCGGGGACCTTCTACAACCCCCCCCTTCCACAACCCATAGAATAGAGTCGTCGTAGGTCTACTACAACACCTGTCAGGGGTTGTCAAAGTATGTTTTTCCCGTAGTGTGTACTAACTAAAATATCTCAAAAATATTCATTTTGGAAAACATAAAATAAATGTGCTAGCACAGCACGACACATCACGTTTATTTTCCTGGCACAGTACAACACGACACCATTTAGCACAGCACAACATGTCTGAATCTCTGGCACAGCCCAACACAGCACGCAGCACGCTAAGCACGTAACTTCGTGGGCTGGGCTGTGCCGGTCCGGTACGTTTTACACCTCTAGGTGACATGAGGCAATATTGGAAGATGGGTTTTACTTTCCATATTTCTCGAGGGTATCTCTTTTGATGCATTTGGTTTTGCATTTCTTTTTGCTCAAGATTACTGCAGATTCCATATAAGGAACTTCAATTTTAGGTGTTTTTATTGGACGCAGAGATATTATGTGAGTCCATATATCCATATCCTCGACGGCTATGAAGGTATGCCCTAATTTAGGCTCTTTAATTGATGAGAGGATTTTTGGGGCCGTCAAGATATTCCCTGCTATTTCAGGCCGTTGAATATGTATTTGCTTTTTCAATCTCTGTGTCATGTAAAACCTTCTTTCCACTTTTTTTTATCGGATTCTCTTTCTGCCTTTGATTCCTTTTGCTCTACCCTAGATCTTTGCTCCTCTCTTTGGTTTGTGTTTGAATGTGTCCTCTTTTTAAATTGTTAATGATTTATTTTTGTTTTGATTATGTAGGTGAAGAGAGGCTGATTCAAAATTTTGTTTGGATTTTGTAGGTGAAGAGAGACTCATTCGAAGAATGGGTGATTTTTGGATGGTATCCTTCCCTACGATATTTCCTTGATTGCTATCTTTATATGTATTGAGTTCAGATAGTGTTTTATATGTTCGGGGTTAACAACTTGGCTGTTATGTTGAAATGTAATCTTTATATTTTTTGATGCCTCTGCGATTCCTTTTCCTCTCCCACACGAGCCCTAGATCTTTGCTTCTGTATTTCGCTGTGTTTGATTATTTTCTCTTTTTAATGTATAGGTTTATCGATGATTTATTTTTCTTTTGATTTTATAGGTGAAGAGAGACTAATTTCGAAGCATATCTATTATGCTTGGTTATACCACCTTAACTCTTATGTCGTGTGGTTGGCTACATTAGTTAATGATTACTATGATGAATAACCGTGATGGCTGAGACTGGATCTTATGCCTTGAGGTATGTTTCTTGGAGGCTGGGTGTAAGGGTGGTGGGTCAAAATATTGATTTTTGTCTTTCTTTAGATTTTGTACGATTTTATCCTTCATTTGTTCATTGTAATCCAGGCGTCTATGATTTTCTTTATGTTTGACAGATTAACCACTTCACCATACTCAATGGTGTTATTCTTCCTTATTTTGATTTTGACATGTTTAATTTCTTTTAGAACTAAGTTTCATTGTTCAAAGCGGTTAATTGATGAATATGAGTCTGTGGCACAACGGTAGTGCGTCTGACACCAAGTTAGAAGGTTGTGTGTTCGATTCACACCAGATTCAGTCCTCTATAGTAACCGTTTTGTTATCTGCATGCTTTAAACTAACTTACAAGAACTAACTGTTTCACCAGCTGAAATGGTTCCATTCCATGATGCACCACTTATCTGTGTCCCCCCCAGTATTAACAACTACAATAGTTCTTTTATAGATGAGGAGTGAAACATCTTTTGGCTTTGTGATGATTGGGTCACTAATCATAAGATATCATAAATTCTGTGATATGAGCTACATCCATACACCTAATTCTCCCATTATATGATTTTGGATTTGATTAACTAATCTCCTAGCTACTGTGTGTACCATGTGCGTATTTTTAGAACTCGAGTTTCAAATGAATTAGGTGCTGGGAAACTGCTTGCTATACTGCTTAGAATCGGATGTTTGAGATGTGGAGAAAAAATGGAAAGTTGTGGAGAAGGAAACTAGCGAAGCTGCTTAGAGAAATGACAATATATCAGCAAAAGTAACAATCAGTAGTAAATTTCATGAAATTCATCATTCTTGATATTCCCGTTAGTTATATAAAATGAAGAACACTAGAGTAAACAAGGGATTTCGGAACATATATGTAAGTTGTACTTCCTACTGCCTAGCATCTCTTTGTCGTAGCTAATTTGTTTGTAACCGAATGCATGGTGACTTGATAGTAGCTAATTCCAATATCCACGAGAAATCTAGGTTCTTATACTCTGTTAGGTTGAGTTTACAGTATAATGAAAAATGTATCGAAGTGGTACTAAGTCTCTACGTAAAAAAAAAAGTGGTTGAAATCCCTTACAATATAATGAAAAACTTTGTGCTCTCTATTATTTTATATAAACGGTCTCACAACTATGTCACTGATTTACATGATACCATTTGGAACCGCTGCTGGTGTAAGTTTTCCTTTGTGTCCCATTATTCACTGATCTACTAGCTATTGTCTATGTGTGCGTGTACATCTGTATATGTATGTATTTTTGTCCAATATCAATAAATGTATACCAAAATGCGAAATTTACTAGGGAGATGATAATTCGAAAAATGGAAAAAGAAGCTGGGAAGAGGTAAGTATTGTGCAACCTTAACATACATCGCATTAGTAATTTTCATTATTCCATTGGCGTTGTATTTGTATCAGGAGTTTTGATTATTGTTGAAAATTTTGAATAGAAAATTGAATCAGTGTGTCCACTCACTCGTGCCTTTTCAACATATAGTGTCTTATTCCAAGAGACGTGACTCTTCATGAAAGGATTTCACCAAGAGTCACTTTTAAACCTATATAAACCCCACACATTCTCCATTGCATATATGTGTTTTAGAGTCATAAAACTAGTACTAGAAATTTAAGAGTTTGCATGTGTCTTCAAGAGTTAAAGAAGAGTTTGTGCTACATCTATTCGCGTTCGCTGTTCGATGTTATCGAAATGCTGCGAAAAACATCGAGGTATTGTTGAATGTTGGAGACATATGCCGCTAAACCTGTAACAACATTATATACAAGGCATCAAATGTCTTAAGCAAAGAGATTACTCGCCTCAATACACCCAAGTAAGTTTGTTTAAGTTTTGTTTAGATTGATCATCTCTTTCTTTTCTTCTTCTTTTCTTGTTTTGGTTTTCGGTAACCAAGTGTATTATAAGAGAAGTGATACATATAGAAAACCGTTGTTACAAAGGGTTGTAACGAATCGGTGAATAATACACGAGTCATATTATTGGAAAATCGGTAACGAAGATATTTACCCAACAATCTTAAGACATTTGATGTTTCTATCCTCGTTACTGATTGGGTGGTTAAGATGTTATCCCATATTTTTGTTGCTCCCTTAAACAACTGGAATAACTCTTTTGAAAACAAAATCAGTGGCCTTGACGTTTTCAATTTGAAAATGAAGTTTGAGAAGAGAATCATTCATGAGCGAAGCATTCAAATTCATTGATGCCCGGTTGATCCAGATCAGCGTCATCATGAAAAATGTTGTTGGCCTCTTTCATGAAAGATTGCGATCAAATCTCGTCAGTGCTATGCACAGGCAGATTTGTCACTCGTGGCTAACTATGTAGTTTCTCATGTGTGAGAAATACCGCTAACAGACATCATTTCGGTAAAAGGCTGCACGTCGGTTATGGGACAGTTATTGATAACAATATCTAGTGATCGCCTCACTTGTATAAGGTGTTCGATCTGTTCTCAGAGAAAGTATAAGTTTATCCACTTCGGAGGAAAATGCTCTTCATTTGGATATTCTTGGTGTGCATGAATGGAGACACTGCACATGTTCTCAAATTCTGGCCAAAGAAAAATGTACGTAGAAGTTCTAATACCTATATATTGTGTTTAATACATAAAAAGGGGATTAGAAAATTTAGGAGATGATCGATTCATTTGCGTGAATCAACAGTTGGCGAATTGTTGATATCTCCTATAATTAATAATTTCTGGGCACTGAGAGAACTAAAAAATATCTCAAAGGTGACGTTCACCGTTTGGAGATATTTGATGTCCTGTTTACTCCATTAATTTCTTGCATGAGAAATAGGGATTGACTCATTGATCCATGTGAATTATGAATCCGTGCATGGTGGTCATTTAAGGTTAGTAATGGCGGCACAAATTCTTCTCTCTTGAACTGTTAAAGTTTGTAATTACATGGACACACTGGGTTAATCGTGTGGAGGGTCATGTTGCTTATAAAGCACATAACCACTTCCGTTTGAATGGGTACTTTAACGGCTTGGCTATATGGCAGTTGGTCAAAAAGATACTTGTTTTGATCATGCAGTGACATTAGCCTTGCGAACAGATACATCCATTAATGAGTACGGAATTGAAGAGATGCGTCTTTTCATCAAAAGACTCATGGCTCGGGGTTCACGATTTGCTTAGACCTCATGCTGACAAAAATAATTGCCGATCGTGGTTGTAATGTCTTCATATTTTAGAAGAGGGCAGTTGAAGAACCACTTGTACATACACAATAAGGAATTCAATCTTGTCTGGATTTTGTTCATTAGCCAACAAGTTTGGTGGCCCTTGGGATGTATCCTTAGGATATGAAAGGACGGTTTGTGTTTGTAGACTTGTTACGTTATCTTTTCTAAGAAAGGCAATTCCAGTGTTAGCAAAGGTCAGTGGTTTCGACATTTCAAAGTTAAAGATGAAATTTGAAAAGTCGCGACGCTCCACAACCGGAAACCTATGACAGGGTATGGTTTGTGGATGACAATCATAAATTTGCTTGGTGTCAATGATTCAAGATCGAGATTGAGTAAGGTCATTCTATTATTGAATCAAAGCGAAACCAATGGCTGATTTTGGTCAGGGAAAGAGATAGGAGGGGTCACGTTGTTCAAAACAACGTATCTTGTATCCTATAAACATGTTGCTTCCTTAGATCTAATCCAACCGTCTGCATTTGTTTTTGGGTAGAGGCAGCTCTCTCTTGATCAAGTTTGATATGCCTAGAATCATTTATTGACTTCGATTCAAATGGATATTAAGTCACTAGTGTGCTCAGGCATAGATGATCTCTTCTTGAAGTTTCAATGAAGTTTCTACGGAAGAATCAGATAATATAGGATTATACAACGACTACCAGTAGACCCACGTCCGTTGGTAACCAATAACCGGTTGCGGGGCAGACGAATTAGATTTGTCTGTTGTGAAATTCACAAGTTGGGGAAATCAAAGAAAACTATTTTCCATCATAGTTTCTTAAATCACCAGAAACTAGCAAAAGTCCTTCTCGAATACAGAAAGAAACGAAGTCTTCTGTGTAATCGTCAAAATGTGGGGGCTGTGGCAGACGGATGTGGTCTGTGACTGTGTGCGGAGTTAAGTAAATTTATATAACTTGCAAATCAAATCATCAGATGAATGATTTATGGATTGTCTTTCAGAACTTGTAGTCGCATAAAAGTCTTTCGGCACCCGTTATCTCGTCCTGTTTTAATGA
This sequence comes from Papaver atlanticum, assembly GCA_023531105.1. Lineage (NCBI taxonomy): Eukaryota > Viridiplantae > Streptophyta > Magnoliopsida > Ranunculales > Papaveraceae > Papaver > Papaver atlanticum. Next base: position 811,479 of record JAJJMB010012369.1, read on the forward strand.
GATATGGTGGAATCTCAAAGGTTCCAACTCTGGTATGGTCAAAGTAGTCAAAGTTGTAAGAACTTTTTCGTAAAAGAGAATTTGTCAGAATTATGGGGGTTCTCAAAAGACGTAGTTATTACAATAGCATGCCTGGTTATCACCCCTCCTTTAAAACACTAAGTCATACGATTTCCCACGTCGCACGATGAATGTGACACCCCTCTCAAACTAAATTAGATAAAAGCTTTGAACTAGAACAATTCCGGAGAGGACAAGTGGCGAGACTCTATTGGTCGGAATATTAAAATTTGAATTACACTCCGTCTAAACCCTGTTTTTAACTGGCCGTTAGTAACACCGTTAACAAAAACGTGGATATACAACACTTATGTGAGTATTTACAGCTAATTAATTAGTTACACTTGGTTTACACCAAATACTTAACTGGACGTTACTAACGCCGGTTAGGTATACAAAACTTACGTCATACTTTAACCCTAACTGAGATACCATTTAGGTTGAGAGAGGTGAACTCAAAAACCGTCAAACTTTAACCCTAGATTTTGTGCCCTTATATTAGCGAACTCCTATTATATTTGCGAACGATCCAAACTTGAATCAACAGTACACCACCTGTGCGGAAGACAATTTTGGAGAAGCCATAGTTGACCAAGGAGATTTTGGCGAATCAGCTTCAGAAAAAGAAGAATGGGATGATAACGTTGGAGATTCCCATTCATAAGAAAAGCACTGATTATTCTCTGTTAACTCATCAACCTTCTCAACTAACCAATGGTGGGCATGATTATTAGAGGATTCGTGCAAAGCATCATGAGTAATAGCACCTCTCAATGCAGTTCCGTTAGCTCTTAAATATTTCCCTGACCATGATTTTAGTTTCATTTGAAAACCATCTGTTGATGGTTCCCATTCAATTGATGAATCCAATTTACTCTTTGATTTCGCTTGGATAACTCTTTTACCTGTCATGCCAAGAACATAGTCTTTATCTGTTGCACTTAAGTACTTACCATAACAACTTTTTAGACGAATTACTCGACCGTTTCCTTCGACCAACTCGACGGTCCTGGCGACATGATCCTTGACGACTTTGCCGAATTGATTTTTCGTTTTCTTCCGCAACTAAGTATTTTCGGAGATGGCTTCTTATTCACCTTTATAGGTATCTATTTATTTTTATTTCTATTTGCTAGGGTTAAAGTTTAGGTGAACTCACATCATACTTATGGATGCTGCAATTGTATATCCAATTCCCACACCAAAAAGATTTATGTATTGAGTCAACCCACAAAGCTTGACCTTAGAGCCCCCAAGATTAGTGCTAACAGCAACCATGTAAGTCTAGCTTCTCTTGCCAGTAACTGGGTCACCAGTTCTGTAGCAGTCAGCCAGTAACACAGGACGTGTAGTAAATTACAAAGGCGAACACGAACATCACAGCTGGACCTAAAATCCAACCAAGCTGAGCTATGGCCCATGCTAACGAGAGCACTCCTGATCCTATGACAGCCGTTATAATATGTGCACTTTTACCCCCACTGTACTGCCAAGACGTGCACATTGCCAATCACCGTGTAGAAGTTGCACCTGTTTGTCATATAAAATCCATCTACCGCAACAAAAAACTTTAACCTTCTTTTCTTTTCTTGATTAAAGAATTTGTAATCTGGACCGTATAAGATTTTTCAATGTGCACGAACCAAAACACCAATTTATGAAGTAGTTGGCCATGTTGTTTGCACACGTTGTGTCAGGTTGTCGAATTCTCTGCCTTGGAACCTTTTGTACTTGAGATATAGACTAAAGGAGGTTCATTTGATCAACATCTATAGGTGAAAATGCATTTGGACGGGGCGAGGCGAAGCCTAGCCAAACCATATCAAATCGGGACGGGGCGAGGCGAAGCCGAGCCATACCAAATAAAAAATGTATGGGGACGAGGGGAGGCGAAGCCGAGCCAAACCAAATCATAAATCCTAAGCATGCATCGCTACAGGGCAGGGTGAAGCCATGTGACACCAAATAAAAAGGAACGACGGGGCGTGGCGAAGCCACATCACACCAAACCAAAAATATGGTAAAAAAAGAAGATGGTAGATGGTTTTCGGGTCTTCTCGGTGCGTAGCACCGGCAAAAAATCTAGTATGCAGTAAATAAGTTAGATAAATTTACGAATAATTTATATAACTCAACCACTGGTTAGAATTCTAAGATATGTGAGGAAAGATTATCGGGGATAATTAATATTCAAGATTATCGGGGATAATTAATATTCCTTACGACATATCAAGGAAAGCGATATGTACATGAAATCTTAGATGTAGATGATTTGAAATTATCAAATGGGAAACTATATGCTCGTTGAAGAAAGAGTGCGTTGGCAAGGAAATCGTTTAAACAAAGGTTGATAGTAAGATCAACAATGGACTCCGGAGCTCTCCAAAGTTGGAGAAAATGTAAGAGCGACTTTAGAATTTCCTTGAATATATACTTGTGCCGAAAGTATACGCATGTACAAAATAAATTTATTGTTCTGATCAAACAATATAATTATTTGGAAATAACACATAGTTTGAGTATGGTACGTAACGACATATAAATCGACGACATAACACCATATAGCAATAGTTCTCAAATGCACGCATCTAGAAGAAATAGTGTATGTGAATTGTATCAAGCCGGCAAATCGATACGAATTCTAGAGAGTATATAATTGCATCATCGAGGGAAATGGGATTATTGCCTACAATAGAGTAGTATTTATAGAGGACACCCAACCTAGCGATTGGAGATCCCATGATTATCTAGGTTCAAAAGGGACAACCAAGTTATAAATTTATACTCACCGGAAACACTATGAGAGTTTACTCTCTTTCCCATTTCTATGATGAAACAGTGTTGCCTGTCAAGTGAGAGGTTGAGAATTTCTCTTAATGATTCATATGGCTTAGTTTGACTAAGAAAAGTATGGCAGGATACTTTCAAATAGGAGATCACCTATATGAGTGAGAAGTGGGGCCGCTTTTATGATAACTATAAGGCTAAGTTAATCTAGAGCACTCATGAAAAACCAACATCGTTCAGGGCCGAAATGAACACAACCGAGAACCGGATATGTAAAGAAATAAACCGGGTGTTATCTATTGCACCGGTTTACATCATAAAGTTGGGAAGTTCAAGACATCGCGTTCACTGAACAACTAGTAAACCCGGTAGGTATTCACTACGGAAGATTCAAAGCCAAAAGCTATCTTTCCCGATGCAGTGATGTTCCGTGCACAAACTCTTTCTAGTGTCTGCATTAAACTTGCATGGATTTCTATTCAATGTGGGGGATTGTTGGAAATTTGGAATAGAAATTTGAATCAGTGTGTCCACTCACTTGTGCCTTTTCAACATATAATGTCTTATTCCAAGGGACGTGACTCTTCATGAAAGGATTTCACCAAGAGTCACTTTTAAACCTATATAAACCCCACATATTCTCCATTGCATATATGTGTTTTAGAGTCATAAAACTAGTACTAGAAATTTAAGAGTTTGCATGTGTCTTCAAGAGTTAAAGAAGAGTTTGTGCTACATCTATTCGCGTTCGCTGTTCGATGTTATCGAAGTGCTGCGAAAAACATCGAGGTATTGTTGAATGTTGGAGACATATGCCGCTAAACCTGTAACAACATTATATACATGGCATCAAATGTCTTAAGCAAAGAGATTACTCACCTTAATACACCCAAGTAAGTTTGTTTAAGTTTTGTTTAGATTGATCATCTCTTTCTTTTTTTCTTCTTTTCTTGTTTTGGTTTTCGGTAACCAAGTGTATTACAAGAGAAGTGATACATATAGAAAACCGTTGTTACAAAGGGTTGTAATGAATCGGTGAATAATACACGAGTCGTATTATTGGAAAATCGGTAGTGAAGATATTTACCCAACAATTATCAGTGAAGATAATTAGACATTACCTTCAAGAAACCATGATATGTTTTATTAACTACAGTGCATATGAGGCCCTTATGTGTATGCAAAGCTGCTGAAGTTCTTTGGTAATTCTTTCACTCAGATAAATTAGTTGGGAAACAACTTTTCTTGGTGGTGCAATACTATTTAGTTGTCTCATCTCTTTACAGTACAGAAGAGGAGGTCCTCTGCCTGCCTTTTTCTCTGCTGCTTAGTCTCAATTTCCTTTTTTTTTGATCCTAATGATGTTATTCATGCAAGTGACGGCCTACATTCATTGCAAAGATCTAATTTTGGAAACACTTAAATTTAATTTTTGAAACTATCTTTTCTTTGATGAATGTGGTACGAGTCAATGTGTATAATTGATTAGTAACTTATATGAACCGTCTTCACTGTGATGTAACTAAATTTGTTATGGCCGAGGAGAAGATGGTTCCTATAAGTTACTGGCCAACTGCATTGTGATACATGGTAATCAATTCCGTAGCTTCTCTCATTCACTTCAGGTGATAATATGAGTGATAGATGACTCACACCTGGGATGATGCTGAACATCAGATTCGTATCAGTCCATGTCTCTCAGAACATCATCATCTGATTAACAAAGTGCAGAATTATACACTCATTACGGGTTCGTCAAATTGTTTTTGTGTCTTGGAGAAACAGACAAATCGCATACTCTCTGGATTGAAAGTGGATGTGCATTTTAAAAGGTGATATTAGTTTTATTCCCATCCTTTGTATCCTGCTAAGGGGTATCTTAAAAGTATAAAAAAATCCTAATCACTCTTTTCAAATATTATTTTCCTTATTGATTTTTTTCTTCCAAAAACACCATCAACAACTTGATGAATACCATGCTGACGTGATGGTATACAGTCAGCACTGTATTTTTGTTGAATACCATGCCAAATGTGCATGGTATTCTTCGTTAACAACAATCAACACGATATTCATTACATAAATAATGTTGAACGATATATAATTCTTTTTCTTTAACCATTCCGATTGCAACGTTAAAATTTTGGACATGGTCGGTATAGTCAATCGTGATTTTCTTGATTTTTTTTATACCACATTCGATTGGTATTCATCAGTTATCCATGCCGACTGTCTAGAATCAGCACGATATTCTTGCTGACTTTAGGAAAAAAACATCTAAAAATAATTCGAAAAAAATTAAAAATTAAAAATTAAAAATTAAAAATATTTAAAAAATAAAAAAATTAATATAACAATTTAAAAGAACAAGGGTAGTTCATCATTAATATATATATATGGATAAGATGTTATGGGAATTACTTCTAAATGCTTCAAAAAAAAAAGGAATTACTTCTGAATATTCTTATTTTGTCAATATCCTCCTCATGTGGGTTCTTGAAAATGGTGGGGAATTAGGGGATACCGCCATTTTCAATACCACCTACAACAATCGGCATTGAAAAAAATGCTGACTGTAACAAAAGTATACCCCAGTTTGTGGGGTATCCTCAAGTGTGGGTTCTTGAAAATCTCATTGTCTTGGGAAATGTTACCGAGAAATTTCAATTGTAGTAAACCTTGACTTGGCATTAAAGGAAAAGTTATAGATAGTGTAAGTCTTTATTATTTTCTAATTGAATAATAAATGGTTCTTAATATATGAAAATTTGTTAAGTGGGTGACCTCCGCCTATTTTTGTGTATTTTTTATTCTAGGTTTGATTGTTTCTTCGCATCTGTGCTTCCATTGCTTTGCCATGTGTAGGTATATGTGTGTTCATCTTTCTTTTTTTATTATGCAGATATTTCCATATTTATTATATGAATTTTATCCCATAATAAACAAAGCCAATAGGTGTGTTTGAGTGTGTGTTTTCTTCTTCTGCCTCATGTTTTTTAAGAAATTCTGCTGCTTTCCACCGGAACATCGTTTTTTTATAACCTCACTGATAAAATGACGATATGGCAAGGAGACATCTTCAAATACAAAGACAATAAAAGTGTACCAAAAGTAATGAATTGGCAGGGAAAACAATCCAACGTAGTAACGTACCTTTAGCAACGGAGGATAACCCGGATTTAGACGACTTATCCTCACGGGTTAATGTATTATATTATTGCTAGAGATAATGTTCTTAAAGAGTCAATGTATTATTATGCACATGATAAATATACACATGTTTGTTAAACTGTTAGTGTATCATTATGCATGTGGTAAATATATACATGTAGTGTAATTATTTGCGGAGTATATAACTTAATAACGCAATACTTTTGGTGATTTTCTAAACTGATAGCGGTTGGAATGCCGATTATTTGCATAAAAACAAGTTGGGAGAGAGAAGCACGACAAAACAAAAGGATGCATAGCAACATTGGCAACAACAACCCTCCAATGGTCGAATGATAGAAGTTAATGCATTATTCCATGCTGAATTGCTCAGGAATATGAGCAAGTTACTCATTCATTTTATCTTCAAGTTATTTATAATTTGTCTAAATTAACGAGTAATCAAGATCTACGATTTGTTGCGTGGTAAGGGCATTGGATGAATAGATCAATCAAGCATGGAAAAATTATAGTGGCAGCGCGAACATCTTTCCATAAAATGCACGTAAATCCATGATATTGGTGTTTTACGTTTGTATGTATAATCGAATTACACTACTGTATATATATGTTATCCAGCAAGCATGCCTTGCAAAAGAAGTCCTTCAAAATAGAGATGTATTTCTCAAAAATACACAACATATATTTATCTGTAGTGCCAAGTTTGAATGTTCGTATTCTTAAAATTTTCATGATGTCAACTTCAAAATATTTTTTTATAAATATTATATCAGAATTAACGAATTTCCCAGCAGAAGTTTGACTTTCCAAGATTTGCAAAACATCCACTGATCTGTCACGTCAAGTCTGAATATTCATATCCTTATGATTCGTACTAAATTATTTGCTTCTACATTGTTGACAAAATTTATTTGCTCAAACAAAAGGTTCAAACTATTCAAAAGGTTCGTCGTCTTAAGAAATGCGGTAAAAAATAATGTACTGGGAAATACAAACATCCCAGATAACGTTGTGATCGCTGACACTATCATCACTTGCGCACATGTCTTAAGCATATATGCATGATCGCAGCGTTAGTTATCAATATATGATGAGGTACAACAAAATAGTGATTATTGGACCACCCAAGGCCGAGTGGCATTTATACGACCATTTGCTGCATGAAGAAGAGCTTAATGTTGTTTGATTGACTACCTACCTTCACGGCAAACAAAGAACTATTTGAATGAGATTGTGCATATTTTTTTGTTTTGCAGATAGATATTCAAACCTAAACTAATATAAACTTAGCATTTTGTGGGGTGAGAAGTACGTCGAATCATCTACGTTAGTGAATAACGTGATATCAACATTACATTTTATTTGACTATCATTGAATTTAACACATCAGATCAATGGTAACCGCTTAACTAACCTAAAATCAACGCCTACAATGCCATCCCACACTATTAAAAACCTTAAATACTCTTATTATCACCGTCTCACTCTATATTATCACATAAAAAGTTTTCGTGTTACAACAGCTGAAGTTTGAGAACAATAAAAGATATGGTTTTGGAGAACAATATGAAGAGAAAAATATCTCTCCATAACAAGACTGTTCCAACTTCGCATCAAAATAGTTCAATAGATAAAGAACAGATCGTTATCAATCAATCAATGTTAGGAACGATATAACAAAAGAGACCCTACACACAACACTCTTATTTTATCAATAGAAAACCGATGGATACCAATGAAAAATATGAGTTAGAATAGTGTATACATGGATAATAGTAGTGGCACGGGATGACGTTTTCGCAGTATTATCTAATTGAGGTTTATGAATCTAAAAAAGATTGGATTAAAGGTCATTAAAATAGGATCATATATATTTACAACAAAAAGAGAAGACAAAAACATGAGTTGACAAAGTTTAAACAATATCAAAAAAGTATAGTATGGTAGTTTTTGTTTGTGAATGCATAAATAAAGAAAAATTATATAAATGCAATTTACTTTCACAATCATGGGAGGTTGAGCCGGGGCCGTAAGGCCCCGGTGATACCTAGTCGCCCATTATAAAAAATAGATGGATTATTAAATTTACTTTGAAATAACCCTTTGTCTTATTAATTTTTAGAGTACCCAATTTCGCGAAAGAGGAGCTATGTTATCAAAAGCGAGCTAGGCGCTCGCCTAAGCACCCTAGGAGAACGAGTCGTCCAAGGGGCGCCTAGCAATAAAACACCCCAAGGCGAAACACAGTGAGATTTTTCTTTCTTTTTTATGGGCGTCTTATGCGGCCTAGGCACTAGGCGAGGTGAAGGGTTGGCGCCTGGCCTACCTAATACAACATAGAAGAGGATTATTTGAATGATGCGTTTTTTTCTGTTTTTAATTGTGCATCTCCTTGTAGAATTCGAGTCCAACAAAAACTGTCTTTTTCTAAAATCCGATTCCAGTGAAGATATTACGAACAGGAAATTTCTCCTTTCTCTTTAGCCGTATAGATTCTTTAGGGTTCAGCAAAAGGGAAAAAAAATATGGAGGGTTTGATCGGTTTAGTAAACAGAATACAAAGAGCTTGCACTGTTCTTGGTGATTACGGTGGTGATAACGCTTTACCAACACTTTGGGAAGCTCTTCCATCTGTTGTTGTTGTTGGCGGACAAAGTTCTGGAAAATCTTCAGTTCTTGAGAGCATTGTTGGACGTGATTTTCTACCAAGAGGATCTGGGATTGTTACGCGAAGGCCATTAGTTTTGCAGCTACACAAAATTGACGATGAAACTGAATATGCAGAATTTCTTCATAAACCTAACAAGAGGTTCACCGACTTTGCCATGGTGCGAAAAGAAATCCAAGACGAAACTGATAGAATTACAGGGAAATCTAACAAGATATCATCTGTTCCTATTCATCTTAGTATTTACTCCCAGAATGTTGTGAATTTGACAATGATAGATCTACCCGGTCTCACTAAGGTTGCCATAGATGGACAACCACAATCTGTTGTCCAAGATATTGAAAACATGGTTTGGTCTTACGTAGAGAAGCCAAACAGCATCATACTAGCAATATCTCCAGCAAATCAGGATATAGCGACATCTGATGCTATCAAACTCGCTAAAGAAGTTGATCCACCAGGTGAGAGAACGTTCGGTGTGTTGACTAAGCTGGATTTGATGGATAAAGGAACTGATGCAGTTGAAGTGCTCGAAGGACGAGCGTATCGGCTGAAGCATCCTTGGGTTGGAGTTGTGAACCGTTCTCAAGCTGATATTAATAGTAATGTTGATATGATTGTTGCGCGACGTAGAGAGCGTGAATATTTTGCAACTAGTGCTGATTATGGACATCTAATGCATAAGATGGGTTCAGAATACCTTGCTAAACTGCTCTCAAAGCACTTGGAGTCTTTTATCAGAACAAAAATACCAAGTATAGCATCATTGATCAACAAATCTATCGAGGAACTTGAACGGGAGATGAACCACCTTGGTAGGCCTGTTGCTGATGCAGGGGCGCGGTTGTTCACCATTTTAGAACTTTGTCGTGCGTTTGACCGTGTCTTCAAGAAGCATCTGGATGGAGGGAGACCTGGTGGAGATCGGATATATGGAGTATTCGACAATCAGCTTCCTGCTGCATTGAAGATGCTGCCGTTCGACCAGCATCTCTCCTTGGATAATGTGAAGAAAGTTGTTTCGCAGGCAGATGGTTATCAACCCCATCTGGTTGCTCCAGAGTTAGGTTACAGGCGTCTCATTGAAGAGGCTCTCAGTTATTTTAAAGGGCCAGCTAAAGCTTCTGCAGATGCTATACATATCATACTAAAGGACCTTGTCAGAATTTCAATTGGAGAAACACAAGAGTTGAGACGTTTTCCAAGACTTCAATCTGAAATAGCTACCGCATCATATGAAGCCTTAGAAAGGTTCCGCGAGGAGGGTAGGAAGACAAGCTTGCGATTGGTGGATATGGAATCCTCCTATCTGTCTGTGGATTTCTTCAGGAGACTTCCTCAAGACGTGGAGAATGTGGAGAACTCAGCTGTGTCCGCTAAGGATAGGTACACAGAGGGTCACTTCAGGAGGATAGGATCAAATGTCTTCTCATATGTGAGAATGGTGTCTGATACGCTCAAGAACAATATCCCAAAAGCAGTTGTTCATTGTCAAGTAAGGGAGGCAAAGATGTGTTTACTCAATCACTTCTATACACAATTGGGCAAAAAAGAGGGTAACCAGCTAGCAGAATTGTTGAATGAAGACTCTGCTTTGGCTGAAAGGAGGCAGCAGTGTGCCAAGAGGCTTGAATTATATAAGTCGGCAAGGGATGAGATCGATTCCGTGGCATGGGCACGATGAGATCGTGTTAGGGATTATAATTTTGGATTATCTATTTTTATTTTTTATTTCATAAGATCACATTAACTTTTGTGTTTAATGATAATTTCAGGGTAACTTTTGCGGTTAAAAATTACATTTTAATATCAGTGTTTTATTTCATTGATTTTTTATTTATTTTTATGTCAGTTGTACCAATACCTGAACTGTTTTTCCATGTCAATATCAGTATTTAGAGATTGTTTGATATATGAATCAGTATTCAAATTGCTGTTCTGAAAGATAATGGGATGTCATGAAAAGAATACTGAAAAAAAAAAGATGTTTTAACAATTTTTTGTTGTTGTTGCAATTCTCTCATCCACAAAGGCACTTTGTTAGCTTCAACATTAACAGCCATGTTGACGGCACCAGTGAAGACGGTTGCTTTGAAGAGTTCCGAAATCGAACAGATGTTCGTTACTGAGGAGACCATTGCATTGCCATCCATAACCCTTGAGCACATGATAGCTGATAACGAATTCTGGCTGTGAATTCCCAGAGATAAGTTGGGTATTTAACATTAACGAATTCTGGCTGTAAATTCCCAGAGATAAGTTGGGTATTTAACATTCAAGACAATTTCGCCCCTGAAGAAGAAGAGATTGGTATAGACAATGAATGGTTTCTTTAGGAAAAACAAACTTGCAGCAGCAGCAGTAGTGTGGAGCAGCAGGTGATTAAATTTAGTGCATAGGATTCAATTTTGCTTTATTGAAATAATATGTTGAATCTTTGTTTAGGTGGAAGACCGGTATTTAGGTAACGCCATACTAGACAGATACTGATACCATGTTCCCTTTGTCTCAGTTCTTCCACTTCTAGGTAAGGCTAACCAATCGAAGGCTAACTCAAAATATTCCCTAAACAAGGATTTTTTCTATCCTTTTTTTTTTCCTTCTTTTTTCTATCACTAGATTTTCCTCCTAGTAAACTTTTTTATCATAATCTTATACTAATATAAAGATTTTCCTCCTAGTAAACTTTTTTATAATAATCTTATACTTATATAAAGAAAAGACTTATTTTCAACCGTCATACCTCTTCAACGGTGGCACAGAAAATGACCAAACAATCCCTCCGCATTTTCACCTTTTTGCCTGTTTTTTCGTAATAATGAGCTGTTAGAAGGACCAATACGTAAAATGATATTATTAAGCTGACAAAAATGACCCTCCGTATTTTTGATTTTTATACCTGTTCCGACGTAATACTGTAAAACTAACAAGGTTAAGTATGTAAAGATCTACCGCAAGGTGAGTAGTTCGAATCTCGCTACCCAACTCTATTTTTCCCTGCATTTTCTAACTTTAATTTCAGCTTTGTTTCTCTGCATCTGGGTTAGAACCTAATCAGATCGACGGAGAGGAGTTTCGACGGATAAAGGAGTTCTCCACCCTTACAACCCATTTTATTGTTTGGAAATTTCAATTCCGCCAACCAATTCCCCCAAACCTCTTCCAATCCTATCTACAGATTTCACATATGGTGTGATTTTCATGAAAAAATCATTCAGCAGCTGTTATAAAGGTGGAGATAATTAAGGTAATAAATTGAACTTTCTCTTGAGTAAATTCTATTCATCTTCTTCCGGGTAATTATGATCACATCCGTATTTGATTTGCTCCCATGATTTTGATTAAACTCAGTAGAGGAATCATTCGGATCCGGGTAATTTCTGTTCTCTTTCTCTCTTAATCTAGACGAACAAATCTATCGATCAAAGATCTCCAAATTTCAAACAAAGAAATAATCTCACAAAGGTATTATATACTTCTGTCTTATTGTATACTTCAGATGATTTTGCTTTAATCATAAGTTGAAATGTTGGTTCTTAATTTGCATGCTCGAAAATTGAGATGATTTTTTCTTGATTATGTGTTCAATTGGTTTATGTGTGAATAGTTGTAAAAATTTCACATTTCCTTTGCTTTATTGTGAGATTTTTTGTGCTTCCAAGAAATGAAATTAGGTGGATTAGTTTAGAGATTTTGTCATGCAGATAATGTGATTAGTCTCATTTGGTTTCTACTTAAAAGGGTTGATGGTATGACCGGAAGCCAATCTTATGTCATCAGGATTGAACTTTTGATTCAAAGAAAAACAAAACCTCTCTTTTCAGGAAGCCATTCACATTGCCAATTTGTGAACCATGTATTTTAACATTCATTGTTTGAAGAAGTGCCTGAAAGAAAATGTAACCAATTTGTATAGTCAATGAGTTCACACAGTTGGATTTCTGTTTGGAAGTGAAACAATGGAATTACATGCCTGTACATATAATTGGGGAGGGTAAAATATTTTCATGTGGAACTGTGGTGTACAGAAGTCTGAGGAATAATCACACATGTTTATGTTAAACAAGTTAGGTGTGTCCAAGGAAACTCTAAGCTCTAGATTATCGCAAAACTTAACAACTTCCTTTATGGCTCTTACATTTGGCGTATATATAAACTAAGGATATTTAGATGTGGTTGGGAATATTTTTTGTGCAGAGGTTGTTGTCACTGCTCCCTTTGTGTTCCTCTCCTTTCAAAAACTTTGTTGCATATTGAGATTCAGGTCACTGCAGAAAACAGCCAGGTGAAGAAAGGAGGCTGTTTCACTTTTGTTCAAGGGTCTAGGATTTTATTTGAACACAAAGTACAAATGGATGCTTCTAGCTCCAGACCCCGTATAAGCCCAAGGCTCATCGAGCAGGCTAAACGTCAAGAGCTGGAACATCCAGAAGGTAAGAGAAAAAGACATTATGAAGTGCAGTTGCACATCATTACTGCACTATATAACAATCTCAGATGGAGTATGGATGGCCAACTGAAGATTTATTGCAAGTGTCCAGCTGCTTGAAGAAGTTCACTGCCATACACCACCGCTCATCCACATTTTTAATCACTCGAGCTCAATCATTCCATTACCACCCGTTGTTGCTTTGGTTTGATATATTCCTTTCATACTCACATTTTCTATTTGCTTTAATTTAGTCGTCATAATCATGTTAACTGTCGATACTGTTTTACTTGCTATGTTAACTATATCAACATACAAGACTAATAGTATTGTGTTTTCTTATATATGAATCTCGGAAACTGGAAGCTATTGGTACTGACAGAAGAAGAAACAAAAAACGAAGTAAATCAATAATTAGAGAATCATGTTTTACTATATATCAATATCGGCAGGCGCATTGTGCGTGCGTGTTATACTAGTAACTTATAATGATTCAGCTTAATTTTTTAGATTCATATTTTACAATTTGTCCTTCAAGAGTCATGACTGAAACCAAGTTCTTAAAAGCTACTTGCAACAAAATGAAGATTCAATGGCATGTGCACCAGAATGCCCAACAAAGCCACATAACATAGCCCATGATCTCAATCCTCCTTCACCATCAATTTCATTCACAACTACAAATTTAAACAGTAACAGAATCTATACAAACAAAAAAAAATTGATAGAAAAATCAAAAAATTGGAAAGAGGCTTCATAGAGAAGATTAGATTTATCAACATAGAATAGATTCAGCCATATGTTTGTCTATAATTTCTTTAATCATAAGCCCCTTCATAAAATTTCAAAAAAGTACAAATCAATACCCTAAATCAAATCTAATACTTGAACAAAAAATGAAATTAAACACTAAGAAATACCCTAAATCAAATACTTGAAAAACAACGAAACCAAACAGTAACAAAACAGAAATACTATTGGGGATTCAACTCAGAATATGGGTGGTGATATATAGAGTGGTCGGCAAGGCCATGATTAACAGCCATTACGACGAACGAGACCATTACAGTATCGTCATTGTCAAAACCCCGATTTACTTCTATCGACTGAGAAAAAAGAATACCTTAAAATTTTTGAAGAACAAAATAACAAACCCTAACTTCTTTTAGAAACCCTAATTGAGAGATGGAGAGAAAGCGAACATGATTGATGTTCGTGGCCTCTCCGAAGAGTGTTATTTTTATAGTGTAAACAAATAGAGATTCGGATGACTGGTAGTAGGCCGGGCCTGTATGAGTTACGTTAACTTAGTCACGGGCTTCTATCAGGGAACTTTAGACCATGTAGACATATACACAAGGAAAAATGGAACTTGAGTGGTTGTGATTGAGGATGAGGGTTGGTTTAGCCACCGATACATACGTGAATATAAATCATAATTTTTTTTCTTTTTTGAAGGATGAAATTCATTAAACTACTAAGGGACTATTACATTAGGGTAGATAATACTCCGGGATTCATCAAATACATTGGTAAGCCACCGATCTATATCAATCAACATGATATAGGAGGAGAATATTAATTGTCAAATCGGAGTTACATCGGGAGAGGATGTAGGAGCCGAAGGTCGAAAGGCCTTCGGTCAATACTTTCCACAAGAAAAGTTGTACTTTTGGTGGACACAACAGTGTCCACAGGAGCTTAGTTGGAGGTAAAGGTGTCTGACGTAGGTGATTGAAGATGCTAGTCAAATCTTTGTATCTTGTTGCTGGTCAGGGTAGAATTAACGGTACCTTTGGATCGGCGCCTCTAGATGACTTCCTACAACAGTTTGGTATTTTTCTACGTGGAATATCTGGTGATTCCGTGGAACTCAATTACTAAGGAATATATAGTGTTCCCGAGAGCTTGAGATCAAAGAAAATGATATGGTTATCGCATGCGCGGATTTGGATTTGATGCAACAAATAACGTCAAAGTGGTACAATTATTTGAACGTTTTTCTGATTCCCATTTGAAGTGTGAGGTCTTAGTTTTAGGAACCACCATGTCGTGGAGGCAGATTCAATGCCAAGACGGATTTCGTCTCGAGTGCAGACAATTTGATATGGATACGGTATTTTTGGAAGGATCAATATATTGGTGCAATGACACAAACATTTTGTGTTTCGACGTTGCATCAGAGAGGTTCAAATTGATTCTGACCCCTGATATGGATCCACTGCGCCTAAAGTTTGTTCGAGCATTGCTCGTTCGAACTCACAAGTGTTGCTATCTCAAGCTTGTTGTCAAATTTAGTTGTCAAAACTATATCTTGATTTCTAGTATACATTTAGTCAGATCTCGGATTGGGATAGAAGTGTGTAGTTGAGAATCGGATATCAATGCATTCTACTGTTTGAAGGTGAAGATCAACATGAGCTTTTTAAAACTTCAACATCAAATGATAAGTGAAGACTGAATTTTTCACCTTTCTATCTATGAGACATTGTCGCATGACTAAATTAGATAGTACATGCATAACAGAAATTTCGAGTCAAGTTTATCCTGAATATTGTTCTCGAAATATGACCATTCATGCTTAAGAACATTTGTTCATACTTGATGAATTTGGTTAAGAACAATTTATTGTTCATGACTTAAATTATGATTCAAGATTTAATCATTTGAAAATAGCCTGGAACAGTGATATGTGTCATTGATGTTATTTGGGAATGTTTCGAATTGATTATTAGAGAGATATAGAACTACTTTTAATCTGGATACATGACAGTATGCATACCAGTTCACATACTGGGAGAACTGTTATAAGTCCGGAGCCGCATTACACGTACCGGCGTAGCTATACTTCTGCAGCGACTTTGTGGTACGCATACCAGGTATCCATACCATAAAAAATCTGTAACTCGTAAACCAGGAATGGTACTCATACCCAATATGCAAACCGGAAATGATATGTTGGTTTTAATACCGAAAACGGTACGTATACCCGGTATGCAAACCATAAAAGATCCGTGCGTTCCTGAACTCGGTTTTTATCTTAAGGGTATCCACACCCGGTACACGTACCATGACAAAGCCATTCGCGAAAAGTACAGTACACGTATTTACCCTGTCGAATATTTTCAAATGCATCAGAATTATTTCTATGAGATAATCGACTTTTGAAAAACTCTCTAAAATTACTATCTAGACATTTTTTGATCATATGTGTGATTCATGAAAAGTCTTAAAGTGTTATATGAAAATGGTTAAGCATGTAGTTCGATTGGATAGTTTCGGAACCTACATGAACAGGTTATTATACACGGTTCGGTTATGGTCCATCGTAACTAGAGTGTATATTCTATTATGTTAACCTCAAGTCAATATTTTCATCTAACGGTGATTATTGATTGCTTGGTTCCAAAGCTAGCTTAGCTTAAACCTAAAGAAACATTGATCTTGAAAGTCTATAAAAGGAGAACCTCTAAAAACTGGGATCTTTGAATCCTTGACACTATTCTTGTGTGTCCTAGTTTTGTAAAACTAGAGTCGTCCCCTCCTTCATACCCTTATAAGATTTAGCGACTAAAAAGACTTCACCTAGAGATTCGTCAAGCCAGGTCCAACTATCTTTATCTTGATAGTTCGTGTATCCCTATCTTGTTTTTATTGGTGAGCTTACTCCGACAAAACAAGATAGATAGAAATCACAAATTATCTTCGTCTCAGACTTTGCAATTCCACAAGTTTCGACTTGTGTGGTGAATAATAATCTAGGTTGCTTTTCGGGAGTCATAAGACCGGATTTTGAGGTTTTCTAGACTTAGTCTATTGCAATCGATTTCCTACCTCACCTTGATCTTTGATCAGAACAGAAATCACAAATAACCTTATTTGTGGGAGGCAGATTGGCTAAAAGTCTTCGATTGAGTTGAAGCAACTCTTAGGCTATAAAGGACGTTAACTAAGGGAATCAATTGCACGGAGTCCTGCTGGGATTCAAGAGGCGTAAGGAGCGCGACTGTTACTGAATTGCTGTGATGGTTTAATTCGGTCTCAACTACATTCCAGTCTGAAGTTCTGATAGTAGGGTAGTGTCTATAGCGGCTTAATACAGTTTGGTGTTTAAATCTGGACTAGGTATCAGATTTTTTATGCATTTGCGGTTTCCTCGTTAACAAATTCTGTTGTCTGTGTTATTTATTTTTCCGCATTATATTGTTTATTTTTATAATTGAAATATCACAGGTTGTACGTTAATCAATCAAAATAGATATATCCATCCTTGTTTGTTGGATACGACTTGATTGATTCTTGGATATTGATCTTTGGAATCGTCCAAGTGCTCTCACACATAATCAGGTTCACGGACTTGCTTCTGTAAACTTTCTGATTGTGAGAGAAAGAGATATAAGCTCTTCATATAATTCCTTGATTGAGATTCATTAAGTTGAACTCTTGGAATTGTATCCGAGTTTAGTCCATACAGGTTGCCTAAGAAAAAGTTGGTGGGGTAATTTGGTACCCCCGCGTTTTCAAAGTTTCCGACTAGATGTTGCGCAGACTTTTTGGTTGAACTGGATAAAAAAAAAAAAAAAAAAAACCCAGACCAATCAGACCAATCGGAATAAATTTTAACACTTGGATATCAATATGTGTGTGTTCTCCCTGTCTCCGTCGCCTAAACAAGCGTGGAATGCAGGATCCACGGGAATTACCATGTAATCTGCTGACAAGAAGCATGCGCTTGGATCCCCAAGATCTAATCATGTTGTTAGTTCTTAATAAATAAATAAATAAACATGTGTTCAATAAATCGACCGTTGGTTCCCTTGTATATGCCAGACGAGTTGATCTAGAATTAGGATTATCGACCACTGGTTCCCTTGTATATGCCAGTTGTGTTGATATTAGTCAGACCAGTATTTCAGTCCATTAGGATAGGTTCATTTTGGCAGTGGCCTTCAGACAGATATGAGAAACACCGTTCACCTAGTCAACATCAAAACCATCTATGTTTTTCTATATCCATCTCTTAATCTATCCATGTGATTTGTTGACTCCGGATATTGATGTCCATAGTGAAACTATCTGAGTAGAGCTCTGTCACTTATATACGAATTTTAGTATGCTTGAGTGCAAACTCGTATACATCAATTGGAATTTCGCATCAGGGTACTTCCTCCCGTAATCAATAAGTATGCCAACCAAGGAGGTTCTTTAGTGCCATTTCAAGGTTCTGCGTAGATAGCTAGGGTCTGGAGTAAAGGTTTTGTGGGTACACCTCTGGTAAACCCTCCCGAGACTATAACTCGGCCACTAGGGCCACCTAGGGGTTCAAAGGCTTGTTGCACATGCTAAGTGCAATCGACGATGCCTGCGACAGTGAGTTAGGATTTTATTTTGTAGATTAAATTTGCTCGGGACTAGCAAATAATAAGTTTGAGGGAATTTGATAGACGCATAGATGTGTCTATTTTCATCTCTATTGTATATATTGTTAGTACCCATTTTTGTACTTATTATGGTGTTTTATGTGTTTGTAGGTATTTTTGGGCAATAAACATTTTTGAAAAAAATTGGCTCGAAAAGTTGTCTAAAGGCACCTAAGGGACATTTGTTATTCGGACTCTCAGTTTGGATAAGGGGCACCTCAGTTGGGCACCTGCTATTCGCACCCCCGGTCTGGTTAGGGGGACACCCTTCTTCATCGTTTGAAAAATAATTTTGGCGGGAAAAATTCCATTTTTCTGCGGAATTTTCTGTTGGATTTTTGGAGGAGTTTCAGTGAGATTCAATCACTGATTTTGATTGGGATGAACGTGATATGCCCAAACAATGGTGGTATGAGTGTTTTAATGCGTTCAGTTGGGCTGAATTTTCGTCGGGAAGAAAATATGCAACCTCGGAATACAGCGTGTTTGAACGTGTGTTGATTGAGTTTGGTTGCTGCAGAAGTGTGGAGGAGTCAAACAAGGAAGTGTTGGAGCGTGTATACTGCGAAAAGATGCGTGAGAACATAAAACAGAAAAGAAAATATTCATGAGTTAATGGTTGGATATCGAGAAGATTTTTGAGTTATTACGAATGTATTCTTGATCCTGTGACTATATAAAGGATGTAGGAGACTCATAGAAGAAGAAGGGAGTTCAGGGAGAGAATAGGGAGACGTTTAGAGCATAAAAAAATCGAGAAAAAAAAGTTACAGGAAAAACAATTTTTCTGCTGGTGAAGAAGGTACGAAGAACATAAGACCCTTAAAGACTGTCGTTCTTCAACAGTGCCAGTGACGGTATTCCTTTATTGTTTTCTGTAACAATTGATTTTGTAACAAATATAAGTGTTACAAAACCCGATTTTATTCATTTTTTCTCCCATTTCATCATTTGTGAACCATTTTTGAGCATTAATAAAGATGAATTTTGAGCATGTTTCTCACACTTTCCGATATGTGCAGTGCTTACACACTTTGTGCCAAGTATAGGCTATTAAAGTTTAGGCTTCAGTATCATTATAAAAATCAGCAACGTCGGTGAAAACGATCTCAAGTTCTTTAGTTTCTGCATCATAACAAGTCAGTCCTTTCTTCGAATGCATATCGGATTAATTGGAAATTCTAGATTATAAAATACAATCCAGATTAATAGTGTATGCCTTGACCTATGGAGTTTTCATGCCAGCGCTGTCCTTTTGCATCAACATATATCCATCAGTCCATGTATCATGCAGTGTTTCACAAAACAATGACTTTTACACATACGTTGTGATGTAATCGTACATGTCCTCTATTCAGGTTTTGGTGTTAGAATAACTTTGAATATCTTACTTGAAACATCAAAAACACAAAATACTTTTGGTTACCCACGGATAGATGAATCCTCTTACATTTTTTTTTTGTAGAGTCTGAAAAAAAAAAGTCTGTGTTACATTAATCCGCATTTGTCTTTGGCGTTCATCTAAGTGCTATTGAAGAACACCAAAAGTATTTTTGAATGTTGGATACATATTCATTACATGTATCAGTAGCTAGATAGGGCAGGGCATTAAATGTCTTAAGTAAAGAGATTGTACTCGCCTCAATACATATTGTTTTGTTTGTTTAATTGTTTGTTCAATTATTCTTCTTCTCTCCTTCTTTAATTTTTATTTCAAAGATCATCAAATCAACTTTACAAGTCTGTTAAGAATTGTGGTTTACTAATCCTGATTTGGAATCAGTGATTTGGTAAAGTGATAATACGATTTGAATCATAATTGGTGAATTGGTAACAAGATTTCCAACATTTTATCAGTTGGTTGATTATTAGTCGTTGACAATTGAATTGTCCCTCTCCAGGTTGTAAGATGCACTTCTTAGATTGCAGGTCTTGAAAGATAAATTTGTTTCACTAAATTTAGAAACATAATATTTTTTGTATGTGCAATAATTTTTTTTTATTCCGCTCCAGAACTCGTTTGATTCAAGATTATTTGATAACATTTTTCATTTTTCTAAAAAGGCCTAGAAAGTGAAACTTCTTGCCTCGAATGAGTTCTGTTTTTTTAATCTAATTATTTGAGAAAGTGAAAACAAAAGCAATACTGATGGGTGAATCTATGAAGCATCACCATTTCAGTTTCCAATTTTTAATTGTATTGTTATTTCTTTTTACGAGTTTCTTATGTGGATCAGAATGACATATAATTACTAAGGGCTTGTTATGTTGATTTTGTCTAACAAAATGACCTAGCTAGTCAATGGTGGATTCAACCGAAATTATACAACTCCCCCTTGGATGACCATCATGTTGAATTAATTTACCTTATTAAGTAAAACCAAATGGGAAAAAATTTGGATGAAGGGAAAAGAACACAAATATCAACTAGAATTTGATTTACAAATACAAAAGAAAAGAAAGAAAAAAAACGTTAAGTTATTTTATTATTTATATACAACCAAACTAACGATACACATAAGTATTCGTTTTTGGTTGATCTCATATAAACTCTGATCTAAACAAGAACGAAAAATAACAAAACCCCCGGCCCCCCACCCCCACCAAAATAATAAATAGAACTAGGTTTTTCATTAAAATACTATAAAAGCAAAATAAAATAAAATAAAATAGAAAACTGATTGATAAAAGAAAATATCAATCATTATTAATAGCTTAGCTTAGTGATTAGAGCTAAGTTCCTCATGGCATGTTGTGAAACTAGAATTAGAGAAGAAGCGAACACAAAATAAGGAGAAGAGGTAGAGAGAAATTCGGTTACATGTGTAAAATACAAGAGATTAGGCCCCTATATAAATAGATAGAAGAAACCCTAATGTTAGACACGGCGGTATCTTAATAAATTAACAATGGTTATAACATTTTTAATGTTTTTTTTGTTGTTGTTTGTTAAGAGCGCGTTTGAATACTAGAAGCAGAAATCGGTCTCAGAAATTAAAAACAAGAATATTTTGCTTCACGAAAGTTAACTTTTCTGCTTCTAAAAGTCATTTTGATGTTGACAAATTAACTCTTGGCTTTTCGACTTTTAGAAGTCAACACACAACTTTTCTAATGCTATCCAAACATATTATAAAACTTCTCAGCAACACACTAACACCCCTATTAGCCAAGTAGGTGTACGAGGGAGAACAAATATGACTTTGTTATTGAATTTCACTTATAATTATATAATATTTTGATTTATTTTGAATAATTCAATTCTCTCTGCCTTAATAAATTTTTGGATTCGTAATCAACTTTCAGTATCAAATCAACGTAATCTATCATATAAATATAAGATAATTAGGTACTAATTTTTTTAGTGAAAATATTGCAAAATTTAGCTGCACATTAATTCACTTTCCACCCAAGTTATTAATTTAAAATTTTCAAATAAATTAATAATTATTATAATACTAGTAAAAAATATTTTTTTTTATCGGTTAAGTAATCACATAATTTTCAGAGGATGTTGGTTGGATATTATGCTTATCCGGAGGCACAGGTGCTTCTACTTCTCCAGAAACAAAGGCTAGTTCCAAAAATCAGAAGTAAAAGTAGATTGTTTCAGAAGAAGTTATATTGTTTACATTTTAAAGTCGCTTTCAAATTTTGTTCCTAATTTAACTTCTGACGATTTATTTTTAGAAGTCGAAAAATTATTTCTTAAGATGTATCCAAACACCGAATCAATGTCTTACAATTTTTTTACGGAGCACTAAGTTACCAAAATCAAGAGAAAAGACAAGTCAGGACTAAACCTTTCCAAGCATCTCGTAGAATCTGTCGAGAGCTTACCACTTTAGGACTTGGGTCACATATACATGGTATATATCGCTACTATTAACCCAACCGAATCCCTTATAGTTGGCTCCTTCAAAAGGAGATACTCCATCCTCTTTACCATAAGAGTTTAAATACCGATCTAGCGAAACTTCTTTCCTATTCCAATTTTCTTTAAGGGGCAAGTCACAGGCCGCTCCCGACTATCCAGCATTTTATAAGAAAGGAGCGAATATCTGGTATGAGTATCATAATATGCTTTACGCGTAGTTATACTGACTTTTACCCGCTCTCGTTTAAAACATCAAAAGTTAGCAATGGTCGCGTACGTTTACATACTAAATAGATAAATGATCTAATTCCCTCTACTATCTTTTGAAAGATTAATTCAGATTGTTTTTTCGTATCTGAAAAAGGAACAAACTTAAAAGATTTTGATTCAAGAGACAGATAGCTAGAACCATATATAGAAGAAAAATCATCTGAAATAATCAATAACCTCAACTTGGATCAAGATGATATGTATATGGAGTTAAAGAGGCCTTATCTACAAAAGCACAAGAACATATTACTGGATAAACATCAATAACAGAACCTACAAATATTCATCATACCAACTTATATAAAAGAGAGAATTCCATATGTTTATACGCCAAAAGGTATCCATTGGTCCATACCACTATGGTCAACCTCACTTGATGAAAATGTAAGTACGCAAGAAAAGAGCCCTACTTCACTTCCTCAAGAGATCGCAGGCACGTCCAACTAAATAAGGTTATATAGCCAGACTGATGCTAGTTGTGGATCAGTTGAGGAAAAGTTATGAGCAAAACGTCGTGCAGCCGGAGAGGTGGAAAAATAATGATGATGACTCCATTAAACTCATGATGGTCGATGGAATTTTCCTTATTGAATTCATGTCTTTCTTGAAGGGTAATCAAAATAATCGCGATTCCGCTAATATTGACCTTATTTTTGGTCATCGCGGACATAACTTGAATTATAACTATGTGATGCAAGACTTGTTGTTATTGGAGAACCAATTACTTTACCTAGTACTCTCTACGTTGCTTTATGTTTCTGAAGGCCATTCTGAAGAGGTAAGAAAACATAAAAAAATACTGCTTAACTTGCAATATACTCAATCAGTATGTAAGTAGTATGTATTGATGTCGTTTTATAGTTGTAGTGGTAAAAAGATTCGTTGCTCGAACTTGTGAAGGATTTTCGAAAATTAAATAGATTTGTTTTGACAATAATACGAAAATACCGAGACTATGGATTCCACCATTGACCAATTAATTGATAAACTCTAATCAATATTCATGCAATATTCTTCTTTAAAGTGATTCTAATATTTGCCTTTAATAGATTTTTGAAGTAATAATTGTAAGCACGAAGCATGAAACATCAAAAGTATTAAAACCAAGCATGTCCCATCAAAACACTTCACAACTACTCAATAAAAACCAATTTTTCTTTTAAGTTCTATGCAAATAATCATGTAAAATAATTGCAATAAATAATTAAAATAGAATTATACCACTTTTCATGGAACAATGGCTTCCTCCGTCGCCTCGGCTAAGGGGTTTAGCTCCTCATATTAATCACTTGCTCAAAATACATATTTGGTGTTCAAAAGTTGATTAAAAGAGTGAAAAGTGCTAAGCAGCGGATTCTGTAGTTACTGAAGGTCTAAAACAGAAGTCCAAGTCGTTGCTGAAGAGCTTCGGTGACTGAACGAAGATGCGACCGTACCTCGTTGTCACTGAAAATAAGTCTGCCACTGCGACTGATTCTGAGAGTCTAATGTTCTTCGTCTTCTTCTTCTTCTCAGCAGCAGTAGGAAAGTTCTGAACTCGACTCTGTTGATTTTTTTCTCGCTTCTCTATAGCTCTAAACTTCTCCAAACTCCCCCAAATTGTTCGTATCTTTAAATATGACTCGAATCAACCTATATATAGCCTCCAAACACAAAATCTCTCGAGTTAACCCAAATATTTTCGTTTTTTCTTCACCGCACGTTATGGGATTTTAATCTTCTTTTTACGCGTTAACTTGGTTTCCAAACTCTCTCAAACTCTCTCAGGACTGAATAAGGACTCCATACACTCCTATCTTGCCGTAAACTCTTCACAAATTCTTTTGTAAACCGAAAATAACTCAAATTGTGAATTCTCCCTGTTTTGCTCCAACACGGATTTCTATCCCTGTTTAATCGATTCTACAGCCCATACCATACTTGTTTATCCTTAACATAGTTAACCCAACGAAAATCAGCCCTTGAATCGTCTTAAAAATCATCCAAAATCCAAACAGAAAATTTCTGTTTTCTGTAAAAAAATTCCCGCCAAAATCTGTTTTGAAAATTTGAGAAGAAATGTGACCTCCCCCTATCCAGTGCCGGTCTGTGCTTAGCAGCTGCTTGGAAATGGGTTACCCCTTATCCAAAATGAGAGTCCGAATAGCAAGTGTCCTCCCAGGAGCCTTTAGCAACTTTTCGAGCCAATTTTCCCAAAAATGTTTATTCCCCAAAAATACCTACAAAGGGATAAAATACCAACATTAGTATAAAAATGGGTACTAAAAATATACACAATAGAGATGAAAATAGACACATAAATGCGTCTATCATTTATTATCTATAATTTGGATTTCTTGGATGCAGAACACACACATAATTCTCTCGAAAATTATGTTTTCCCCGCCGATATTCCAAGGCCATCACTTGTTAGACACATATATGAAGGGATATTGGTAAGAGGAAGCCATCATCAATGGGGAGTACAATTCAAGACTGTTGCGAGCTACAAAAAGATAAAGTTTGACAAGCACACTGCAACGTTAAGTCTTCCTTCCATCATTATCAACAAGCATATGATAAATAGATTTTTTGACTCGAAAGTCTATGAGCTTCGTATGGGTACAAACAAAGATCTCAACTCTTACATCCATCTCAGATCCGTCTCACAGTTCATGGAGGCTCTAGGCGGACCCCGAATTTAGACTTTTTATATGTCGTAAAAAAAAGTATTTCAAACCTTTAAGGCATGACTTTCCATCAAACAACATTTCACCTTTACCCTCATATGAATTTTATCTATATCTAATATAAAAAATGTATTTTAAGATCTTCGTTTCTTGGTTTTAGAGAAAATAATAATTAGCATTTCAAACAGATATTTATCCAAATTCATAATGGTATTATATGTGACAAAAAATTTATACAAAAAGAAAATAAATCATGTTGCACCAAAAAAAGTATATGTAAAAAGATATTCATCAACAAAATCAAAAGTTCATACAATGACGCATTATTTTTCACAAATGAGACACATCTTGACAATTAAACTAGTAGTATTGCGAATAGTAAATGTAATCATATGCTTAAATTTTATATGCAAACAAAAAACTATTCATATGCAAGTAATCAAATGCAAGAGAATAAATCATGTTACAAATTTCGCAATTGTAAACTAACTTTTTTAAAGATATAACATTTTTATTCAACAATTTAAAAGTGGTACAATCCGAATATATATAATTTTTCTTGGGGGTTTTGCAAATCTTAAATTGAAAATCTCTATAGATTTTATGAAAATGTAAGGAACTAATTAGAAGACTTTAATGTGTAAAGAAGAATTTACAACTTGTAATATGGCTAAACACCTATTACCTCGATTTTTTTTATATACACGAATAATGAAAAATATGGCTGATAATAGGTAATAGACAATATCCAAATTCATCGACTCAAACGTAAATATTAACATATATTTACAATCTCGTTCAAGAAGGTGTGTTAGAGTGAATACTCAGTTGAACCCACATACCTTGGTATGTCAAATTTAAAGGTCGCGCAATTTTTTCCTATAGGTTTCATAACGAAAAAATTGATGGTATACTTGGTATCCTCCTCTTTTCAGTGTATAATGCTAGCAATTAATTTAAAGATTGAAACAATATTGGTAGTTAGAATGAATCCAAGGATACACCGTATTCATTTATGAATACTTTTGGATTACTTTGATGACATTATGTAGTTTGAATTTCAAGTTTGTTATGTGTTTATCATTTGGATTCTTTGGACAGTGTATAATAAGATTGTCATGCATAATGTCGACATAAGGGGAGAACCTGTCCAGATATGAAAGTTTGTCAAGGTATTCAGTATTCCGAAACAAGCATATATAGATGAGAATTAAAGAAGTTTGCACACTCAAATAATTTTTATAGATGAATGTTTGCATTACAAACACATGGGATGATCCACTGAGCAATGAACATATATGAGAATTTGGAAAAATCCACATGAATTATTAAATTTTAGTTATCAAAAATTGAAAGAGTGCATTCATAGTATCTTAACTTGTTATAACAATAAAATATTTATCCGTGGAACATGGTCATATTAATTTCTCAAAGGGAAATAGCCATCTAATTTATCATATTAATTTCTCAAATTCTTATAGGATTTTGTATATCAAATGTCTAGTAGGTAAAAGATAGGCTGATCGGCCTTCAGGAACCCCAAGTGAAGTCTTCAAAGTCGTAACCTAGTTATGTTTCACGAAGAAACCTAAGTCTGACTTTATCCGTAATTACTATACATCGTGTAGAGATTGAGATTCTACTTTGCGGAGAGTCCTCTATTTAAAATGATGAAACAGGTTAGATTGCTTAAAGTTCAAGCAATTGTTTCTTGTGATCAAATCAAGCTCATGAATTAGTTTTCATGCTTAAAAATTACATTGATCCTAAGCAAACTAAATTTCCCAACATAGACTTCCAAAGAATGAAAATCATGTAAGCATGTGAGAAAATTTCCTTGTAATACAAAGAATAATATGCACCCGCATATTTTTTGATTGAAGAACCGTGCATAAAAGTTAGCTCACGAATAACCAATTATAGTTCATCAACCATCAAGCAATGTTGGAGTTCAGTGGCACCCAAAAACAGACCACTCCGCGAACTAAGAAAGTATGTTTGAACTGTCTAGGAACATACCCAAAAGCAGATAGTTCGTGAGCTCAAAAGCAAATTTCAAAAAGTGTCTGAGAACACCTTGAAATTGCTAGTTCCCAAACTGAAAAATAAGTTCGTGAACACTTATGCATCCCTGTAGTTCAGTAACATCAAAAAAAATCATAGTTCGCAAACTAAAAAATCAGTTTGTGAACAAAAGTACAATTTGACGTTTTTAGGCTTATATTTCATATACGTAGGTAAAAATTATTCTCAAGTCTCACCTCAAAAGTGATAAGACTCATGAACATCCAATGCTTGAGTTGAAGTATTTTTCTGTGTGATTCATCATATACTAAAGCCGTACGATATTGTCATAGAAGATAGAATAGTAGAAATAATGAGTAAATAGGATAGTGAGTCTTCACATACCTTTGTTGATGAAGTTCTAGCACATGTCGTCGTTGTTCTTTAGTTATTCAACTATAATGCTCTAATCCCAGGCCGAGATTGACTTTAGTATACTATAAATCAAGATATAGCTAACATTGAAAACAAGTTTGATATACCAACACTTATGGTTTTAACCGAGCGATGCTCTAACATGGATCTTAGTTTCAAAGAGTTGATACTTGATGTTTTGATCTTTTCCAGTTTGATGATATTTATTGTAATATACTTTTTCCGTTAATTGTTACATCAAACTTATAGAGGGATTTTTTTTCAAAAATTCCTCAACTACCACGATCGTACCAATACATGGCACAACCTCTAGGAGTAACCATGATTTTAGTGGCAGAAACATGGGCCATGCTTGTGGCAGTCAGAACAATAACAAACATACAATGGAAACTCACAAAACCTCGTTCATTTCATCCCACAATCTGGGGCCTGCTGCAATCCATTATGTATCATGCAGTCCACCACATTTATAGAGAGGCCAACCAAACAGCTGATACACTAAGAAATCAGGCGGTAGACATAAGTCAGCAGAGATCTTCTGAAAATAGCTTTTGGGAATACGTAGGCCTTGATTTGTAAGATTAAATGTAATTTATGACTCCATGGGTTATAACGCAACCCACACATAATCTCTTTTTAGTTTAAGTCAATATAATATGCTTAAAAAAAGGAGAGGGATTGGATCAAAATTTAGTCGTTTTCCAAGTGGTAACATTGATATTCATCAAATTTTATATGAATTTACTAGGAAAGAAGATTTCTAAATTAGTTTGAAAATATTGCTTAATAAATTAAGGATTATAAACAGGTGTACCCCTATATTTACATCCGACTTAAAAACATACCCCCGTTTTTTTTCCCATTTATAAATATAGGCATGTTGGATGTTTTCCATCCAAATCCGTTGGAAAAGTCAATTTTTCGGTCATGTGGTCCATTTCTCCTTGACCGAGATGAGAAAATGAAGTGTAAAATTACCATGTAATCCTTCAGTTTATGCCACATGTTTGTTTATCATTAATACAATGTGTCACAGATCTCGGACACACATCTAGATTAAGGAAATCCCTGAGATATCTGATGGTATAAACTTGGTGGAGATCTCTTGAAAATCAAGGGTTCAGATTGACTAGGTTACTTTGTTTTCTCTGCCAACACGTGTGGGTTTTCTGTACCATTAACGTAACACGTGGGATAATGAGGACCACAATATGAAACTCATCAAATCTCTATGAATTTGGACGGGGTTTGATGGAAAAGTGGACTATTATAGGGGAAAAGAAGAAGGAAACTCGTTATTATCTTCTTCTTCCCTCTTTCCCTATTTTGCTCTCTGTTTCTCTCTGAAATCGTTTCTCTCTGAAATCAAACCCAAAGGAACCCTAAAATCAGTTTGTTAAGATGCTTATAAGTGAAGATGGTGAAGTTAAGACGTGGAAAGAAGAAGGAGAAGAAGAAGAAACCAGAAATAAAAAGGTTAGTTCAGGGTTTCGATTATTGGGTTTTCTGTTTTAAGGGTTTCGATTGAATTACATTTTTGGGTTCATGCTTGATGTATTTGTTCGATTATTATGTTTATTTATTTGATTTCAGTAATAAATTTTTGGGTTTATGTATATTTGTTTTGAGGGTTATCTGTTCTTAGAGTTTGGACTGGTTAAATGATATAGATATTATTTCTGAAGTAATCGATGATAGGGTTTCAATTGTGTGTGGATTGATTTTAGGTTTGTGAAATAGTTCATAGTATTACGAAATTGATGTTAGGGTTAAATTTATTTCTAGGTTTTCTTTTTTATTCATTGATTTGTAGGGTTTTGTCTATATTCGATTATTGGGTTTACATATGTTTAGATGATTAATTGATTGTTCTAGATCTTATTATTACAGCTTAATGATGTTTTTAGCTATATAATTTATGCATTTTGCTAAGATTTCTTCATTATCAGTATGTTGAATGTTTACATAATGGACCCGGTCACAAGCTAAGGGCCACTGGATGAATATCATATTTGATTATTTAATAATTTTTCTAAAATAATATAATATTTTGGTCCTAACTAACCTTACAAAAGCTATATTTTAACTCGTTAAATTAATAAATTGTCGCTTAATTAATAAATGAGATATTTTGCGTTTCTTCCCCTGCCAAGATCGCTAATTTGCGTTTCATTCCCAAATAGATTGAAATTAGTGTTTCCTCCTATCGTCAACTATTCCATCCATTACTCGATTAGCTGAGTCAGCTTAAATGTACACATGGCAAAAATGTACACGTGTTAAACATAGTACCCAAAATACCCTGAAGATACTCTTTAATCCCCTCTGGTCACTCCTGAGATCAATGGCAGTAGTGGCAACTCTAAACATGCTTTCTCTTTCAAGTTTCAACCCAAAACCCATCACAGATTGGTACTAGTTGCTGCCAAATTCTGAATCCAACCTATACCCAACATTACTGGTCGTAGTAGAACTCTGAAATACCATTTAGTCCTCTTTATTGATCATCAGTAACTAACGGCAGTAACAAAGTTCTGCACCTGTTTTTCAGGCCAACCATTTTGTCCAACACTCTAATGATTCACATCCATCTCCGTGTAGTTCTTAAACTCTTCTAACCCATCTCAATCAGCGACTGCGACTCAAGCTTTATTGTCTTGAACTCTTGGCAGTGAACAAGGAGAAATGTTCATTCAGGCAATTTGTCGAACATCTAAAATGCACTGTCTGGTAGTGTTGCTGAGCACTAAGAAATCATCTTCTATACCTCTCCAAATCCCTGCCAACCCATTCAACACAGACCCATTGTTCTAAACATAGTAAACTTCTAAGACAATCTGCACCATTCGTCCAATCATCATTACCAACAACATACTATTATCTTCTCTTGAAATGCTCATTACTTCGCACTACACCATTTTAAGTAATTAGCAACCCAGATTAGCAATGACACTAGTGCCGTTGTGATATTTCTGTTGCTAATCCTCGTTGCTAATTTTTCGCAACGACAAATATCTGTTGCGAATTTTATAACCGCACGAGTAAGGTTGCGAATTGCAACTGCGCTGGGTTCAAGCGTGTGAAGCACGTGTGTGGTCGGGAACACTAGAAATGATAAACACGCCCCAGTCAAACTTTGGTCAAGCCTTCTTTCTTTTTTCACCCTTAATCCCAGTCTAGCTATATCCTGCCCCTTAATCGATTTCGTTCTTCATTTTTTCTCTGCTACAACCACAGACTCAGTCCCTCCTCTCCATCTTCATCTTCATATCCATCTCAATATGCTCAGCTGAGCTCTTTATTCTCTTCTCAATCTCTGAACTCTATCATCATGTAGAACTCTATCATCAGGTATAATCTTTGACATATTTTTTAGGGTTTACAGATTTTGATATTTAGGGTTTCAGTAGTTGTGATTTTTAGGGTTCATAGACTTTGATTTCTAGGATTTAGAGATTTTGATTTAAGTGTATCGAATCCTAGGGTTCCATTTAAGTTTATCGATTTTAGGGTTTAATCTTTGATTTCAGTTTTTCGATTTCATTTGTGAGTCTGATTCTTTCGATTTCAGTTTTTCAATTTCTTATTTTTCTTTCGGTTTTAGGGTTTCATATGTGAATTTAATACGATTTTATTCTTTCCAGGTTTGTCAAGATTGAAGAACTGAAGTACTTTGGAGATCTGAAGAACATTGAAGGTATAAGTTTGATATATTGTTTTATGTTAAGCTTTTTTAGGGATTTTGACGTATTTTTAGTTCAGGGTTTAATTTATATTTTTGGGTTATAAATTATAAACTGATTTTATGGGGTTGTTGTAATGTCATTTCAGTTCATCAGATTTTGAAGAAGAACTGGTCAGAGTTGGTTTAGGAATAACTAAGAAGGTATATCCAACTATGAAATTGTTTTGATTATTTTGGTTCCTTTCATATTGTTTATCTGAAGTTTGATGATAATAGCATCTTAGTGAGCATGATAAAAATGGACTGAACTTAGAAATTTTGTATACTTTCTGAAGTTAGAAATATTGTATACTTTTTGAACTTAGAAATTTTGTATACTTTCTGAACTTAGAAATTTTTATAATTTTGTATGGACTGAACTTAAGAATTTTTGTAAGTCTGATTTTGATTTCGATAGAATCTCAGTAAGCATGATAAAAATGGTCCTAGTGGTGAATCGCAAAAGCTACTTGTAGCTCATTCTCTCTTTGTTGAGAGGATGTTTCTGTCGTTAACCTAAGGGCTTTGGCAACCCTACCGTTGGGACTCAGTTGAAGCTACATGTAGCTTTAAGTGAAAATAAAGTATATCTTTCTATGGTTTGGATATCCAACTAGCTCTATTGTTTGGTTGTATTCATTTGTTGTTAGAAATGTACACCCGGGTTATAATTGAAGTAGATATATAAATTTCATGGAATGGATTTAGTATAGTTTTAAATGTTATTATTTTTTTCATTAATCTGATGTTGTGTACATATCAAATTCATAGGTACATGTTAGAATTGAAGTAGATATCATATCAAAAAATGCTGCTGATTTTGTATTGATGTATTGTACATATACTGTCTGAATTTTAACATAGATACTATCTTTAGGGTATGTCATCTATGGTTGATAAGGGCTGGATGAAATGTCCTTGTAAGTCTCCTCAGTACATAGAAGGTGTTAGGTCATTTATAGAGTTTGTTAATAGAAATGGTGGCGGAAATACCTTATTCTCATGCCCTTGTAGTAGATGTAAGAATGGTAAAGAATTGGGTCCACTTAGTGAAATTTCACTGTATTTGCTTAAGTATGGTATTCTCTCTACATATACGACATATCGTTTTCATGGGGAAAACTTAGAAGTAGAAGCATTGGGTCCACTTAGTGGCGGAAATACCTTATTCTCATGTCCTTGTAGTAAATGTAAGAATGGTAAAGGATTGGGTCCACTTAGTGAAATTTCACTGCATTTGCTTAAGTATGGTATTCTCTCTATATATACGACATGGCGTATTCATGGGGAAAACTTAAAAGTAGAAGCACGGTCACATGTGGATAACACTAGTAATGGCGATGTAGCTGAGAATATTGTAGAAAATGTACTAATGTATGAGATGTAGCTGTTGATCCTGCTATAGGTGAGGGTGAAAATTTAAGAGATGTTGTTGAGGATGTCGGTGCTGATATAGTAGATAACAATATTAGAATAGATAGTTGGGTTCATAATGATGCTGGAACTAGGAAAATGAAGAAAAAGGAATTTGTCTATGAGCGTGCAAAAGAACCATTGTATCCGTTGTGTCCTAAAGGAGTGACAACATTGTATGCTTCTATCAAGTTGAATCACATAAAGGCATAATATGGGTTTTCTGATAATGGTATGACCGCACTCTTAGAGTTAATGAAGGAGTTGCTTCCCAAAGAAAACACACTGCCATCTAAGTACCCAGAAGTGAAAAAGATGATCCAAGAACTAGGAATGGATTATATAACATATGATGCATGTGTAAATGACTGTGTTTTGTATTGTAAGGATCGTGCATCGCTAGTGACGTGTCCTGTTTGTCAAGAATCTAGGTATAAGAAGGTTTTTAATGATGAAAGGAAGCTTACTACTGTTGCTCAAAAGACGGAAAGACATTTTTCGTTGATTACAAGGATGAAAAGGTTTTACAACGAACCATGGATCGCGGAGACAATGACTTGGCATTCTAGAGAAAAGTCAGATATAAATGTCATGCGTCATCCCGTCGATTCTTCAGCTTGGCGATGTGCAGATAGTTTTTCGCTGGAGTTTTCCAAGGAACCAAGGAATGTTACACTTGGGATATCAACTGACGGTTTCAATCCGAATGGGTGTTTCGGTCTTGTACATAGTTGTTGGCCGGTGATTATGTGTATTTATAATTTACCTCGTTCGTTGTGTATGAAGCGGGAAATCTCATTATTGTCGTTGCTGATATCAGGCCCAAAAGCATCCGGTAAAAAATTTGATGTTTATTTAGAAATACTGGTAGATGAGTTGAAGCAGTTTTGGGATGGTGTACTAGCATTTGACGCTTTCAGCAAAACTGAATTTTTGATGAGAGCACGGTTGTTGTGGGCTATTCACGATTTTCCAGCGTTAGGGACTTTAGCGGGATGTGTAACTCATGGATATTGTGCTTTTCCTACTTGTGGAGAAGGGACTGTTGTTGATTATCTGCCATTTACTAAGAAGATTTGCTACAGGGGACACCGAAGATGGCTACCATCGAAACATAAATATCGCGATGATAGGACAAATTTCGATGGACGGGTGGAGCATGGTACAACTCTATGGCCAATAACAGGGCTGCAGATACAAGAGATTGTAGGTAAAATTAGTTCCAAGAAGGGCAAGAGAAAACAACCATCACAAGCAAGTCTGAAGCGTAAAAGGAAAGTTGATACCATCAAGGTTAGTCCTCTGTGCTGGTTTGTTACAACCTTACCTTCTTTCCCCTGTTTCTTCTCAATGTCATTGGTGTGGTTTGAATTTCAGTAACTTGAAGTTTGTTCTTATGTTATCTATTTTCAGGAAGTTGAAGATGACGCCAATGTTAAAGATGGGGTTAATGACCATTCTTTGTTCACTCGAAGATCTATTCTCTTTGATTTTCCCAATTGGGTTCCAAATGCGATTCGGCATATTATAGATGTCATGCATACAGAGAAGAATATAATGGAGCATCTTCTGAATACTATGATGGGAAACAACAAGTCAAAAGATAGTCCTGCTGCACGTCAAGATATAGCAGATATGGGGATAAGAAAGAATTTTTAGTTGAAAGAGGATGCTGAGACTGGTAGAATAACAATGGAAAAAGGATTATTTGAGATGATGAAGAAGGAGAAAATTGACTTTTGTACAGTTTTGAAAAATCTAAGGGTGCCTTCCGGTTTCTCTTCAAATCTTCGCAATTGTGTCAGTGTTAATCCTTCGGAGCTAAGGAATTTAAAATCTCATGATTACCATGTAGTAATGCAGCATTTGCTTCTGCTGCTGGTTCATACTGCAACATCGCTACCTAAAGAACTACGAGTTTCTCTTCTCCGGATCAGCATATTTTTCAACATTCTGTGCGTGAAGGTTGTAAACCGAGAACATCTGCAAAAAGCAAAAGCCAGCCTTGTAGAAGCAATCTGTGTTCTGGAGAAACATTTTCCTACGTCGTTCTTTGTTATCAGTATTCACTTGATGATTCATCTAGCAGATGAAGCTTTAATCTCCGGTCCGGTGAGATTCAGGTGGATGTATCCCTTTGAGAGGTAAATTTTCACAACTGACATTGTTGTTTAATGTCTATAACCTGAGTAATATCTATAACTTGAGTTATTGATTATCTCCCCCCCTTTTAATAACAGCAAGCCTAAACTGGAAACGCTAACAAATTTTACACGGAACAAACGTCATCCGTAGGATATGTGATGATTTTAAAATTCAGCCGTCCGATATCAAATATTTTCAAACTTTTTGGTGTCTGCACATAAGGACTATGGGACAATTTGTAAAAGTATAAGGACCTAAATAAAATTGGATAGGGACTTTACGAAGAACACTTCCAAGATTTAAAAAACAAATTCAAATCAGACCTCTGCCACCATACAACTTCACGGCGATGTCAACTTCACCGCCATTAATGCCCGATGAGAACACCATTAATCAAAAAAATCTTAAACCGGTATTTACTTTAATGGCAGTGATTTTCAGCATTTGTGTGATTTGATTCCTGACTTCACCGATCTCAGATAAAACTCATCAATCAGTTGCTCAGTAGAAATCCATTACAACACCACCGATCGGAATAAAAAATCCCATTTTTTTATTAAGGAATTCTCCGTAAAAAATAGAGATAAAGATATCTTGGATTTTTGATCGGTTTAATATTTCATTGAAGCAACATTTTTACAAAGTTAGAAAAGAAACCAAAAGAAAGTAAAGCAACTGTATTCCAAGTTTCCAACACGTGGATTATGCAGTAATTCCTTGATGCAACGGCATAAAGGGTTTTCATTATTGCACGCATACCACACGGTTGATCGTCTTCATGTTAGAAATGCAATGCTGATGTGTTTTGTAGTTGTTGTAGAAAGTGATTGTAAAAGTTCGTTACTCGGACTTGTGAAAGCAGATTTTTTTCTTTTTTTTAGATGCAAATTCCAATTTAAAACAACAAATAATATAAAGATTAATTCAAAGTGGAGAATTACTGAGGCTAAGATTCCACTTTTCTACCAATTCCAAAGTGATATTATTATTATGCAATTTTACCCATTTAAGTGATTCTAATTATTACAAAAATAGATTTTTATAAAAGAACAATTGTAAATTGAAAGTATGGAATATCAAAAACTCAAGGTTAAGCATATACCATCAATTAAAATAACAATTGCTTAATAAAATCATTAGATAATTTTTTTATTCTAGGCAAATAATCATAAAATAAATTGCATAAATTATTAAGACAAAAATTACCACTTTTTCATTGGAGGAATAGCTTCCTCTGTCGCCTCAGATGTGAAGTTTAGCTCATCATATTGCAAATATGCTCAAAGTACATGTTTATAGCTCAAAAATTGATTAAAAAGGAGAAAAGAGTATACTGTAGTTGCTGAAAGTCTAAAACAGAAGACTGAATCGTTGCTGAAAGGTTTTGGTGACTGCAGACAGGAAACGATAGAAGTTTATTATCACTGAAATAAGTCTGCTCCTGTGACAGGCTTGAGTGTCTTATGTTCTTCGTTTCTTCTTCTTCGTAGCAGCGGAACAGAATTTTGTCTTTGATTTTCTTTGCTTCTCTAGTGCTCTAAACCTCTCCAAACTCTCGACACCACCTCTCTATGCTCCCACAGGCCTTTTTATACTCAACAAGCGAAGAAATCTTCACATTAACTTCAAAATATTCCGCCATAACTTCTCGGGTTTTCACGGGAATTTCTTGCTCTTTCACGTGCTGCTGTTGCTGTCAAATATCCTTATTTATCTTCTACACGTTTCTTCTGCGCCTCTGATGAAGTTAAGCACGCTGTAGACACACGAATTATTCCAAAAATATTGCCAGAAAATCAAACATAATACTCGGTATATTTTCTTCCCCTGTTTTGTTGTGATTCTGTGATATCTTTCTTTTTCTTGCGAAACTAAACGTGCAAAATTCATGTACGATCCTAACAGGGCCATAGTAATCCATATCCAAGACCGAATCCACGATAATATCGACCCAAAATCCTTCCACAAAGT
The DNA here is from genome assembly GCA_023531105.1 of Papaver atlanticum. Taxonomy (NCBI): domain Eukaryota; kingdom Viridiplantae; phylum Streptophyta; class Magnoliopsida; order Ranunculales; family Papaveraceae; genus Papaver; species Papaver atlanticum. The sequence goes on from JAJJMB010012369.1 coordinate 848,522, forward strand.
TCGCATATATCTCTAACCCCTGTTTTGCTTCCAATTGATATCTAGCCGGTTCTAGTCAATTTTATCCGATGAAATCAACCATACCCTGCCTGTTAGGACTAATCACGTCATCCCAGCAAATTCTGACGATTGAATCTCCCTCAAACTCGCTTCAAACTCCAACCCTAATCTGATACTCGCTGTTCAAATATCTCCCGCCAATTTTTAAAATTCAAAAGGTAGGGGATGACCTCCCCTTATCCGCCAGCAGAGTCCCTTTAGCAACTAGGGTGGAAATAGTAGTTTCTTGGGTGTCTGTAGTAATTTCTCCCGGAGGTCCAAATGCCACTTTTTGAGCAACTTTCTTCACAAAAGCTTATTTCTCCGAAAACACCTACAAAGAAAAAAAAAACATAATAAGTACAACAATTGAGCACTAACAATATATAGAATCGAGACAAATCAGACAAAAAAATGTGTCTATCAAATACCCCCAAACTTATTATTTGCTTGTCCTCGAGTGAATCTAATTTAGAAATAAAATCCTAACTCACTGTCGCAGGCATCGTGGTTGCACTTAGCATGTGCAACAAGCCTTTAAACCCCTAGGTTGCCCTAGTGGTCGAGTTATAGTCTCGGGAGGGTTTACCAGAAGTGTACCCACAAAAACTTTACTCCAGACCCTAGCTATCTACGAAGAACCTTGGAATGCACTAAAGAACCTCCTTGGTTGGCATACTTATTGATTACGGGAGGAAGTACCCTGATGCGAAATTCCAATTGCTGTACACGAGTTTGCACTCAAGCATACTAAATTCATATATAAGTGACAGAGCTCTACTCAGATAGTCGCACTATGGACATCAATATCCGGAGTCAACAAATCACATGGATAGATTAAGAGATGGATATAGAAAAACATAGATGGTTTTGATGTTGACTAGGTGAACGGTGTTTCTCATATCTGTCTGAAGGCCACTGCCAAAATGAACCTATCCTAATGGACTGAAATACTGGTCTGACTAATATCAACACAACTGGCATATACAAGGGAACCAGTGGTCGATAATCCTAATTCTAGATCAACTCGTCTGGCATATACAAGGCAACCAGCGGTCGATTTATTGAACACACTTATTTTTTTATTTTTTTTAAAGAACTAACAACATGATTAGATCTTGTGGATCCAAGCGCATGCTTCTTGTCAGCATATTACATGGTAATTCCCGTGGATTTGCATTGCACGCTTGTTTAGGCGACAGAGACAGGGAGAACACACACATATTGCTATCCAACTGTTAATGTTTATTCCGATTGGTCTGGTATGGACTTTTTTTTTTTTTTCAATCACTCTATTTCACCCTAGCAGTGCTAACAACTTGAATCGTGAGCCCCACCTAATCACTTAGAGAAACATATTTTTAAAAAGAAAATAAAATAAAAACAGAAGTGAAAAGGACTCAACGAGATATGGCGAAACTATCATGTTATTTCTAACACCTGAGCTCTGTGCTTTTATGAATAGACTCTTATAGATGTTTCCATCTACTCAGATTGGTTCCTAAACTCCTAAAACCAAAATGCTTCAATCCACTTAGATTGGTTAGTGTCATCCTTAATAGGCATACATTTCTAGGCTCGAGAGTTTATTTATTGCAACAAAAAGGTAACAAAAAGTTTCTACCCCACCCCCTAACTTAAATCTAACATTGTCCTCAATGTTTCTAATTAAAGAACAGTACCAAAAGTATAAATAACATGAGGAATCAGTAAAGAGAGAAGTCAGAAAGATAGTACCTGGGTGAAGTGGAATCAAAAACCTACAAAATTAATATACAACATACTAACCGCCTCGATGGTCAATCAAGGTAAACAGGGTCCTCCAGAGAGACCTCCTCAACATCACCTGTAGGAAAAGGTTCTAAAAAGGGCTTCAATCCATGACCGTTAACCTTTGAAGAAATACTACCATCTGGTGTCTCAATCTCAATAGCGCCATGAGGAAAAACAGTACGGACCACAAAAGGACCGGTCCACCGAGAGCGCAACTTCCCGGGAAATAGATGCAAACGAGTGTCATACAGAAGAACTTTTTGACCTGGAGAAAATGACTTTCGTAAAATATTCTTATCATGCACAAGTTTCATTTTGTTCTTATACTCCTTAGCACTATCGTATGCATCTCTACGAATCTCGTCCAACTCATTGAGCTGGAGCTTTCTGTGAGCTCCTGCCTTGTCAAGTGAAAAGTTTAGCTGCTTAATAGCACAGTAGGCTCTATGCTCTAACTCAACAGGCAGGTGACATGCCTTTCCAAAAACTAAACGATAGGGTGACATTCCAATGGGTGTCTTAAACACAGTACGGTAAGCCCATAAGGCATCAGTAAGCCTCGACGACTAGTCTTTCCTATTAGGATTAACTGTTTTCTCTAGAATACGCTTAATTTCCCTATTGGAAACCTCTACCTGACCACTAGTCTGTGGGTGATATGGGGTGGCTACTTTATGGGTAATACCCTATTGTTTCATTAAAAGAGCAAACGGTCTATTACAAAAGTGTGAACCTCCATCACTAATTATAGCTCGCGGCATACCGAAACATGTAAGTATATTCTCTTCCAAAAACTGGACCACGACCCTGTGGTCATTTGTTCTACATGGAACCGCCTCAACCCACTTAGACACATAGTCTACAGCGACAAGTATGTAAAGATAACCAAAAGAATTAGGAAATGGACCAATAAAATCAATGCCCCACACATCAAAGACCCCAATCACTAAAATACGGTTCAAAGCATCATATTTCTATTGGAAATGGTTCCTAACCTCTGGCAACGCTCTCAAGAAACACAATGACTATGGGAGTCTTTAAACAATGAAGGCCAGTAAAATCCACACTGCAATATCTTAGCAGCAGTCTTCTTAGCGCTAAAGTGACCCCCACGTGCATGTTCATGACAAAAGGAGATAATACTGGACTGGTCACTCTCAGGTATACATCTCCTAATAATCTGGTCCGGACAATACTTAAACAGATAAGGATCGTCCCAAAAGAAATGCTTAACCTCGGCTAAAAACCTAGAACGATCTTGTTTACCCCAATGTTGAGGCATTCGACTAGTAACAAGATAATTCACTATATGTGCATCCCAAGGTGTTTGGAAAACAGAGAACAATTGTTCATCAGGAAAGCTATCCCTTATAGGAAAAGAATCATTAGGGTGATCAACAACTAGCCTAGACAAGTGATCTGCTATTACATTTTCTGCACCCTTTTTGTCTCTAATGTCTAGAGAAAATTCTTGCAACAAGAGGATCCATCTAATCAATCTAGGTTTTGTATCCTTCTTAAACAAAAGGTATTTCAAAGCAGCATGATCAGTATAGATTACGACCTTAGAACATAATAGATAGGATCTAAACTTATCCAAGGAAAACACGATGGCTAACAGTTCCTTCTCGGTAGTTGTATAATTCAGTTGGGCATCATTCAGATTTTTGCTAGCATAGTAAATCACATGAAGTAATTTGTTTTCTCGCTGTCCTAACACAACGCCTATAGCATAATCTGAAGCATCACACATAATCTCAAAGGGTAGGTTCCAGTTAGGTGCCTGGACTATGGGGGCGGTAGTGAGTAAATTTTTAAGCTTCTCAAAAGCCTCTAAACACGCATCATCAAAGACAAACTTAACATCTTTTGCAAGCAAATTGCAAAGAGGTCTACAAATCAGGCTAAAATCCTTAATGAATCGACGATAAAATCCTGCATGCCCTAGGAATGACCTAATATCTTTTACGATTTTTGGGACCTGTAAAGTCTTAATAAGGTCAACTTTGGCTTTGTTTACCTATATACCCTTAGAGGATACGATGTGCCCTAACACAATTCCTGATTTAACCATAAAATGGCATTTTTCCCAATTAAGCACTAAATTCTTTTCCTTACACCTAGTCAACACTAATGTCAAATGATTCAAGCACTCATCGAAAGATGAACCAAACACTGAAAAATCATCCATAAAGACCTCTAAAAACCGTTCTACCATATCAGAAAATATGCTCATCATACAACGCTGAAAAGTCGCAGGGGCATTACATAGCCCGAAAGGCATGCGTCTATACGCAAAGGTACCAAAGGGACAGGTAAAAGTGGTTTTCTCTTGGTCTTCAGGGGCAATAACGATTTGATTATATCCGGAGTAGCCATCTAAGAAGCAATAATGACTATGTCCAGCTAATCGCTCTAGCATTTGGTCGATAAAAGGAAGGGGAAAGTGATCCTTCCTTGTGACCTTGTTCAATTTCTTATAGTCAATACAGACACGCCATCCCGTGGTCACTCGGGTTGGGATTAACTCATTATTATCATTCTGGACTACAGTGATACCTGATTTCTTGGGGACAACCTGAACGGGGATGACCCACTTACTGTCCGAAATTGGGTAGATAATACCCGCATCTAACAACTTAAGCACCTCTTTTCGAACTACCTCTTTCATGTTAGGGTTCAATCGACGTTGCATCTCCCTAGAAGGTTTGGAGCCTTCCTCTAAATGAATCTGATGCATACACACAGTAGGACTTATACCCTTAATGTCTGCTATAGTCCACCCTAAAGCTTCCTTATTATCTTGAAGTACATTCACTAGCCTACTTTCCTGATCACTATCCAAAACGGAAGCTACAATCACAGGTAAAGTCTCAGATGGGCCTAAAAACACATACTTTAGAGTGTCGGGTAGTGGTTTAAGGTCCAACTTAGCAGGCTTTTCTAAAGAAGGAATTAAGGTAGTCTTAGAAGCTGGTAATTGTTCGAACCTAGCTTTCCATCTATTAGTGTCTAACACAGGGGTAGAATCTAATAGAGCATTCATTTCTTCAATAGTGCTATCGTCGTCAAAATCTAAACCAAAATGGGATAGACAACTTTCTAATGGGTCTTTAGAAAAAATGTTTGGTAATGACTCCTGAACTAAGGCTTCTATCATGTTCGCCTCTTCAACACATGTGTCATCTAGATCATAAGGTAGCTTACTGACATTGAAAATGTTCATCTCCATAGTCATATTACCAAAAGATAAATTCATCACACCATTTCGACAGTTAATGATCGCATTAGACGTAACTAAAAATGGGCGACCTAAAATCACAGGTATCTGGTTCTCTGGGCCGGGGACAGGTTGGGTATCTAGCACAACAAAATCCACTGGATAAATAAACTTGTCGACCTCAATGAGAACATCCTCGATAACACCTCGAGAAATTTTAATGGACCTATCATCTAATTGCAGTGTCATCTGAGTAGGTTTCATTTCACCAAGTCCTAGCTGTAAATACACATGGTACGGCAGTAAGTTCACACTGGATCCTAAGTCAAGTAAAGCTTTTTCTACCCGGAATTTATCTATTGTACAAGCAGTGGTAGGGGAACCTGGGTCTTTGTACTTTGGAGTTATGGTGTTCTGAATGATTAAACTTATGTGACTAGCTAAAAAGGCTTTCTTATGGACGCTAAGTTTTCGCTTTCGCGTACACATATCCTTAAGGAACTTGGCATAAGCGGGAATTTGCCTAATTGCATCTAATAAAGGAAGGTTTATGGTAACTTGCTTAAAAACCTCCAATATGTCATTAAAGTTCGATTCCTTCTTTGTTGGTACTAATATCTGGGGAAATGGGGCTCTAGGCACAGAATCAGACCTCTCAGGGACCGAATTGACATCATCAGAAACTTTATCGGTCTCCTCAGCTATGGGTGGTCCTGAGGGGTGAGATCTTGAGGGGTGAGCTACAATATGTTCACTATCGGGCATGGTTACTTCATTGTCTACAAATCTACCACTCCTAAGGGTTCTAATAGCATTTAATTGATTCGATGGTTTTGTACCTACTTCATGAACTACTCTAGGGTTGGGTTGGGTTTGACAAGGAAACCTACCTTTTCTCTCTCAAAGACTCATTTATCAGACCAACCTGGGTTTTTAACTCGGAAATAGCCTGACTATTTTCTTGTCCTATCTTGTTACTAGCTTGTAGACTTTGTTCTACTGATAGCTGAAATTTTGCAGTTTGCTGAGTTAACAACGCGAGGGACTCCTCTAGGCTTAGGATTTTCTTATCTGAACTGATTCTGAAATTCAGCTTGTCCCGAAGGATTCTTAGTATAGCCAAAACCTGGAGGAGCGTTAGAATTACTAAACTTACCTTGACTTTGGCCCTTAGACCATGAAAGGTTCGGATGGTTTCTCCACCCAGGATTATAGGTTTCTGAATATGGGTCAAATTTCTGACGATTATCGAGTCTAGTGTTATTATAAAGAGCAATGGCTTGCTCTTCATTATTCTGGCCTTCCAAAAAAGGCTCCAATCTACCACTAGTGTGACCCACTTCTAGAGCTTCTAACCTTTTAGCTATCGCTGCAATCTTGGCATCTGATTCATAGCCTCCTTCTACCCTATTAACGTTTCCTCTTCTTAGAAGAATTGTTTTCTGGGGTTCCCTACTATTTTCCCATTGTTGGGTCTTTTCGGCGATTTCATTCAAAAATGTCATCGCCGCATCAACAGTTTGGTTCTCAAACCCACCAGTACACAGAGATTCTACCATGGTTGTTGTGGAATAATCTAAACCCTCATAAAGGATCTGAACTAGCCTAACCTTTTCTA
>JAJJMB010012369.1:865171-1069001 GCA_023531105.1 Papaver atlanticum
TGTTTTGATACATCATGCTTAGGATTTACAATCAATGTTTTGAGAATTTACCTTGGAAAAAATAGAGTCCTTGTCTTTCTCGAGCTAAAATTGTCAAAAAATTAATAATTGAACCTTATGTTTTGAATTCGGTGGAATCCCGAATCCCAGTACCTCTCACCATTGTTTAATATTTTTGTATATATTTTTATTAAATTTAAAAACTCGAATCTTCACAAGTCCGAGTGAACGACAACCTTACTCACCACTTTCACTACAACTAAAATTCACATCATTTATCAGTCAGCTTTTACTGACAATGAGAGTCTAGAGAAGCTTATATATGTCGATTCTGTGGTTTAAAGCTCTGTGTGATTAGAGATATTTTTCTGACATGAGACAATGATAGTTTAGACTTGCTTATTTGTTTTCTTTTTCTGATAAGTTTTGTTTTATCACTTGCGCATTATCTGATATGTTCTGTTTGTTCTCTTTTCTCCTAATTTTTGTGTTATCACTTGCGCATTCTTGATAGGTTCTGTTTGATATGTTTATGTGGATAGTGACAAAGGATAGTTGTTATAGGTTTAACTTCTTTCTCATATAGATGTTGGTTGTTATTTTGTAGGTTATTATAGAAGCATGGGATGTAGATGAGAATGGTCTTCCTATTTCCAGAAATTCAACAACATACGGCCACCTGAAAGGCGCCTTGGCTCGTACTCATGTCCCCATCTCATTCAAAACATGGACGCATGTGCTCGATACTTACAAATATGATTTATGTTCACACTTTTTATTAAGATACTTAGTTTTTGGTAATGATCGCTAAAATGATGACATAAGTGTATTAGCTAGCTCTACATACTTTCTATGCATCTGAATATTCATCGATAACTCTCTTTTCTCAGAGAACACATCCTTTACCCGAGTCTTTTAAGATTGTCATGGTTAAGTCGATGGCTGCTCCATGGAGGAGACGCAAGCATGAGTTACAATTAGCTCATTATGATATTTATCCAACTCATGAAGAAAGGATTGCACATATTCTTCCTGGTGTACCTAGAGAAGAGTGGATGGAATTCTGTGTGAATGAAAACAATGTTAAACAACATGAAAGTAGAGCAGAGCACAAGAGGAAGCGAGAACTATATGACCACTCTCACACCTCCGGTCATAAACCTCATTCTTTGGTCAAAGCTGAACTAGTATGTATATTGATTTCAATAATGTCGTGATTTATGAATCTCAATTTATGGCCATTATGATTAGTTAATTGCCATTATGATTAGTCTTATCCTTCTTTAGATTGATTAATACAAATCGACTCGTCATAATGGTAGGAGTGCGAGAATCCTGATGTGGAAATCAACACCTCTGATGTGTGGATTAAAGCTCATACTCAAGAGGGAGGGGAAATTCTACCTAGTACGCAAAAACACTTTGTGAGTCAGCTTGTATTTCATCTGAATTTTAGTACTCATATGTATACCATCTACTAGTCATCTATATATTTTATATCTGACACATGCGTTGTTATGCTCAACATGGCAGGATGAGCTTAAGAAGGTGCAAGAAGATATCAACCATAAAAAAGATGCGGGTATTCCTGTACCAGACATATATGTAGTGACTAAAGATTTTTGGAAGGAATGTAGAGGACAGGTTCGTGTTGTTGGTCCTGTTACTCGTACACAATATGATTGTTCTGCTCCTGCGCATGCCAAAGTACAAGAATTGAAATCCAAGGATGGAGCTGTTAAGCATCAGTTGGAGGAGCTAGGTACCAAGGTAGGGGTTCTGATTGAAGGTTTAGGATCACTATGTCACATTGTGAAGGATATCTAAACTGCAACGCCAGGGTCATTTGTTGCATCAAACAACAACAGTTATTCACAACGTCACACAACTTCTCCTATTTAGAATGATTCACCTTCTCAAACACCTACACCTGCTCAAACACCTTCACCTGGGCAAACCATATCACCACCTCGATCATCAGTAGCGGGTATTGAAATGCCTCCATGTTCATTGTTTAACCTTGATGATGAAGTCATTGCTATTGGTAGACTGTGTACTGGTGCCATGGGACGTATGTGTCACGGCTCTATTGTACCATCTAATCTTGGAAAGATGATATTGGATAAAAAATTTCTCCCAAATGAACCAGTCCTGAAAGTTAACATGTTTGTTACGACCTTTCAAGATGTTGGAATTGGAGGGTACGTGCTTCATCCAAAGAAGTGCATCAGAAATGACTAGTCTGGTCGGCGGTCAACTTACTTTTTTGGAGATATCTCAGCCATCGTATAATGCTCGATAATCACTTTATTAACAAACATATATGGCTTTATCTTTTTTTTGCTTATATATGTTCACACTTTTGTACATGTGCTTAGCATGCTAACATGTAGATTCTTTGCAGTTGTGCATAAGGAAGACTCTCAGCAGTGTGCTTTATCTTTTTTTCTTTTCTTTTTTTGAAACACTTTTGTACATGTGCTTAGCATGATAGCATGTAGATTCTTATGCAGTTGTGCATAAGGAAGACTCTCAGGTAGTTGTGCTTAAAAAACTATTGAATCGTAATGTATCTATGTGAACCGGTAGTATTAATATAATCGGTTTTTCTTTATGGATGTGTGTGGTTTGGGTTCTGTTGTATTTTGTTGCGCAGGTGACTGCAGTGCAGCTCAATTGAAGCGGTAGTAGCCACTTGGGGGAATATCAATCCCTGGTAAGTACACTTCCTTTGCTTATGCTTATCATATTTAGTTCAAACTTATGGATATTAATCTTTATTATATAATTACTTTTGAGGTACTATGTTGTTCGTGATGTTGCTACGGACTATGTTGTTGGTAACCTTACTCCGGCAAGTCTTTGTTGTGCATTTTATTAATTAAGCCATTGGCTCGGGTGGGTCTTCATAACAGCTGTCTTAACTTATATGGTATTTTTTGTTCTATTTGTGCAGTTCACACTTTTGTCAGACCTGGAACCATCTCTCAAAGCTCTTAAAGATAAGCTCTTGACTAAGAATGTGCATTGACTTCGTAATGAGCATTGATTGTTAATTGGTAAAGATAGTTCCAGGGCATTAATGAACGTTTCTTATGTTTTCATTTGCAGCTAAGTGTTACCATCAACATCCCCGGGAAAGATGCATTTTTTTTCCAGCCACGCTTATTCGGGAAGGTATTGCTAGTTTTGGAGTTTTATTTGATAAAGAATGAAGTTAGTTATTTCGTACTTACATAATCAGGGATCACTTGAGAGTAGTTTAGAAAGCTTAATAATTACATGACTTTAATTCGGCATCTTGTCTGTCACCAAGCTTCTGTGATATAGTTTATTAGTCTTCTGGTGTACTTTATACTTTTTTTTCTTTTTTAGTGTCATCTTGGATTTCCAAATCATTTGAATTTTGATTTCACTTCTGGGCATGCAGATTAAACCTGAGATGTGCAGATATGAAGTCATGTCAACTAAAATTGAAATGCGCCTTGCTAAAGCTGAAGCAATCAACTAGACATCTCTTGAATATACCAGGGAAAATACAGTTCAGCAGAAATTGAACTCGCCATCAGGTAGGACATTATGCTTGTTGTATGGACTTGCACCAAAATTTTGATAGCAAGAGTAACAGAACCATATAAGTAGTTAGAGGGATGTTTGTGGGTTTTAGGAAAACTAGACATACATGCTTCATTGAGTGTAATTTGATACTATCAATCTCTTGCATGAGCTACGTGTTAGTGCTTAGTATGTGGGTTCTTTTGATTTTCTTTTATAGCCTATTATTTCTTTATTTGTCTTTGACTCAATCTTTATAAGCATACTGGATATCTGATTGGAAGAATTTGTGATGCTTTGTTCGCAAGTTAATTGAATGATGCTCTGTTGTGAGATCAGTAAGGTTGGAGAACAAAGCAGCAGCCATTAGGTCCCTTAGCAGCTGCAAGATTTGTAAGTTTATGTAGTATCTCCTTATAGTGATTTAAGTTAGAAGAACTTGGGAATTTCATAACTTTCTATGAACTGAACTTAGGAACCAAGTATGTTTCTATGTGTACACTAGTTTGCTGTGATACTAAGTATACATTTGTATCAAATACTCATACTTTTTGTTAACTTCAATTGAAGAATCTTTTTTTATGTAATTCAGTTTTGTATGTCCATTGATTGAATGACATAGTTTGTATATCTGTGGAAATGATGAATATGGGTAACTGGGTAACTGCAGGGAGGTAAATGTGGGGGGAAATGGATTTTGACTAGGTCAATGAAGACTTGACCTTTTTTTTTCTGTTGCAAAAAATTAGCAACGTCGCTGATCTGTTGCTAAATTAGAACCAGAACCAATAAATTACAACCAGAACCAATAACATTTAGTTCCGGGTAGGGGTATTCCTGTAATTGGCAACAGCTTAGCAACGACAGACTTCGGTTGCAAATAAACAAATTAGCAACGGCAGAGGCCGTTGCGATTCCCCGTTGCTGACCCAGAGTCGCAACGGAGCTTATGCCGTTGCGAAAAATTGCAACACAGTGTTTTGCAACAGGGATCTGCCGTTGCGACCCCAGTCAGCAACAGCCATGGTCCGTTGCTAATCCTTAAAAATGGTGTAGTGTCGAAACCCATAGTTCCTATAGTTCTGAACTTCTGTATTACTCTTCATTCTCCTCCAATTATACTCCAATATAACTCAAAGACTTCCTCCACTCATCTCCATTCATCATGAACTGCAACATCTTGGTTAATTTCTATTGTAAGAGAATCAGCTGACCATTTCCAATTGCTTCAAAATAAAACTCTTCAAATTCCCCAACATAATCATGCCCCCAGTTCATATTAATTACCTTAATCTTCCACAAACTATTAATTTGAATAAAATTTAATTATGGTTTTCTGAAATAGAAATTTTGGGGAACCATAGAATTTGGGGTTTTTCTGAAATTTCTAAGAAAACATAAATTTTCGAGAACACATCGATATTGTTAATGATGAGGACTGTGAATAAATTATTTTAAATGATAAGAAGGGGAGAAGAAGAAGAAGAAGAAGAAGAAGAAGAAGAAGAAGAAGAAGAAGAAGAAGAAGAAGAAGAAGAGGTCGAAAAAGAGAATAGCAATGGCAGCAAAGAAGTGAACCGGCGGGTTCGAGTGTTTCTGGTCATCATGGGCTTTGGGTTTAATTAATAGAAAAATAAGAGGGTATTTTAGGTACTATGTTCAACACGTGTAATTTTTTACCACATGTGCATTTACGCTGACTCAGCTAACCGAATAATGGATGAAATAATTGACGATAGGAGGAAATACTAATTTCAATTTATTTGGGGAGGAAACGCAAATTAACAATCTTGGCAGGGGAAGAAACGCAAAATAACCCTTAATAAATTTTTAATTCCCAAAAACATTAATCGGTAGAGTTTCAACTATATATTGGTGCACGCATCATATGAAATTGGTTCCCCACTGAAGCCATGTCTTTTTTCTTTTCTTTTTTTGGCCAATCAACAAATTTCAATTCATTCAAATCAAAATAGTGATTACATGTTCGCTTACAAGATTAACAAAAACATCAAAATACATAAAAAAAACATCAAGATAATCAAAACCCAAATACAAATAAGGATATCAACTACAAGTAGATCGCGAAGAGAAACTGCGATAAACCGCAGAGATACCCAATTTTTGATTATGTATAAGGGAAAGATAATGGTATAATCCGGAAATAATTCTGACCATTTGATTTGATTTGATTGTATTCTTCTATGATAAGAGATGCTCCTGAAAGGAAGGAGTGTTGAATCGTTGATGTTTTTGAATCGAGAGTAGCAAGCCATGAACCAGCCATCAAAGATTGAAGAACTCGCCCCACAACGACGAAGAAAGATCACCCCAAAACGGCGAAGAAACATGTTGAAAGACACAAAAAATGATGTAGAAACATCTTATTCGACAACTCTTTTTTTTTTTTTTTTTTTTTTTTTTTTGAGAAGGGAAGAGAAAAGGAAGACGAAAGAGCACTGAAGCCATGTCTAAACCAATGTGCAAGTACTTCGCGACCAAAATTCTAACATTTTTGTTTAATTTTTGCATTGCCTTTGAAAATAATCTGTAGTATTCTTGTCAATGGTTAATTTGTAATTTTTTGAGTCTTTTATCCAGGTGATAGGATAACTATCTTAAACCATTGCAGACAATAGTGTTAATAGGATAGCTATCTTAAATCACACAACCGAGTTCATAAATGCACCATGGGGAACTGTTAAAGAAAGGAAAATGCTTCAACTTCCACAAGTGATGAGAATGGTGCCTGGAATTACTCAGTCTCAACTCTAACTACGAATCAGGACCACAATACTTAGCTCCCATCCAGGTGCAGCGATTTATGGACTATGACCCTTAGATATCCAACGGTGAGATATGATTTGATCTATGGCCAGAAAGTGAAGTTAAAAAAATTATGTTAGGGGATCCGTTCCCAAAATTATAACCCTTTTCCTAAAACAACAAAAATCCGACTTCAACAAGGTTATAACTTCTAAGAGCAGTTCCTATTTTGCTCCCACTATGGACTCAACAAACATGAAAAATGGATGTTCAAACCAACAAATTTGTTGGTTTGTTCATTGAGTTAAAACATGTAGCACGCGCTTGATGAAAGGCCGGGCGAGCTTCGCACCAGCGCTGGCGTTTGAGCCAAAAATGCTAGCGCTTGTCTTTTCAACGCGCGCTCTTACTTAAAGCGCCAGCGTCTTTCCTGAAAGCGCCGCGTTTTTCATAGATGCGCCAACGGCTGAATCTAGACGGCTGAAAACTCTTGTGATCTAACGGCTATAATTTTTGAGTTATATAAATACTCTCCATTTCAACTCCAAATTCACATTCACACATCTAGTCTTCTTTACTCTTCTCGTCTTCAACTTCAACAAAATTTTCAATTCTTGAACATGTCTCGGCCCTTGTTAGTTCGGCGCGCTCCATATACTAAAGAAGAAGATGAATCTATTTGCAGAAACTATGTTTTTTTATTTACTCAGCTTGCTTCAGCAAACCATCCATGGGTGAATTTCTAGGCGGTTATTCACGACAGATTATGCAGTGACACCCGTAATCCGAGTCGTCGTGCTATATGCAACATAGAAAACCGTTTTCGTATAATTAAGAAAGAAGTAAGTGAGTTTGTAGCTTTAACCATACAAGCCAATCGATATAGACTAAGAGGTGAAACTGATGCTGAGATGGTAACAAGATCTTTGGCTAAATGGCGAAGATGAAAAAATGTGGCTTTTCCTTTCGAAAAATGCTTCGAAATCCTTAAGTTGTTGAACAGTTTCAACCCCTTCTTTGAAGCTAATGTAGTCCGCCGTAATTCAGTAAAGCTAATGTAAAACGCTTAATTTTAAACATATGTACCTACAAGAAAATTGGACTTTAGAGACTACCAGGATTCAGTTGGTACAGTGCCGTTTCGAGTGGTTGGAGCTCTATAACAGCCGACATGACAACCGATATGCTCTGTGGGTGAAGCCTTATTTGCTAAAGATGTGTACCAACCATGTTGCTGGAACAGATATCTGCCGACTATAATGAAGCGACTCAAGTCCTAGCTAGCGCAATTTTCCAGTAACTACGGACAATCGTTGGTAGAGTACGTAAAGGTTTGTTGCTGAAATATTTAACCCACAAAAGAGTTTGCTGCTGAAGACTTATACATTGTTGGTAGAGGTGGTCAATTATAAAGTGTCGTCAGCAGCTAAAGGATTTGACCCACTGAGTTTTAGTTGTTGCAGTTGTCGGTTAAGGATTGTAACCACTACATATTTCAACGCAGAAGAGTTTCTTCCACCGAAATTCAGTTGCTCAAGAATATAAGCTTCTATAGTGTCGGTTGGACAAGAATTTCAGCCGCTCATTTTTCAGTTGGTTGAAGGGTGTAATCACCTTTGTCTTGCTGGGCAAGGTTTCTAACCGCTGTTTTTTCAGTTGGTTCAAGGGTTTGGCCACAACGTTTGTGGTCAAGGTTTCTAGCTGCTGTTTTTTCAGTTAGTTCTGAATTGGTGAAAAGCTCTACCCATATTGGTCAAGGGTTTCACGCAGTGCCCTTAAGGTGTTAGTTAAGATAAGTACATATACAAAGATATTTTAGTCATGAAATAAAAATCCAACACAAATTCAGAATTTCCATTTATTAAATATTTTCAATCAGATGGGTACAACTATAAATTACAAAGAAAATCTAGTCATTAACATAGATAAGCATTCAGGTAGTTGACCTTCTACCTGCCCCTTAGGAACGTTTTGTATATACTGCACACTTCAGAACTAGACACTTACATGAGTAAGCAATTTCTGGCATGATTCAACACAAGCAAAGCTTCATCCACAAGGTCCCCAAAATATCATTCAAACCATCCAACTAAGAGCTGTAAGAGGATGAATTACTGGACTTACAATCAAAATCTCACATTGGCACCATGATCCAGAAGAACTTGAGCAGTACCGTGTTTGCCAGAAGAGACATCATATTGTAACGATGACCCAAGTTCATTCGTAAAATCCACATTAATACCTTCTGAAAGTAACAAGGGTTTTATGCCCTGCAACACAAAAAAACATCAGGACCTCATTTAGGTTACTTTAAAATGTCTGAATAACACATTTGGAAAGTTACCACATCAGTTGGAATAGCCGCATGATGCAAAGGACTACTATTTGAATAATCTGGTATTTCAGGATTGGCACCAATTGTAAGAAGATAATCCATGGCAGCTAAGCACCCATCTATAGATGCCCAGGATAGGGGAGTTTCACCTGCGAAACACGTCACCACAAAGTGTATTATTACCAACATCTTATCGTTAAAGCAAATTAAGGAACACCTAAAAAATCCTGAAGTCATTATGAACAGAATCATCAAAACTAAAAAATCACCCCTTACTGCTATACCTGTATTATCTCTGAAATCTACATAGAGTTTCATGTCTTTAATCAAGTACTTGAGAGCATTCACTCTCCCTACAGCTGTAGCAACATAATGCATAGCTCCTCTATCTTTAATATTCTCAATATTCTCTACTAGTAACATAAGTTACAGAGAGATTTAGTTAAAATCATTTAACCGAGCAAGTACTAATTTTTCTAAAGAAATGGAAAACAAAAACAAGACTTCCATAATGGATTTCAACTCAAGGAAACAAAATCATAGTTGAAATGTTAACAGACAACCAAGAGGTATGCTTTAAAGGAGAAACACTGAAACGGATGTTTCTTTCTGAGGATTATGTGATCTAGGAATAGATGTTATACATCTTCTGGTACTTGGCGGCTTCAAGCATTAATTGCTCTCTCCTGAAATTGCTTCTATTTCATCAAGTTCAGCCTGCAATCAAGGAACAATTATGTCAGAAACCCATTGTTGGTAGAATCGAAGACCTACAATCAATGGACTTCACTAGAGAAAGAAAGCACAGACCAGGTACAAGTATCAAATAATCTGAAGTGACACGTATTCATATTCCCGAAACAAATAACAAATGGGATTTTTGGATGATATACCTGAAAAGCTTTTCGCGAAACGCTTCTTTGTTACTAAATAAGATGTGAACAATGAGATCCATTGAACGACTAACCTGTCAACAGAAAATATATCAATTCCATGAGCCCCTAAACCAGAATAACACTTGGGGAAATCAGTTCAAGTATCATACCTCTCCCTTCGATTATTGATGAAAGTTAATACCTGGTTTATGTGTCCACACTTCTTCTTCCTGCAGTTGACAGCACAAGGATGAAGACATGCATAGCATCTGCAATACAAATCAAGTCACTATGTATATCAAAATAACATCAACACGTACACATCAATGCAGCACACTGTAGTACTTTGAGCAGGTACATCACCGAAATTCACAATAAGGAAGAAAGAAAAAAAGTCCATTGACAGAAATAAGCTCAAACAATTTACCTTTAAAAGAAATGAAGCAACCAACATGTGCAAACTAGCATAGTGATAACCCAAAACCAAAAATAGTACAGGGTTTACCATATCATAGCTTTCTATCCAGTGGAAGCAGCAATCCCTGTGAATTATCACTCGTTTCTGCAGATTTTTAATAGTACAGATCAAGTACAACAAAGATCAGTCAGTCTCTAATAATCAACAAATTCTTTATAGGATCATAGAATCTAAACTTAAACTAAAAAAACCTATAATCTTGTGACAGAATTAAAATCTGCGGATCAACAATTGCTAAGAAATACTAGCACACTCTTGGTTAAGAATCTTACCAAATGATCCATTGCTATAATAATGTCTTGACACCAGATCTGATTACATGGAGAAAAACAAGAATCAGTTCTTACAATACCAGACATTGAATAAAATTAACCCAATTAAGAGATACATTTTTGTAGCTAAAAATCACTGACCTTAGTGTTCAACCAAAATCTATAGCAGTCACCAACAGAGCCACCAGAGATATGAAGTAAATCTAATTAACTGAAGTTCATCGATGATTTGCAGAACCAACTACACTTATTCAACCAGATCTCGATCTGTATTTTCCATTATAGTGGGTTTCATATCTTCGGCTGCTGCTGCTTCTTCCTCGGTTAATGTTTCTGCTGCCATATCTCTTAATATCAACTAAGATCTTCAATTTACCCATCCATTGTTCTTCTTAGTTCTTTTATATACTCGAAATAACATCTTGCACCACTGTAGCTCAATCTCTTTATATAAGAAATCACCAGATTAGTTCCAGATCTGAGAATAGATGACGGAGAAAAAGAGGTCAGCAAGAGGAGTGAACGAGGAGAAGTAGGAGGAGGAGGCAGAGACGGACTGATTTTTGGTTTTGATTTCTGCATCTAACTGAAGGTGGCGGCAGTTTTAGGGTTTTTTCTTTTGCAGATAGAGCACCAGAAAGAGAGAGAAAGAAGATGAGGAAAGTGAAGTGGGAGTGAAATGTTTTACCTCATTAAAAAAAAAAAAGTTTTAACTAAAAGATTTGGACGGTGATAAAAGCTAAGTCATAAAAAATTTGGACGGTACAAATTTGATTCGGGAACTTCATACGGATCAAGACAAGCCTACTAAATGCGGTTTTCTTTGTGCTAAAATAATTTTTTTGTTTTTATAGCAATCGATCATACCAACAGTAATGCAGCAGAATCCATCAGAACTTTTCTTTTATTCATTTTTTTTGGTTAATCAACAAATTTCAATTTGTTCAAACCAAAATCGTGATTACATGATCGCTAACAAGAATAACAAAAATATCAAAGTACAAGATAGTCAAAACTCTAATAAAAATGAAGATATCGATTACAAGTAAATTGCAAAGAGAAAGAGCCATAAACTTCCCACCCAAGACTAACCACTATTTTTAGAAGATTTCTCAACACATCAGTGAACTTCCACCTGTGGTAGCCTGCAAAAATATCCAATTTTTGTAAATGTAATAGGAAAAGGATGATGGTATAATCGGGAACCGATTCCGACCATTTAATCTGATTTTCTTCTTCTTCAATAAGAGATGCTCCTAGAAGAATGGAGTAATTTGCCCAAAATATTGTAGATCCAAACGAACCCGGATGACCTAAATCACTTGGGTTGAATATGGATTCAAAGCAATACCGTGTTGAATAGCCGATGTTCTTGAATCGAGAAAAACAAGTCACAAACCAACGATCAAGGTTTGAATAAATCACTATCAAAGAGAAGAGAAACTCGCCCAAAATGGCGAAGAAAAATTGCTCCAGATAGCGAAGAAATATGTCAAAAGACATCAAAAACAAAAGAAAACTAATTTTATTCTATTAAAACTTAAAAAGAAAAGATATCTTGCTCAGATTCGGTCCAAAAAGGACCAAATTTGACCAAGAGGTAAATGGAGGCTAGGTTTTTTCTTTCTAAGAGAGAAGATGAAAGGAGAGGGGAGACAAAGGTAAAAATAAACTCGTGCATCCTAGTTATTATCAATCCAACTAATGTAATTAAAATGAATATGAAAAAGAAAAAATCTTTAAAATGATAATGAATTTGCAATTTGTACTTGTTTTCCAGTTTTTAGTTTCTGGCTGAAAAGATTGATTATCTGATTGTTATGATAATGTAGGACGAGTAGATGAGCGTGGAATAGTTAACGACGGAAAAGTTTCAACTTTCAAGTTCTAGGAACTTATCCACAAAAGGACCCTCATCTGATAGAGCTGAGAACACGTCCAATCTTGCTGCTTTTATAGTTCTAATTTCGATTGTTATGGCAACGTCATTTCTTATCCAAGTTAGTAATTACCACTTCCAATTCAGAGATTAGAACACTCTAGACCATCTCTTACTTGCTACGTCAACAACTTTAAGCCTTCCAAAATTGTTAAAATATAGAAAAATCAAAATTCTTTTCATCACATTTTGAGAGCTCAGCACCACCAAATTCTAAAGTTGCATCCAAGTCATGTGTTTTAAGGATACTTTCAGAGCTCCTCCGTGAATTTTCCATAATTAGGCGGTCTTTTGTTATCAAGTTGTCATCTATGTTTTAAAAACTAATTTGCGGATAAGCTTTAATTAAGACTCAATTCAAGGATTGATTTTCAACCAATGCATTTGTTATTTGTGCAGGTACATGATTGATTATTAATCCATAAGCACGGTAAGAATTTATACACCCTTCTATTACTATGAAATAAAATATATGTAGAGTTGTTGGAAGAGTTGAAAATTTGTACTCCTTCATAATCATCCATCTTTTGGTCATTCGACCATCTAGTCGCTCAAAATTGTTATTAGTAAAACTTAGAAATTTAGTTTCACCCAATCTAACTCCTTATCGGATGACTCGTATTTGCCATTAGCTACATGATAGACACCGTGCACAAAAAATTATTAAGCTGCTCTAAATATAGTAATGTGTCTTCATGCAGAAATTTCGGACTCAATTGCAAATGACTAGTTGGATAAAAACTTTCAAAATATAATCCACTTATGTTAATGGAACCATACGTCTTATTCGTATAGTTTATTTGTTTCTTAATTTAGAAGAAAATTATGGTGATGCATTTAGATCATTTAGATGCTCTAGTGATAAACTCGCCAAGACCAATTTTGTTTACAAAAGAAGAAACCTTTAAAACACTAATGTCTTTCCAGGATTAATAAACCATCAACGTAACTGGTTTCCAAATCATGGTGGCTGAAAGCTACTAACCACACAAACAGACTGTGGGTTGGCATAAATGTCTACCAATAGATTGAATTGGTGGATACACATAGTGGCTCGAAGTATTTACCTTCTAATGTACTCTGTAGTGGTCGAATTCTCATGGTTGAAAGCTACTAACAACGCCAAAAGTTCAATGGTTGGTTTAGGTGTCTACCAACAAGGTTTTTTGGTGGGTAAGATGAGTGACAGAAAATGTATACCTTTTATGGTACATTTTGGTTACCCTAACCATGGTGGTTGGAGGATAATAACAACCAGTATGATATTTCGGTTGTTACGTCATAGTTGTTAAAGAGTTCAACCTACTGTCGTTGCTGGAAAACTGGTTGTTAGAGATATCTTCCAGCCGGAGCTGTTTTTTGTTACAAAAAATCGTAGCTGAAGAGTTCCACCGACTGCAGTTGGTAAGAAAATAGTCGCTAATGCCAAGTTTTCTTATAGTGTGTAATTTCATTTAATTCAGACCATCGTACTTTTAAAACTAAAATTACAAATGTAGCAGAATTAAAAATTACAAATAATCTCTCTAACGTCGCTCATCGCTAGCTCTCCTATTGTTATCTTCTGGAGTCAAGAATTCTCCAAGACCTGGGGATAGACCTGGGACATCCCCAATTACCAACATATTAAGTAAATTTCCATAAGGAGATAAAGATGGTTGAAGAACATTAGGCGATTGGAAAGCACTAGGCGATTGTTGGAAAGCACTCAGTGCACTCGGTCCTCCAAACATATAAGATGTTTGTGGTTGTGGTGGTGGTGGTGTATAGCAATCATTTTGGTTGTAAGGCGAGAATGATGATAAAATGCGCCTCGGATCTAACCGAAATACTTGAGGTTGAGATATAGGCACAGTTTGTGGTGAAGTGTTGTGCCGTATGTGTGGTGAAGAAGAACTCTGTTATACTTGTGCTTCTCCCACCACTATTTCTTCACTATCGTGCCATGATCTGTTGCTCCTGGTGGAATCGGAAGACTGTGACCGCAGCCCATCATCATTTACAGTTGGAATCAATCCAAACATTGTGTTCTCATGCCATTTCCGACACACATTCAAGTGTATAGCCTCCATTTGCTGAGTCATCCAATGGTACTCATTCAGTTGGCTCCGCAACTTTTCGTCAGTGGCGGTGACATTATAGTAAGGATAATCACGTTCCATAGATTGGGAAACAATGGGGATCGTGGTTGGCTCACCTTGTGAATTAATACTTGCCATCTCCTAACGGATTTCGGGCATATTTGACGAAGATGATGAAGAACTTGCACCCGTGGTGAGGTAAGTCATAAAGCATGGCTCTTTTGGAGGTGGCTGGCTATAACGATATTTGCATCATGGGACAGGCGTGATAACCCTGGGAGATCAAACCCATAGATGTGAATGTTGTTTGTCCCAATTACAGGCTTCACAATCGACTTGTACCATTTGACATACTCCGCTTCACTAATATCCCTCTGTGTACTTAGTTCATACCTCACCCAATTGGTTCTTCTCAGCCGATCAAAATCTGATCAAGAGGTTTGCATCTGTTGTGGTGGGTTAATTGCAATTGTATATATACCTTGCATTTGGTACTGCAGTCTTTCTCCCAGGTACCAAACCCTTCTATCCAATTGTGGAGTGTAAAAAACAACTCTACGTAGAGAATAATCAAGAATACGTTGTCCAACATTAGCACCATACTGAGGAAAATCAATGTAAGGGTGAACAACGACGTTGTTGTGGCTCCGAGAAATCTGATGAAACCTCTGAACAAAACTGGAACCCGAGATGTCGCTGCCAGTGCCCTTCGCTAAGTTAGTCGAGATGTACATATCCAACATTGGAAATCTTTGGGTATCGTCTTTAAGGATTGGTTTACTAACACGAAAGTAGGTATACCACCAATACTGCAAATTACTCCATAATTTTAGTATTTTGACTTAATCTACATTTTCTCATAAAAATTATTTAAATTTTAAAATAATAATTTTGATATTTACCTCTATGATGCCCCATAAACCAGTGAAGTTATCTCCGCCCATGGACGCATGATCTAGCCCACAGTACAATTCTGCTAAAATTGTAGATCCCCAGTCATAATCTGGTGCTTTGTCAAGATCTTCTAACCCTTGAAGCCAACCAACACGAGCAACAAAAGTTGAGTTTGGAAAGAATATCTGACCCAGTACCCATAAGATAAACATCCTTTCGAGTTCAGGATAGTCATCTACATGTTCTGGGTTTCTGGGTTGGTTAAGAAAATACTTCAACGCTGAACATTTAATCCCACCTCCTTTCAATTGTTTATAATCTTCAGGTATTTCTGAATCTATAAACGAGGGAAAAAGCGTCTCCCATTTACTATTTGATATCCATTCGTCTTGGTTGAATGGTGGCAGCTCTCCTATTCCACTTGGGATCCCACAAATGAAATACAAATCAAGGGGTGTAATTCCTATTACAAGTATAATATCAACTATGATTAATTCTTTTGATTATTTAATAATTATTTAAAAATTAAAATTTAAGTTAAGTTAAACAAGCTTACCAATTTCAAAATCTAAAAAATGGAATGTGTGCGTTGTCGCCCACCACCTTTCTACCACTGTTTTCGGAATTCTGTTGTTGTGTCTTCTAGGCTTCACACTATAAAGCGCATGCTAGGGATATCTGTCAAACCTTTCTCGGACTTGAGGGGGTAAAACTTCATAAATAGCCTTTAAGTCTGAAAATCCACCTCTCATTCTAAAATAATCCTCAGACCGATCTTGATGTCCCGACACATGACCCTGGACTAATGATGGAGCAACAACGACACTCGGCGAAGCAAACTCTGCTTCCCAATTTTGAGAAAAATCTACATTTGTGGCAGGCCGCGGTGCCGGTTCATTTCTTCGACCTCTTATCTTTTTTACACTATTGACCGCATTTCTTAAAATGCCGCTCATATTGTATCCAAATTTTTTGATTTAGAAGAGTTTTAGAAGAAGGAAATAGTAGTGGTGTGACTGAAAATGAAATCAGTTGAAGGAATTTATAGTTTTGCAAATATAGACGTTGGAGATATGAGCGTTGGCGATTTTGTTTCTCACCTCCGCGTTGATAGGACCAACATCAGAGTTTGTATTTTCAACGCCTGCGTTTTTCCTACCAACGCCAGCGTGTGTCTCAAGCACAGGCGCTTGATGATAAACCGCCCAATGCTTTACCATCGTGGAAAAGCCAGTTTGGCCATCCATCTGGCTCAAAAAAATAAATGGATTTCGCCATTGCCATAGGAATTGCCCTAAGTCGATACGTATATATATATAAGCATATAGCTCACTAGCAAAGACGCAAGAAATTTCTACAAGGTTATAACTTCCAAGTCTACACGTCTTAACTTGTTTAACTCAGCTGCTTCTACATATCCTTATAGTGAATTCGTTTGGCGATAGTCGACGTTCGAGCAAAAAACCAAGATTAAGCCATAGTCGGCATCAACCTACTAAGTATGTTCGTTACAAAAACACCATATTTTTTTTTGATCAACATATGCATCGTCTTTTAGTCTACTAGTTAGCATAGAATTTTAGCAGAACTAACTATTTTTCGAATGCTTATTTTTCAGGGACTGTGTTGCTGCAAAATACCTTTATGATCATCTCATCTATGAAATATTGTTAAGAACTCCTGCCGAGTCTTTACTGAGATTCAAAATTGTATGCAAGGCTTGGTGTGCATTGATTAAGGATCGTACTTTTGCCACACAACATTATTATCATCATAAAACAAGGAATCAATCTATTGTAATTCAGTGCCGGTCTTGAGTATTTTTTGCCCCGAAGCATACAATATATTCCCCCCATAATTATATATTCTTCATAAGCTGCGGGTTTAGTTTAATTCTTTTTTCTATTTTGAGATGGTAATTAAAGCTTGTTTTTCTTTTTAACTAGAGGCATACCTGCACTAAACAAGAATCATGATTAGTGGAATGAATACGATTTATCAATTATAACTAGAAATTGGATTACTAGAAACTTAGAACATTTTCATAGGATATAAGCCCTGAACATTGACACATCAACTAATTATGTCTGAAATTTGTATGTCGTGTACGGTTAACAAGTCAAAGCCTTGGCAGAAGTACCGATAATAACACTGGACCTTAGTTTTCTTATGATCTTGTTTTGCTTTGTTCCATTCAAAATAGAAGCACTAGCAATTTATGAAGCAAGCAAAGCTAGAATAATTACGTTTAGTTTAGTTTTTGTAGGCAATGGTATATTGAGATTCAATCCAATTCAACAATAATAATAGTAAACTATAAAGAGAATTCACATACACAAGAATACAAAAGAAGAACGAGATCATAATAGCTCTGTTCGTTTTTATTTTGATGAAAACCCAAAATGCAAAGCAAGTATTTTGTTGCCCTCTATGCCCTGTTGCCCCAAAGTGTAGGGCTGTCAATGGATAACCGAATATTCGATATCCGTCCGAGTCCGTTCAAATCGTTGGGATATTATCCGAAATTTCGGATAACGGATACGGATACCTTATCGGATATTCTTACTTTAACGAAACGGATACGGAAAAGGTACTATCCTATAGGATAATATCCGTTATCCGTTAAAGAATGCATATGCAATTTTTTTTTTTTTTTTTGAGTAATATATTTAGTTGTTAACTTGGTAGTATATGAAGACTTAGAAATAAAAATATTATGGAAGGAAAAAAAAACAACTAGTTTTGTTCGTTGTGAGAAAAGCGGAGGATTTTTCAATTCTGATAGAGAAGATTAAAGATTTGAGTTTTGTTTAAATATAATTTAATATAATAATTTTAAAGTCAATTTTTTTTGCATTTGATCAAGGTATTTGGTTTTATTTAGTTGAATTTCCTTAGAGTTTCTTTGATTTATTTACAATTTATCAAATGTACAGAAAGACTAGAAAAGAATTTAAATTATTTTTATTATAATGAATTACTATCGGATATTACAGGATATTATCGGATATCCGGCATTGTTATCGGAACGGATACGAAAATATTTTTGAATATCCGTCGGATATTATCGGATATCGGATATCCGGTAATCTTATTGGTAACGGATATGGTAGAGGCCATATCCGTTTCGATAGGTACCGTTGACAGCCCTACCAAAGTGGGGCTTTCCCTGCTTCCCCTATTGGCCCAGCCCTGCGTAATTGCTTTTATCTCCGTAACAAACTACACATATGAATATGAATTGACGATCCTCAAAAGATTATGGGAATATGAAAACATTTCTTATAATCTTGAGAGGCAAAACGAGGAGTTAAAATTAACAGTACCTTCGGATCAGCGCCTCCAGATAACTTCCTGCAACGGTTTGGTATTTTTCTACGCGGAATATCTTGCGCTTCTGTGGAACCCAATTACTAACGAATGTGTAGTGTTCCGGGAGCCCGAGATTAGAGAAGAAAAAGATATGGCTATTGCATGCGGATTTGGATTCGATGCAACAAATAATGAATACAAAGTGGTAAAATTATTTGAACGTTTTCCTGATTCCCCTTTAGAGTGTTAGGTCTTAGTTTTAGGAACCACCATGTCATGGAGGCAGATTCAATGCCAAAGACATCGTTCGTCTCAAGTGCCGACACTTTTATCCAGATTCGGTATTTGTGGAAGGATCAATATATTGGTGTAATGGCACGGAGATTTTGTGTTACGATGTTGCAGCCGAGAGGTTCAAATTGATTCCAACCCCCGATATGAAGTCATTGCGCCTAAAGTTTCCGCCGGGATGTTGTGCAGACTTTTTGGTATAATTAGATAGCAGCCTTTTCTATATGGAGCACGTGTCTGGTGGAGGGGTGGGTATATGGAAGATGCAAAAGGACCTCACCAACAACAAAAATCCATGGATCAGGCAGTATATCATTGATGTGCATAGTAGTAACAGTAATAACTGTTTTGCAGTATCTGTCTATTACAGCTCTTTAATAGCTGTCAGTTTTCTTTCTGTGGCTAAGGATAACACACGTGTGTGTGGCTTTTATTACTTTCTTGTAAGAGTCAGTCCTGTATTTTAAAGTGTTGCACAGACTCTTTTCTTGCTAATGAAAATATCTTTCTTTCCTTCTACTATGGTATCGGACGATATCTATGTTTTTCATCATCTTCAGATCCTTTTTCAATTCCGCCATTACCAACCTTTTTCTTTCTGCAAGTTTTCTACAATATCAAGAAATCAAGATCAAAATTCTAATAAATCTATTACATCAATTCTTCTTCATACTCTTTCAAACATAATTCCTTTTAAACTACAAGAAGACAATTGGTTAACATGGAAGACTCTAATTACTCCGGTGTTGAAAAAGTTTCATGTTCTTGGTTATGTTACTGGTGAATTACCATGTCTTGATGAATATGTATCCATGGAGACCAGAACTACTCAAACTGTGAATCCTCTATATACTTCTTGGCAAGATACTGATACTACTATTCTTCTTCTTCTCAATAATTCAATTTCACCTACTGTGATATCATATGTTGCTGGATCTACTACATCGAAAGAATTATGGGATACCTTACAAGAAAGATTTGGTTCTTCATCTTCCACTCATGCGATTCAATTACGGATAAAGCTTCAGAATCTAAAATTAGGTACTTCTTCTGTTACTACTTATATTTCTGAGATAAGTAAAATTAGAGATTCTCTTATTGCTTGTGGATCTACAATTAGTGATAGTGAATTACTTGTTTCGGTTCTTCGAGGATTACCTTCTGAGTACTCTTCTTTCTGTACTTCTATAAGAATTCGAGATCCACCGGTTTCGTTCAGAAATTTACATAATTTACTTCTTAGTGAAGAAATTATTGTCTCAGAATCAAAGCAAACTATCATGAATGATGCTAATTCTAAAGCTTTTCTTGCAAGTACAAGCTCTTCACAATCTAGTCATAATACCATTTATAATTCAATGAATTCTAGAGGTGGTAGAAGTAATAATTTTCGAGGTAGAGGAAGAGGATATAATCAAGGTAGAGGTGGATGACGATTTCAAAATAATGGGTTTCAGTCTTTTAGTACAAATAATGGATTTCCTGGTTCTACTCCATATACTGCTGCTTCTTCTTATCCAAGAATGGGACAAGAGAGACTTACTTGTCAAATATGCTTCAAATATGGACATTCAGCTGCAGAATGTCATCATAGAGGTAATTTTTCTTATCAAGGGTATTCTGCACCTGCAAATCACTTAGCAATGATGGCTTCTAGTTCTAATAATGCTGGCATTCTTGGAGAAAGTCCTTGTTACTTTGATACTGGTGCAACCAATCATTTGACAGCACAAATGCATAATTTGAACCATCCTGTTCCTTATATTGGTCCTGACAAAATCAATACTGCCTCAGGAGAAGGTATGTTTATTTCTCATTTAGGACATTCTTCTGTTACAGTTCCAAATCATAACTTTAGGCTACATAATATTTTTCATGTGCCTCAGTCTTCTAGTAACCTAATTTCAGTTCACAAGTTTACTAGTGATAATAGTTGCTCATTAACATTTGACTCCAATGGCTATTCTATAAAGGATCTCAAATTGGGGAAGACTATACATCAAGGTCCAACTGAGAATGGTCTCTATCCTTTATACTGCAAGGCTTCTCAGCAAATTCAGAAACCAATTTCATATACAGCTACAGCTTTATCAACTATCAAAACACCTACTGAGATTTGGCATAGAAGATTAGCTCATTCTTCTTTTGAGTGTATGTTCAAAGTTTATAAGTCTTTAGGATTGAATAATGTGGTTAGTAAACCTTTGTTTTGTAATGACTGCCAATTAGCAAGGAGTCATAAACAACCCTTTTATATTTCTTCTTCTTTTTCAAATTATCCTCCACAGCTATTGCATATGGATGTCTGGGGACTTGCCCCTGTTAATTCTGTACAAGGATACAAATATTATGTTAATATTGTTGATGACTTTTCAAGATTTTCTTGGGTTTATCCTCTGAAGACTAAGAGTGATTTCAAAGTTATATTTCAATATTTTAATCCTTTTATTGAAAAGCTTTTATCTTCACATATTTCAATTCTAAGGACAGATGGAGGGGGAGAATTTGTAAACAATGAGATAGGAAATTTTCTTCTTTCTTCTGGTATTAGTCATGAACTCACTTGCCCTCATACCCCTGAACAAAATGGGTTGGCAGAGTCAAAACACAAGCATCTTTTGGAAATCACTAGAACTTTCTTAATACAATCTGGTTTGTCTGAACATTATTGGGTTGATGCTCTACAAACATCAAATTATGTAATCAACAGGTTACCTACTAAACATCTTCATTCTACTTCTCCTTACCAAGTGTTATTTCAGAAAGACCATGATTATAAATTCTTAAAATGTTTTGGTTGTCTATGTTTTCCATGGTTAAAACCTTATACATCTAACAAATTACAACCAAGAAGCATTTCATGTATTTTTTTGGGATATAGTGCAAATCACAAAGGTTATAGGTGTCTGGATTTCAGTACTGGTAGAGTTTATATCAGCAGACATGTGGTTTTTGATGAAAATTGCTTTCCTTTAACAAAAAATTCTCCATATAAATCTTGTATGCCAGCTTTGCCAGATACACTTGTAACTACTTCAAACACTGATAGCATTTCAAGCTCTTCTTCAATTCTAGCAGTTGCTCTTACTAAGACATCTGCAGATATTACTTCTCATCATACTTCTTCTAATGATTCAGCTACAACTTCCTCAGCTACAACAGGTACTTCTCAATCAACTATTTCAAGACATTACATGACTACTAGAAGCAAACATGAAATTTTTAAACCTAAAACTTTCTTTGCTACAAAACATGTTATACCTGCTGCCTTTCTTACTGAAGTACAACCACCAATTCCAACTTGCTTTACCCAAGCTAATAAGCATCCTAAATGGAAAAATTCTATGGTTGTTGAACACAAGGCATTACAAGATGCAAATACATGGACTAAAGTACCACCACACCCATCTCAAAATGTGGTAGGGTGTAAATGGGTGTTTAGATTGAAATATAAGCCAGATGGAACTATTGACAAGTATAAAGCCAGATTAGTGGCTAAGGGGTATAATCAACAGGAAGGTTTAGACTACACAGAGACGTTCAGTCCTGTTGTTAAACCAACAACAATAAGAATAGTTATATCCGTAGCAGTAAATTTCAATTGGGATATTAAACAAATTGATGTCAGTAATGCATTTCTTCATGGAGACTTACAAGAAGAAGTTTATATGATGCAACCCCCTGGATTTCAAGATAAGCACCATCCTGATTATGTATGCAAATTACACAAGTCAATATATGGACTTAAGCAGGCACCAAGGGCCTGGTATGAGAAATTATCAGATGTTCTTACTCAGCTAGGTTTCAAATCTTCTTTAGCTGATACATCTTTGTTTGTTCAAAAAGTTGGTTCAAGGATTACTATTGTTTTAGTTTATGTTTATGACATATTTATTACAGGGAGCTCATCTGCATATTGCAATGAAGTTATCTCATTCTTCAACAAGTTTTTCCCTGTTAAAGATTTAGGTTCTCTTAACTATTTCTTAGGTATGGAAGTTAAGAGAAATGCATCTGGTATCTTTCTTCACCAAACTAAGTACAGTCTTAATCTACTTCAGAAATGTAACATGGTTGGTGCAAAACCATGTACTTCTCCTTGTCCACCAGGTGCTAAAATAAGTGCTAAAGATGATGAGCTTCTACAAAATCCAACAGAATATAGACCTCTTGTTGGAGCTTTACAATATCTAACCTAGTCAAGACCTGAAATCACTTATTCAGTTAACCAGGTATTTCAATTTATGCATTCTCCTACCACTGTACATCTCACAGCAGCCAAAAGAATACTTAGGTAAATTAAAGGAACACTAGGTCATGGTATTCTTTTTACTAAAGGACTTACAGCTATCTCTGGTTATACTGATGCTGACTGGGGAGGAGATCCTGATATAAGAAGATCAACAAGTGGTTTCTGCCTGTTTTTTGGTAACAATCCTATAGCTTGGTCTGCTAAGAAACAACCCACTATTTCTAGAAGCTCAACAGAAGCTGAATACAAGTGCTTAGCTACTACTGCTGCTGAAATTTTATAGGTGTGTCAAATTCTAAGAGATCTACATATTTTTCTTCCTGTATCACCACAGCTGCTATGTGATAACAAAAGTTCTATTTCCCTAGCTTCCAACCCTGTATTGCATAGCAGGATGAAGCATCTGGCTATTGATTACCATTTTATTAGAGAGCTAGTTCAATCTAATTCTCTGAAGGTCTCTTATATTTGTACAATCCAACAGCTGGCAGATATCTTCACTAAGGGTCTTGCAGGACCTCGTTTTGCTTTTCTAAAGAACAAACTAAAAGTGCTTTCACCATTTCAGTTTGAGGGAGGCTAGTAACAGTAATAATTGTTTTACAGTGTCTGTCTATTACAGCTCTTTAATAGCTGTCAGTTTTCTTTCTGTGGCTAAGGATAACACACGTGTGTGGCTTTTATTACTTTCTTGTAAGAGTCAGTCCTGTATTTAAAGTGTTGCACAGACTCTTTTCTTGCTAATGAAAATCTCTTTCTTTCATTCTACTACATAGTATTAATATTCCAGAAGTTGATATTAAATCATTATGCATTCAAAATAAGAAGATTTATCTCAAGTATGGGGAAGGATCGGCTTGTTACGATACAGAAAGTCAAGAACTGATTGCGTCAATTTTCACTAAAGAAGTTAAAGACGGTCTTCATTTCAACTCCATAGCCTTTACAAAGAGCATCGTTTGTCTGCAAGATATAGTTGGTTCTTGTTTTCATTGACACTCTCTTTCTTTTGTCATTGAATTTCACTTATAAAGATTTAATATTTTGATGTATTTTAAGTAACTGAATACATTCATAAATTATGATCAACATTCAACATCAAATCTACACCATCGTGTAAAAAACCTAAGCAGGTAACTAATATTCCTTTAATCTTTCTAATATTCTTTAATCTTTTCTGGAACATATCGGGAAATTTAACTAAACATTAGTGCACTTTCTTCGCAAATTACTAATTTAAAATTTGCAAATAAATTAATAGTAATTAACTTATTAATAATATACAAATTAATATAAAACCATTTTGATCGGTTTAATAATCAAATCAAGTTTTAACTACTTATGAACGCTTTCCAATCGAAAAGCACACGATCTAACAAGACTTGCCTTCCGATTTTGTTCAAGGGGCAAGTCACATCCGGCTGTCCGGCATTTTAAAATAAAAGGAGTAGGAATTTGATTTGTTCGGGCATTCCTAATATAAAAGAACTTGCTGCTGGCGTAATATATTTTCTTATAGTTTTTTAATAGATAACTGCTGGCAAGTTCAAAGTCATGTCACCTATATTGTTACCAAGTAGCTTTACCATTATATTACAGTAATATTGGTATTTTCTCGAAATTACGCTGACTTACTGCCACTCTTGTTTAAAATATTAAAAGCTAGACGCGTACGTTTACTTAGTCGGTTTTTTTTTTTTTTTTGAGCATTCACATACTGATATATGATCCAATTTGGTTTATTCCCTCTACTCTCATTAGAAAGATCCAGATTGTTTTTTATCTGAAAAGGGAACAAACTAAAGAAAACAGATTCAAGAGGTAGGCAAATAAAATCTAGAAAAAAATTATTTGTGTGGTCTTGAGATACATGGGAGAAACACCATCTGAAATGATCAACAACCTCAACTTGGATCAAGATGACATGTATATGGAGTTAGAGAAGCCTTACCTACAGACGAACACGAACATATTGCTGGAGAAGAATCGACAACAGAACCTACAGATATTCATCATACCAACTTATATCAAAGAGAGAAATCCAGATGCTTACAAGCCAAAAATGGTATCCATTGGTCCATACCACTATGGTCAACCTCACTTGATGAAAATGCAATTACATAAGAAAAGAGCTCTAATTCACTTCCTCAAGAGATCCCGGGCACGCGCAACTAAACAAGATTATGTAGCCAGACTGATGCTAGTTGTGGATCAATTGAGGAAAAGTTATGAGCAGGATGTCGAGCAGATGGAAAGGTGGAAAAATGATGATGATGGCTTCATTAAACTCATGATGGTTGATGGAATTTTCCTTATTGAATTCCTGTCTGTCTTGAAGGGTAATCAAAATAATCGCGATTACGCTAATATTGACCCTATTTTTGGTCATCGTGGACATAACTTGAACTATAACTATGTGATGCAAGACTTGTTGTTATTAGAGAACCAGCTACCTTACCTAGTACTCTCTACGTTGCTTTCCGTTTCTGAAGGCCAATCTGAAGAGGTAAGAAAACATAGAAACTACTTAAAATTGCAATTTACTCAACAAGTATATATGTAGTATGTAGTTGTTACGTGTTATCTATAATTTGGCTTTCGTGGATGCAGAACACACATAGAATTCTCTCGACAATTATGTTTGCTCCCCCGAGATTTCAAGGCCATCACTTGTTAGACACCTATATGAAGGGAATATTGGGAGGAGGAAGCCATCATCAACGGGGAGATGAGGAAAGAATCATTCGAATTTCCGCTTCAAAGCTCCGCAAGTATGGAGTCCAATTCAGGACCGTTGGGAGCTACAACAAGATACAGTTTGACAAGAAAACTGCAACATTAAGTCTTCCTTCGATCATCGTTAACAAACAAACTGCACATAGATTCCTCAACTCGAAAGTCTATGAACTTCGCGTGGGTACAAACAAAGATCTCAACTCTTACATCCACCTCATGGACTCTCTTATCCAATCTGCCAGTGATGTTAACGCGCTACGCTCCCAAGGGATTATAGTTAGTTCTCTGGGTAGTGATGAGGTTGTCGTGGAAGTAATGAAAGAACTCACAAAAGACACAGTGCTGGGAGAAGTAGATCATATTTCTATCCGTACAATTGCAGAGGTGAAGGAGTATTATCATCGGGAGAAAAAGGCGACTAGAAATTGGATATGGGTGCGCGATAACTGGGCTTCAATATTAGGGGCTGCAACTATACTATTGTTACTGTCAGTAGTTCAGACTGTCTACACAGTTCTTGCTTTTCACTACAGCAAGAAATAGAACGTCAAGATTTGTGTGTTTTATTATTGTTGCTGAAATAAGCTTACTTCTTTATAATGTACACGAAATGTACTATATGAACATATCACCTTTTATTATTGCTTTAACAATGTGAGATTTACGCATAGTATTTACGAAGAAAGAAAAAATGCCATTGAAAAGTACCAAATGAGTAATTTACATAGATCCAATAAAAAATTGCATAAGAAATCTGTTTATAGAGAGAGCCAACAATATATCTTTTTCCATAATATGGCCGGGTAAAATCAACGAGCACCACAAAGAGGTTGCTTGAGAAAAAAATGCAACAAATCATCATATTCTAATTCAGGGATTCCAACGCCTCCGACCTTGAATATGAGAATCAGACTCATGTCCAACTAAACTTAGTAACTAACCCAAATTGGTTACATCAAGTAAGTATTGTTTCCGATTACTACTTGACTCCTCAGAAGACAGAGTTCCACGGAAAATATCATATTTCTTGTTGCCTACCATTGTTTTTGGAACCATTTGATCCGATGCCTTTTCCAACTGCTCGCCCTTTCGTTGCAACTATTCTATGTTAACCATGTAAATCGATTCAATATTGTCAAACCCATTCTGTATGTTTTGCCAACAAACCAGCTCTCACTTTCTTTAGTTTAAACGGGAAAAAAAAATCATTTTGTTTGAACATCAATATTCTATGTTAACCATGTAATTAAAAAATACTCCCTCCGTTTCTGAAAAAAGACATACTTTCACTTTTTCAATTTGGCCTATTTTTAGGCTAAAATGAAAGTATCCTTTTTTCAAAAACAGAAGGAGTATTAAACCAATGAGTTGACGAGTGACCCTTAGGTTGCTATAAAGCCAACAACAGCTTTTAAGGAAAAACAAAACAATACAAAACAAAGAACAGCGAACGCCAACAATAAAACCCATGAGGTGACCCTTTGGCTGCTATCAATTTTAACCGACTTATTCTGTTGTTTAAAGAGCAATAAAACCTGACCACGACTTACATGGTCCTTCTAGTTAGATTATCGGTCGTCATCAGCCTATCATCACTGAAAGAAGCCATAAAAAGAAATGTGTTTTATAATGATGATTACGACCCCGAAAGCTATAACATATTTATACTACCCCCGAGATGGGACATGTACGATACAGTCAATACTGCACTTTAGATTAGATTACTTGAAGCAAGTCGCGTGCTGTCGTGGAGCTTATTGTGTTTGAAAACCATATTCACCGTGTTGTGGAATTCATTGGGATGAAATGAAAATATCACGAACCAGATTTCGCCACGTCCCATGTGGCAAGCAAGCGAGCAATCAACTGGTGTTTATTACGTACCTAACTTTAAAGACTTGGTCGCAAAAATTTGAAGACTAAATGTCTTCTACCACCGTCCTTGTTCTCCAAGAGCCATTGCATGGGATGCTGACCATTCACAATGATCTGAACTATCTCTTAATCTGCATAAAAACTATACCCTTGATCATCATCTCTAAGACAGCTAGCTTGCCCTCTTTTAATCCCTTGCGTATACCACCAAACAATAATAAGCATATCCAAAAACTGTTCTTCACAAATAGACGATTTTTTTTTCTGAATTAGTAATTAACACGTTATATACGCAGCTTCTTGGAAACTTGTCTGAATTTTCTGCAATTCCTAAATTCAGTTTCAAAAGGCCAAGGATCATGCATAAATAACATAAATAGTACTCCACAAATAGACGAAAACAAATCAAACTGTGAGAAAACAGATAAAGAACAAAAAATACATTTCAATTTTAAGAGTTCCGGCCCCTTCTATATATATATCTTCAAACACTGCAGACCTCAAATTTCATTCACATAAAAGGCTTTAATTTTATTTATTTTTTTGTTTTTGATGCAAAGGCTTTAAATTTTGAGCCCTAACATTCTTTTGTCAACTGACTTGGTTATTTTGGATGTGGGTTTTTGAGTAATAATGATTTCAATTTCCGCTTCCTAAGTTCTTCAGCTAGTTCTCTGCTCTGATTTTTCCTGTTGACTAAGATTTTTTAAGAAATTTGTTTGTAAAATCAGCTCCAATATATAGTTTTTGATTCATACGTATGGGTGGGAACAACTGTAAGTTGGGTTGTGGGGGTTCTACTGCTGTTTCTGATTCTATCTGCAAATTCGACAAGAAGTTTTCATGGATAAAGAAAGATTACAGAACCTTGGATGAGGTAAATATTCTCTTCTAATCTCAACTTGATTCATTGGTCTAAATCTTATTACAGCTGAATTATTTATTTCTTTTAGAAGTTGAGAGGTGTTATCTAAGAGATCATGGAATCAAATTGTAAGGCGGGAGGGATTCGAACCTCTGACCTCAAGAGTCAGACCAGGCTGACCCATGTTTATTTGGACCTAGGCTTATTTGTTTGAACCATCTGTCTAGATAATTTCGTTGTAGCAGGCTACTGACACATTGATTGTTCTTCCTCTCCACAGGTTTCTGAAGCTTTGAAAGCCAAGGGTCTTAAGTCTGTGAACCCTATTCTTGGATTTTGTTTCACTCAAAGCAAGTGTAAGACATGTCTTTTCTCATATATTCTGAAACACCTTGTGTATCTCATTTATTCGCAAAACTTGTTGCGCGAATTTCAGGGACAACCGAAAAGAGCTTGCATTACATAGGAAACGACCCAAACGATTATGAAAAAGTGGTATCTATAATAGGAAGGACGCTTGCTGCTATTTGTGGGGATAACTACATTCACTGCTTCGGATTTGGAGATGGTATATATTGCACCTTTTGGTTTTCTTAGCTCTTTTGTGCTATATTTTGGCTTAGGAGGTCCAGGTTTTGATTTTCTGATAATATCTTTCTACAGCAACCACAATTGATACGCACGTCTTTAGCTTCTACGAAGATAAGAAACCCTGTCATGGGTTTGAGGAAGTCGTAGAACGATACAGACAGATAGCGTGCCAAATGAGACTGGCAGGTAAATACCATTCACCCATTTATTAAAATCTGTTTTATTGCGTGTTGTGGCTAATGTTGTTTAAAATTTTGAACAGATTTAAAATCATTTGTACGAATTGTTGAAATGGCTACTAGTATCGCAAGTAAAAAATGTGACCAGCATCATATTTTGGTCATGATTGCCGATGGACCGGTAATTTTTACCTCCATCAGAATTTCTTTTGCAGCTTTTTGCTCATCAACTAGTGAGAAGCTGCACAGCGTGTATTTTAGTATAATCAAGGGCTTATAAATTATAATGATATCCTTTTGTGGTCACAGGTAACAAGAAGTTCTGATACGGAGCATGGAAAGCTAAGTGATGAGGAACAACAAACTGTAAATGCAATTTCGAAAGCAAGGTTTGTTTTTTGGTCGGATTTCCACTGATCGCTAATCCTTGTCTCTTCTGTTCCATTTTCATTTGGGTCAAGACATTGGCTTATAGACATGATTCTTGCAGCAAGTACCCCTTGTCAATTATTTTAGTCGGAGTCGGGGAAAAGAATGCAAACATGATGAAAGGATTAGAGTCCAAAATCCCTCACTGTACCACCTTTGATAACTTTCAGGTATGCAGCAATGTGAATTTTCGTGGAACCAAAAAAATGTCAAGTTTGAATCCCATTTGACTTCTTATGATTAGTCCACAAATCAAGTCATTTTTCACATGACCAGGCAAAGGATTCTAATACAGATTTTACCTTTTTTGTGCAGTATGTGAACTACACAGATATAATGTCTCGTGTGCCAGAGGGTAGAAGGGAAATCGAGTTTACTCTTGCGGCAACCAAAAAACTCCCTAACCAGGTTATAGCGATCGAGAAACTAATTGCTTCTACGAGGTTACGATGAATCCTACTTGCTGTTATGTTTTGACCATCTCATCTCTTGAATTTTATAATGCGAATGTGTTGAGTCCTGTAAGATTTCTGACTTCCATGGTTCCTTGTGCAGATTTACAAACAATAAAGCAATGGAAATGGATTGGGATTCTACTGCTCCACCTATACCAGTTAGCGGGACACCTAACCAGCCTTTGTGAACCAAATTTATTTCCATCTCCAAGTACGAATATCATCTATTTTTTTACAGTTCGAAATATTCTGCAATTTAGGCATCATATATACACTTAGTTCCGACGGCCTTACATAATTGAAATTGGTTTTTGCCCCTTCTCAGGACAGAAGTGACTGCCAACAAGACCCTGAGTTGTGCACACCAGAAAGACTCAACTAGGCCAAAGAAAAACTATGCCATTTTGGCATTTTGTTTCTACTGTTCTTTTGAGGAGTTCAATATTTATTGTCTTAATTTTTTATATTCTTGGGTATATTTGTATAAAGGTACGGATTGTAGTGTACAGTTTAGATATCCTACACGACATACTTGTACAAGTACTAACAGATCAATAAAGTCGTTAAGAATCAAGAAACAATTACAACCATTAGAGAACCATGAATCTTGAGTTTGTGGAGACATTCAAGTGGACAATTATAGATGGGTAGCTAGTAGGGCGAATTTGTGTGGGTGCAGTAGTATTCGGTACACACACATCACCTTGCAAATCACAACTAATGCACTGCCTTGACTCTTGACAGGATGTACATGAAAAAATCACCGTGGAAGTTCTGTTGGCTTAAGCATGTTTTTGTTTATGATGCATATGCTTCTTAGTTAATATCTGACTTCTACATTTGGGTACACCGCCAAGGAAATTCAAATTGTAGCTGGAGCAACTCATTCAATCTTCAGCAACAAAAAACGTAATATAATTTGCAATTAAGCCAGTACCAAAAACCAAAAATCGAAAAGGCTTACAAAGTAAATCACCAATCAAACATTGAAAAGCAGTAGACTTAAGGTCTCACAACGCATCTGTAAAATTTTAGAAGAGTGAGTAGCAAAGATAAATCATTCTCCCTAGTACGGTTGAAGCCAATTTATTGCCAGACCTTCTGCATATCCCCACTGCACCTTTTCTATAATAGTCATTTATCTCTTTCAGCACCGCACTTGACATACAATCCACGTCTCGTCGAACTTTATCCTTTGTGATTTCCTTCATTACTTCAACAACAGCTTCATCACTCCCTAAAGAATTAACAATTATCCCTTGGGAGCACAGTGGGCTAACGTCATTAGGCGACTGGATAAGACAGTCCAAGATATCAATGTAAGAGTTCAACTCCTTGGTACCAACACGAAGTTCATAGGCTTTGAGATTTAGAAATCTAGGTACAGTATGTTGGTTAATGAGGATCGAAGGAAGTGTTAGTGTTGCAGTGTTCTTTTCAAACTTAATCCCGTTGAAACTTTGAACCCTTTTGAATTGGATGCCATATTTGTGTAGCTTGGACGCTGAGAATCGTACATGTGTTTTATCTTCATCTTGCTCTTTCTTTTTTGCAGGTTGGCTTTCATCCAGTAATCCCTTCATGTACATGTCCAACAAATGGAGCCCTGGACCTTTTTTCGGTGCGAACATCATCCAGGAGAGGATACTATTTATGCTCTGCATCCACGGCAATAAGATATTTACCATTTCAAAAAATCAGGTTGTTCAAATACATAGAGCCCTATCTAGCTACTCATACATCAAAAGTTAGTAGCACATTAAAATTGCATAACTGCATCATGTTGATTCATAAAGCTTAGAAATTGCATAACGGCCCTAGAGTAACCCCGCGAATGCATAAGCGTAACAAAAAGGAGACTGCAGGGAGAGGAGTTCAAAATTTACAATCTATACCTGTTCTGGCAGGCCTTCGGAAACAGAAAGCAAAATAGAGAGTACCAAATAAGGCAGTTGGTTCTCCATCAACAACAAATCTTGCATGACGGTGTCATAGATCAACATATGTCCTTCATAACCGAAAACAGGATCATGAGTAGCGTAATCGTAATTGTTTTGGTTACCCCTAATGACGGACAAGAATTCGAAAAGAAAAACTCCATCTATCAACATGAGTTGAATGAATATATCATCATCTTGCCAATTTTTCATGTGGTCTAGTTGCTCATAAGATTCTCTTAAAAGAGTCACAACTTCTTTCAATTTGTTTAAGTAGGATTCGATTGGAACGCTTGATCTCTTAAGGAAATGAGTTAGTGATCTTTGTTTGTCGAGTTGCATAGGCATTAAGTGTGGTTTCCCGAAGTGGTATGGACCGATAGACACCATTTTTGGCTGATATGCGTGTGGATTCTTCGCCTTGATATCAATTGGTATTTCTGAAATCGTTTGCTTGTGCTCTTGATGCTCTATATTCAAGTATGGATCTACACTATCCAGGTTGACGTTACTGATCATATCTCCTAGTGTTTTTTCCATTCGTGAATATTTTCCGCTTCAAGGTACGATTTCCAAAGGTTCTGCAGTTTTCTAATATTTGCAGAAGGAAATTGGTATAT
This sequence comes from Papaver atlanticum, assembly GCA_023531105.1. Lineage (NCBI taxonomy): Eukaryota > Viridiplantae > Streptophyta > Magnoliopsida > Ranunculales > Papaveraceae > Papaver > Papaver atlanticum. The sequence goes on from JAJJMB010012369.1 coordinate 897,909, forward strand.
CCAATTTGCTTCTGCACAAAGATGATGTTAGTTATCTGTCAAATTGAGCTTATGTAATATGCACTCCTGAGCTAGAAAATATCAATATGTCTATTCCATGTAAATTTACAAAAGTCAACGTAAGTTCACTGATTAGAGGTGTTTTCTAAAGTCAACCTTCCATGCCTGTCGTCACCATCATTGGCTAAGTCCATTAACATAATTTATTTATATTTTGCAGCCACCAATCCATTTTAAAAGTTTATTTCTTTATCAATTAGCCATAATTTAAAACCCCTGAACCTGAAAGGATGGTTTGATCTATCAGTATTAAAATATCTTGTTTTATAAAACAAGTTGATAAGAAATATCAATCAACATTTTCTTATCGGTATAAACAAAATATATTGGTATAAACAAATAAATGATGCCATTCTGCTGCCTTAATAAGGTTAGTATTCTAAGTACGGGGTGCTAATGTTTTTTTTTCGTCGAAGGGAAAACTACATTCAGCTGCCCAAACTCCTCTCGTAGTGGGATGAGAAGAGGCCAATGTAAGATTTAGGTTTTATAGGCTTTGATAAGCAGCACCACAGAGCTTTGAAATACAACTTATTCTAATCATTCGGGTGCGTGCTTTCCGGGTCAAAATTTCCTCAAGTCTACAACTTAATGCATAAATATTCATCAAGCCAATTAGTTTGTACAACTTGTTACAAAAAAAAAAAGTTTTTCAAACTTTCTAAGCATTTCGGTACCTGTATATGTGCACAGGAAATATGCTTCTTTTCTCTAAAATAATTCAATAAACTACCTACAAACTTGTTTATATCATACTCAACTTTGGTTCTTATCCTTTCCCTTTTTTCTTTTCTTCGATTCTTCTCATAGTTTTGTAGTCTCTCTGTACTGTACAACATATTCGAATTATGTGCCTTGTAGAGGTTTTCGGAAAATGCTTTGGTCTAAAAGATGATGAAAAGGATAATCAAAATGGTCATCAGAACAAGATAATCAAAGTTAAAGGGAGTGTTGTTTTAATGAAGAAAAATATGATGGATATGACTGATTTCTTTGCTTCTCTACTTGATCATGCTCATGAGTTATGTGGTAAAGGTGTTTGTTTACAACTTATCAGTTCTGTTAATGCTGACCCAGGTAATAATAATCGCTCACAAATTATCTCCTTTTTTAATGTTTTCGAAAGTTTTAATGTTTTATAGCTCCACAGTGAGCTACATACCTCTCTAAATAATGACTATTACTTTTTTTTATTAAATACAGAAAATGAAATGCGAGGAAAGGTTACCAAGGAAGCGTATTTGGAAGAATGGGTGAAAAAGAATACCTCTTTGACTGCTGGATTGTCAGAATTTCATGTTACATTTGAATGGGATGAATCCATTGGAATCCCGGGTGCATTCTTAATCAAGAATTACCATCACAGTGAATTTTTACTCAAAACCCTAACTTTAGAAGATGTTCCCGGAGTAGGTGTTGTTCATTTTGTCTGTAATTCTTGGGTTTACCCATCTAAACGTTACAAGTATTCGCGGGTTTTCTTCTCTAACCAGGTGAACTCATATTTATTCTTAGAATTTGTATACAGTAATTTTCTTCATTTGTAATTATGCTCAAATATGTCATACATGTATTGATTGATGCAGAGTTACTTGACAAATAACACGCCAGAGCCTCTACGTAAATATAGAGAAGACGAGCTCAAAATTCTTAAGAGGAGATGGAACAGGAGAACTTCAGGCATGGGATCCAGTTTACGACTACGCACTGTATAATGATTTGGGAACCAACCGTCCTATTCTTGGAAATTCAACCGAGTTGCCTTACCCTCGAAGAGGAAGAACGGGGTGAAAACCGATTAAAAAAGGTGTCATATCCTTAACCTTTTTGGCAACTGACATTTTATTTAACTTTTATATCACGTAAAGAGATGAGCTAGTTTTACCATTTCACTCATATGTATATGCAGATCCACGCTATGAAAGTCAAAATTTCGTACTCAACTTAAACATTTATGTTCCTAGAGATGAAAAGTTTAGTCAACTCAAGTTTTCAGATTTTCTGGCCAACTCAATGAAAGGACTGGGTCAGATTGTTCACCCAGAACTAAAAGCAATTTTCGACAAAACTCCCAATGAATTTGATTGCTTCGTGGATGTGCATTATCTTTATGAAGGATACCAAGGACGAGCCGATCAACGTCAAATTCCCATTCATTAAATTCATGTTGCTGTTTTAGCTTGGAGTTTGTTAAAGAAATCTTTCGTTCTGATGGTGCACACCCCCTCAAATTCCCTAAGCCCGGAGTGATACAAGGTAATTTACACTTCTAATTACTCAAACAAATAGTTTTTGTTGCTTGCAATTTAAGTTGAATTGATTATTCAAATTGGCTACGGATGTTTGCAGCTGACGACTCTTCTTGGAGGAGTGACCAAGAATTCGGACGAGAAATGCTTGCAGGAGTTAACCCGGTCGCTATTTGCCTTCTCCAAGTACATATGCAAATCAAAATGCTTTGGTTATCACATATAATAAATTCAGCAATAATTTGGGCTTCTAATTTAATAACGGTTATACAGAATTTCCCCCCAACTAGCACACTTGATCCTACATTGTACGGAAACCACGCGAGTTCAATAACCAAAGAACACATTGAGAAAAACTTGAATGGGCTAACGGTAGATGAGGTACTATTATCAGTAGTGAATTCTTTTTAACCAATCTTTCTCAGCTTAATATTTTTAGCTAGTTTAGGAAATCAAGGAGTTAAGTTAAAGAATTGATCTCATTTTGTAGGCACTAGAAAAAAGGATGTTGTTCATATTGGACCATCATGATCACCTGATTCCATACTTAAGTCGGATAAACGTAACCGGGACAAAAACCTATGCGACTAGGACAATCCTCTTGTTACAAGAGGATGGGACCTTAAAGCCTTTGGCAATTGAGCTGAGTTTACCGCATCCAGATGGAGAGATTTATGGTGTTGAAAATCAAGTCTACACACCAGCTCAAGAAGGTGTTCAGGGTTCAATTTGGCAGCTAGCCAAAGCTTATGCCGTTGTCAATGACTCTGGTCTTCATCAACTTATCAGCCACTGGTATTACTTTTTGGTCATGATATTAAGCACTACTTTTGATAGTAAATCAAAATTACGTTAATCCAAAACCGCAAGTTTGTAACTCATCTAAGACTAGTTTGACCGGATTCTTTTTCGCAGGTTGTATACTCATGCTGTGATTGAGCCGTTCATAATTGCTACTAATAGGCAACTGAGTGTTCTTCATCCAATCCATAAACTTTTGCAACCTCATTATCGAGATACAATGAATATTAATGCTTTGGCACGCCAGATACTAATATGTGCAGATGGTTTTATTGAGAGATGTGTTTTTCCAGGCAAGTTTTCCATGGAATTGTCTGCTAAGATCTATAAAGGATGGAATTTTATAGAACAAGCACTTCCAGAAAGTCTCCTTAAAAGGTAACCCATAAAAAAATTCCTTAAGAAGCCACTACTAGTATGCTTGATCAAATTTGTGCACATGGATCCTAGAAATTTACGTTCCATTCCGTCGTGTATACTTAATAATCTTTGCTTATTTCAGAGGAATTGCAGTTCAAGACCCAAGCAAACCACATGGTTTACGTTTATTGATCGAGGATTATCCATTTGCAGTAGACGGGCTTGAAATCTGGTCAGCAATTCATAGCTGGGTTCTTGAGTACTGTTCGTTTTACTATCCTAGCGATGACTTGATCCAAGATGATACCGAGCTCCAATCATGGTGGGAGGATATTAGAACCCAAGGCCATGGAGACTTGCAAGATGAGCCATGGTGGCCAAAAATGCAAACTCTATCTGAGTTAACTCAGTCATGCACCACAATAATATGGATATCTTCAGCACTCCATGCAGCAGTGAACTTCGGAAAATATCCATACGCAGGTTACCTTCCAAATCGTCCAACCACGAGTAGACGATTCATGCCTAAAATAGGGACACATGAATATGAGGAACTTTCCAAAAATCCAGATTTAGTTTTTTTACAAACCATCAACAGTCAACTTGACACTCTACTTGTTATATCTCTCATTGAAAATTTGTCCAAACATTCCATTGATGAAGTGTTTCTTGGACAAAGAGAATACCCTGAGTTTTGGACTAAAGATGCAACACCACTTAAAGCATTTAAAATATTTGGTGAGAAATTGGTGAAAATTGAGAATAGAATTATGGAAATGAACAACGAAGAGCAATGGAAAAATAGAACGGGGCCTGTAAAAATCCCATACACTCTATTGTGTCCATATCCTTTACCTTATGATCCTCTTGGACTTACAGGCAGGGGAATACCCAACAGTGTTTCCATATAAGGGGAAAGATATCCTTAATTTGGTTCATGTATTTGTTTATTATTTCTTTTGAGTAAAGTCCTATACACTCTTGTGTCCATAATCCATATTCTTTATTTTTGTTTTGCTCTAATTATTTTCAATGTTTTTTTATTTTATTTTTTTGGGCGTTCATTTATATACCATTTTGACATCAACCATTGCGGATGCTCTTATCTGTTAAAGTCAAATTTCTTGGAGTTTTTTTTATTACGTACTTGGAGTGATAGATTATTCATGGAGAAAAGATTAATTATTCTAATCATGACGATGCGTGCGCTGCGGGTCAAGACTTACTCAAGTCTACTAAATACACACAAACTTGCTAGATGCTTCATCTAGCTTATACAACTTGTTACGATATTACAATAAATCTAACTACTCTAGTACGTTGGCATAACCAGGTCAAGAGCTCCATCAAGTCTATAACTATCTATATATGGCGCTCCGGAACGTAATTCTACCATACACATCCTAGAGATCCAACTTTGGTTCCAATTCTTTGCTTTTCTTTTTTAACATTAATCCGTTATCTTTTTTTCTTCTTCACATTGATCCGTTATCTTTTTTTCTTCTTCAAAGTATGCGTCTTTGTGAGATTTTTGGAAAATGTTTTGGTCTAAAAGATGATGAAAGGGATAATCAAAATGATCAAAACAAGATCGTCAAAGTTAAAGGAACTGTTCTTCTGATGAAGAAAAATATGCTGGATGTGACTGATTGTTGTGCTTCTCTACTTGATCGTGTTCATGAGTTGTGTGGTAAAGGTGTTTGTCTACAACTTATCAGTTCGGTTAATGGTGACCCAGGTAATTAACCAACTCCTTTCAACTATATATAATTCTCTGACTTAAGTCAAACTATGCTGACCAATATTCTGTGAATCTGTGGTCGTAGAAAATGAAATGCGAGGAAAAGTCAGTAAAGAAGCTTATTTGGAAGATTGGAACCACAAGATATCATCTTTCACGGCTGAAGCAGTAGAATTTAATGTTACATTTGAATGGGATGAATCAATTGGAGTCCCTGGTGCTTTTTTAATCAAGAATTTTCATCACAGTGAATTTTTACTCAAAACCTTAACTTTAGAAAATGTTCCAGAAGTTGGTTCTGTATATTTTGTCTGTAATTCTTGGGTCTACCCTTCCAAACGTTACAAGTGCACTCGGGTTTTCTTTTCTAACCAGAGTTATTTGACAAATAACACACCGGAACCTTTACGCAAATATAGAGATGACGAACTCAAAAATCTTAGAGGAGATGGAACCGGAGAACGTCAAGCAGGGGATCGAGTATACGACTATGCATTGTACAATGATTTGGGAACTGGTCGTCCTGTTCTCGGTAATACAATCGAGTTTCCTTACCCTCGGAGAGGAAGGACCGGGAGGAAACCCATGAAAAAAGGTTCTCATGCACCTTTCACTAGCATATATTGCAACCACACATTACTAGAGAATTTTACTTATTTATCTCTTTAATTGCAGATCCAAGATATGAAAGTGAAATATTCAAGTTGAGTCTGAACGTTTATGTTCCTAGAGATGAAAGGTTTAGTCAAATCAAGTTGTCAGATTTTCTAGCGTATGGAGTGAAGGCATTGAGTCAGGGAGTTCGACCAGAATTAAAAGCTATCTTTGATAAAGCACATAATGAATTTAATAGCTTCGAAGACGTGCTACATCTTTACGAAGGGTACAAAGGACAGGTCGAGCAACTTGCGGATTCCTCTCCTACAGTGAATTCAAACCGCTGCTTCAACTTAGAGTTGGTTAGAGAAATCTTTGGCTCGGACGGGGAGAAAGCTTTCAAATTCCCTAAACCTGATGTGATTCAAGGTAAATTCGTATCCATAAAATAACATATGCTAGTACAATTTGCTTTAAAATTTGAAGTTAAGCTAATTGCTCGAATTGGTTCGATGATATGTTTGCAGCTGATGAGTTTGCTTGGAGGAGTGACGCAGAATTCGGACGAGAAATGCTTGCAGGACTTAACCCTATTGCTATAAGGCTTCTCCAGGTAAAAATACAAATCAAATAATTTTATTGTATATTGATAGAGTATTTCCAAATTTCTAATTTTGCATTAATTTTGGGTGGACTCCATTATGATTTGCAGGAGTTTCCCCCAACTAGCAAACTTGATCCTACGTTATATGGAGACCACACCAGTTCGATAACCAAAAGCCATATTGAAAAGAACATGAACGGGTTAACAGTAGATGAGGTACTATCATTACGAAATTTGTTTTCATTCCTTGTACAATAATTTCAACTAGTCGCGTTTTTTTTTCTTCTAATAACATGGAGTTATATTTTTGTAGGCACTAGAGAATAATAAGTTATTCACATTAGATTACCATGATGAATTGATACCATACTTAAACCGGATAAATACAACGGAGACAAAAACATACGCGACCAGAACAATCCTCTTATTGCAAGAGGATGGAACCTTAAAGCCTTTGGCAATTGAGCTGAGTTTGGTGCATCAAGATGGCGAGATTTATGGTGCTGAAAATAAGGTTTACACTCCGTCCCAAGAAGGCGTCGAGGGTTCAATTTGGCAGCTAGCCAAAGCTTATGCAGTTGTTAATGACTCTGGCTTTCATCAGTTTATCAGCCACTGGTACCACTTTTAATTTGGAGCACTAAATTTTTACTTGACTTGTAACTTTGAGTTTCAAATTGACTATTGACAGGTTCAATCGGATAATTTTTGTAGGTTGTATACACACGCCGTAATTGAGCCATTCATAATTGCTGCTAATAGACAACTGAGTGTTCTCCACCCAATTCATAAGCTTCTTCAACCTCACTTTCGAGATACAATGAATATCAATGCCGTGAGTCGTCATATTAACCTCACCACAGATGGTTTCTTTGAGAAAACTGTGTTTCCAGATAAATTTGGCATGGAAATGTCATCTACAATATATAGAGATTGGAATTTCACTGAGCAGGCACTCCCCGAGAATCTCATTAAGAGGTATATGCAGGCCGATAATGCTTACGCTTTGATATATTTTATGCCAAATCGTAGTTGGACTCAAGGATACATCATATGTGCATTTTAGTTTGCAACTTGACAAGTTTTTACATCGTTCAGGGGAATTGCGGTTCGAGACCCAAGCAAACCACACGGTCTACGCCTGTTGATTGAAGACTATCCTTTTGCTGTAGATGGGCTTGCAATCTGGTCGGCAATTGAAAACTGGGTTCATGACTATTGTTCATTCTACTATCCTACAGACGACTTAATCCAAGGTGACGCGGAAATCCAATCATGGTGGGAAGAACTCAGAACTAAGGGCCATGGTGACTTGAAAGATGAACCATGGTGGCCAAAAATGCAAACCTTAACTGAACTAACTCAGACATGCACCACTATCATATGGATAGCTTCAGCACTGCATGCAGCAGTGAATTTCGGACAATACCAATATGCAGGTTATGGGCCAAATCGTCCAACTGTGAGTAGACGGTTCATGCCTACGCCAGGGACACATGATTACGATGAACTTGAGAAAAATCCAGATTTAGTCTTCTTGAAAACCATTACTAGCCAGCTACAAACACTTCTTGGCATGTCTCTCATTGAAGGTTTATCCAAACATTCTGCCGACGAAATATTTCTTGGGCAGAGAGAGTGCTCTGATCACTGGACTAAAGATGCAGCACCACTTGAAGCATTTAAGAGTTTTGGCGAGAAGTTGGTGAATATTGAGAATAGAATTGTGGAAATGAACAACGAAGAGCAATGGAAGAACAGAACAGGACCTGTAAAAGTTCCGTATACTTTATTGTGTCCATATCCTTTACCTTCTAATCCCATTGGACTTACAGGCAGGGGAATACCAAACAGTGTGTCCATCTAACTGACAGAAGAACTTCTATATGTTTTGTACCTTATTGAATTTTGTTTGTGAAGTCATTTTTAATTTCTTGTTTCTTTAATTTTAATGCTGAATGAATTTGTCGATGTTTGTGTCGTAAATTGTTACAACTGCCTCTTTTGTACTCCCTCCGAACAAGTTATATAGGTGTAGAAACCAAATCTTTTAGATTAAGAAAATTACATGGAATTTATAAATATCCATTATCTTTCTTGTTTTACCCCTTACTTTTGATGAAACCAAGAAGCATTAAACTAATGGTGGGTTCGGATGTATAATTTTAATTTTAAAGGTGGGATTTATGGGTCCAGGGGATTTGGTGGAATTACGTTTCCCCTGGTGCATTTGGTTGCTCAAATCCCTGGAATTACGTTTCCGACGGGAATCACTTTTCTACCAAATCCTTCATACGAAGTTCGACCCCTCCTCCCTAAGATTTGCTGGGAAACTTATCAAGGGATTTATGGACCCACTTTTTTAACTCCAAATCCCATATATATACAATTTTAAGATTCTTAGGGCAGTGACAAACAATACATGAACTTTAAAACAAGAGAATTTTATTAATCCTAAGAATTTTAAATGAGTTACCAAACATACGTGGGATTTGCATGAATCCTAGAATTTGTAATCATGTGGGACGATAAATTCCTGGAAATTGTGAATTCTACAAACAAGCCCACCATAACTTTAGCGTAATACTACTATCATAAATATGAGCATATTCGGAAAGTGTCACCTAAGAACTAGATCTATGCCTACTATATAGATGGACAACAAAAAACTAATTCTCCGCCTATAACTTAGGACGGAGGGAATAATATTGTAAATTTTCTTATGTAAACTAAAAGATAGTTTTTATTTTTCTCAAGAGTAAGCAGTATGGAGATGTGATTTTCTTGGGTTTGGATAGATTATGGTCAACATCAACCATTATCGGTGAAGTTTTTAGTAAAATACACAAGACGCGCAGTTATAGAAACTCAGTTTCCGTCTTTTGTTTATTATTTGCTTGACTTGTTTTTCTCACACTCAATTTTGGCCTTCCATCATATTTAATGGCTTTATTTTTCGGACCGTCGAGTTCTAACTGTTATTTAAAAAAGAAAAAACATTGAGAAAAATGTTAATGCATTTGAAATAGTTTTTCTTCTCAAATCACACCAAATCATCTTCTAACAACTTGAAATTTCCTCAAAATCATCTTTTAACTTCCATTTCTTGTCCATATCTTTTCTAGACAAAAGTGAAGAAAGAAATACTCTTCTCAAAAAGACTTGCATCTTATACATTATTTTGTTTTCGAGAGAATGAAGGAATTTATGCAGTTAATAGGAAATTATTTTGAAAAAAAAGTATTTGAAATATTTGCAGACGCTTGTGGTGGTAATTTGAATAATATGCGTAACCATAGCGCCATCGTAATTGAATGTTGATTTAGCACCATCAAGGTTGAATTGGATAAATTTTAAAAATTGCTTTCAATTGTTAACAGAAATAATAAAACATTGGATCAAAATAACCGTATAAGTTAACTAAATTTGTTTACCACAATTTAGAATTTTTTTCTATATTTTTTCTACTGCATTATGCTACATTCATATTAATGCAGGTTATAATGGCGAGGAATGAATTTCTAAAAAAAAAAAGTAACAAACCTTACAAGCATGATGTTGAATACGCAATGCTAGAGACATTGGGAATGAAATAGAGGATCAAACTGAAAATGTGGATATGGAGAAAGATGATATTCCTTTGACAATCGAAGACCCTAATACACCAAAAATGTTCTTTGAATTCAAGTCCCTAACCAAAATCTATCTTCGTTTAGTCCATCTACTCTAATTGGAAATCAATTTCAAAACTCGCTTAATGTCCCTTATATTTTCCTTATTTCACGAATCTTGAAGGAAATACTCATTCATAACTTTCAAAAAAATGTTATTACAATAGTATTAAAATGAGCAGACGTAATTTAATTTTTTAAATTAATAGAAAATGGTTTTTCTTAAAACTTGGAAATGTGTAAATTCATCTTCATCAGAGTCAGAATATTAAATATATTTTCAAACATTTATAAGGATTTGAAAAACCTAAAAGTATGTGAAAGAATCCTGAGACTGGGAATGGCAAAATCATTATCGACCTTTAACTTGTACATAAATATAAAGACTATATAGAAGAATGAGAATAAATCAGAATAATAAAAATGAAAATAAATTCAGTAATTTGTGATCGATTAAATTACGTTGAATATATAAAAATATGGAATGAAAGAATGAAAAGGGATTAGAAAGTGAGAATCGGAAAGTTATCGACATTTGGTCTGAAAGAAATCCGAAAATCAAAATAATTTTATGTTTATTTGGTTAATCGAAATTGTTAGAGTGAATGAACGGGTAGACCTACAAGCCTTGATATGTTAAGTTTTTTTTCCAATTTAGATGTGAAACTAATTCTTGATTTGGCCTACTAAAGTCAATTTCGATTTTTTTCAGATCAGTGCATAAATAATCGATAACTTTATTCAGATTAGTGCAAAGATTATCATTGATGTTTTATAGACCAACTCAGGATCTGTACATAGACTGCTCCTATCAAGCAAACGATCGTCATGCTGGTTGTTACACTGTAGTACACGAACATGCTCTGATACCAATTGAAAAGGAGATGGTGCCAAGTACACCTCAAACTTTTTTCATTTGATAGGAGTACGAACTTGCGTAGTAGTTTTTAACAATGAAAAAAATAACTTTTAATGTGAAAAGGTAAAAAAGCACACACGCAAAAGAATTTTTTATCGAGGAAAAACGCACCCGTAGAAAAAAAAACCTGGGACCTCGTCCATCTTTGAACACCACACTGTATTTAATCGCTACAGACACTAGCTTACTATCAAACATAAAACTGAAATGTAGTTGAGAATTAATTTTCCCTCCAAGCAATCTAGCTGCAGTCGTGGTCCTTACGCCTATTGAACCTCGCAATATTCTACGCACTTGATTCCCTAGATTACGTCTTTTACATCCTAAGAGTCGCTTTAACCTTAATAAAGACTTTTGATACCAATGTGCCTCTGATAGACAAGCCTATTTGATTTCCTTTTTAAATGTTTCAATCTATGTTTGGATATCTATTTATGGTAGACAAAGTCCAGCAAACCTCACAAATCTGAAACACTTACACTCAATTAGCTGAGAATCATGGATTACTAACCAAGTTTCTAGAACAATCCAAACAAACCAAAGAAGCTTTTGGATATGTCTCTTGGGTAATCACAAAGTCTGGGACGAATAGGATTTTTTGATTTCTATTTATCTCGTCCCTAATCTGAGATTGTTAAACCTCAAAGATCAATAAAAACAAGATCTGAATACACAAACTATCAGGTAAAAGATAATCTGACCGGAATTCACGAATCCCTAAGTTAAGTCTTCAAAGTTGTAACCTAATTATGTTTCTCGGAGGAAGCCTAGATTACAAAGGACGACTCTAGCTTAGTAACTAGGACACATGAGTGTCAGGGAATCTTGTTGCAAGAGTCTCTTTATTTATAGAATTTCAAGGCTATAGTTATCTTTGAATTCAAGCTAAGATAACTTGAGATCCAAGCAAATACTTTCTCAGTTTAAATGAAATTCTTATTAAGATCATGTAAGCATGTGAGAAGTCTGCCTTGAAATTACACAGAAAAATATGCATTATGGTCTAAGGTTCTGTAACTGTGTACAAAGATGGTTCATAGTGGCTCAATAGCCTTTGAACTTACAAGTACATAGTGGTGTTTAATAACACCCAAGACTTAATCAATGATCCACAAACACAAAGTGATTTAGTGAATAAAGTTTGTCTTAGAAGTGTCAATGAGAATCGTAGAAAAATTCGAACCTAGACATATAAAATAGTTCGTTACTTTTGTTATAGTGTAACTGAGAAGGTTTACAAATCGGGGTTTGCAAACCTTGGAAGTTCGCGAATGTAAGCCCACAAGGGTTGGCAAACCGGGTTCGCAAACCTTGGAAGTTCGCGAAACTCATATTGTAGGGGTTTTCAAACCGGTTTTGCGAACCTACCTAATTCCCGAAGCCAGATGTAAAGGGTTCGCGAACCAGGTTAGCGAACCTCTACAGTTTGCGGAATTCAGATTGACTTTGGTAAAACATACAAGTATGTTTACCTATCGTCAAGCGCACAGTTGTTTTCTCAATATGCACTTCTGCTTGGGCAATTTCCAAATGATCAACTTGAACCAAAAAATAGTTCTCGAACAATAAATTGTTTTTACTAAAGTTGTTAAAAATCTAGAACATTCATTGCTTGAATCATATTTCGAGAGTTTAACCAAGACAAACTTGAACTCGAAATTCGTTGTTGCAATATTTAGATCTACTAAAATCATACGACATAGTCTCATAAGATAGATTGGTAAATTCCTTGAGTAAATGGGATATGTCAGTCTTCACGTACCTCTTTGTTGATGAATTTCTCGCAAATGTCTTTGTCTGTTCTTCAGATAGTTCCAGGCGTTTTTTTTTTCTTTAATTTCTACGAATATACTTTATATATAATGAGTTAACCCATAGAACTCATTTTTCCCTCACATGCTGATGCTAAATTTTTGTTTTCCCATCTTATATAACCCGTACATATACAAAATTAATGTTCTAAGATTATTAATTTATTATATATGTATTCCGAATTTTCAGTGCCGGACTCACATTAGAAAATCGAATAATACACGTACGTATGTAATTCCGTATTACTGCCAAACCACGAAAAATTGATCGGATTCTTGACCGAATTCAATTTTTACAAATCCGAATAATACTCGTACGTTTTTCGTTCGGTAGTCTCCCGAATTCCGAATTACTAACTAGGGTAAAGATAGGGTTGAGGAAAAAAATATTTGAGCTACCCGTGTTTATTTTTTAGATTAAATTCTTTTTTTAAATTAATAAAAGGTGGAATATCCTACCAAGTAAACCATATATACTATTCAAATATCGTTGTAGAAGTTAACAAAAGTCCTGCCACAACGACATCTTGACTTTAGTCAAGAACACGTAAACTAAGTATCGCTGTCTAAGTCAGCAAAAGTCTTAACACAACGATATTTTGAATTTATTCAACGACACTTTTCATATGTAGTGGTATCGCGATATTTAGTTTGTGTCTTTTTATTGTGTCTCAGATAACCCATTTTCTACTAGTGAATTCTACTACTCCAAAAACAAATGTCAGCCGTAAAAGTTAGAAACAAAAATATTTTTCTTCATAGAACGTTAACATTTCTCTAGCCTAGAAGTAGTTTTGAAAATTATCGCCAAACTAGTTTCTAAATTTTCTAAGTTATCAAGTCGAAGAATCGTTTTTCTAAGGCGTACCAAACATCCTTTAACTAAAGTCATCGGGTAGCCACTACCACCACTTTCGAGAGGAGACTCGTGGCACGCATAACGTTTTTACGATTCTTATCTCGGTATTCATTTTCATTTCATTTTCACTCTCTCTGTAAGTTTACTTCTCTCAATCAAATCAGTTTGACGGTGTTTAAGCAGGAGAAATTGTAGATTCATATTTTTGTTATTGAAGAACAAATATCAGTCAGGTAAGAAGAAACATAATGGTGGTGATATCAAGGGAGAAACTGTCGATTGAACAAGGATTTATAAAATTAAAATTGAAGAAGAAGATGCTGATGATGATAGGAGCTCTCGACAAGGTATAAATCTCTCTCACTTTCCTCCCTAATTAGATAAAAATTTAAACTAGGATTCATAATTACAAGATTTAGGGTTTGTAACTTGGGGGTCAAAATAGTTTGACCACCCAAGTCAAAGTCAATGAAACGAAAAGATAGAGGAAGTGTCATGTTAGAGCACTGCTCGGTCGAACTCGCAAGCGTTGCTATCTCAAGCTTGTTTGTCAATGTTAGTGATTAAAACTATAAGTCTTGATTTCTAGTCTACTTATAGTAATGTCTCGGACTAGGATAGATTGTGTAGTTGAGCATTAGACTTCACGGCGTTCATCATTTAAAGAAGAAGAACTACTAAGGAGAGCTTGTGGAACTTCATCAACAAAAGGTATGTGGAGACTGAAACTCATCTATCACTTGGAAAGTCTATTTCTACTCTATCTCCTATATTGAGACAAAAGTCATATTACTATATAGTTTTCGATTATGCACATTTGAGATTTCGAGCTGAGTTTAACTCGCTTATATATTTCTCGAAATATGTGTTGGTAAGCTTCGCTTCAACCAAGTTCATCTTATATTCTTGAAGAAAGTCAAAATATGATCATGTGAAAATTGCGACTAACATCTTACATGGTTTGTGTGATACAATCATTTGGTGTAGACTTGGAATGTTTCGTTATGATTATTTCAATAACTTGAAAATTTCTTTGATGTTAATAGTTCGTGAAAACAACTATTGTCATCCTCTAAGAATATTTCAATAATTGAAATAGAGTTTAGAACACTTAACCATCATTGGATTATGAACATAGTATGCATGCTTGCATATATGTGATCCATGACCGGAACTATAGTATGCATACCTGTATGCGTACCTGTTTGTTGTGGAATTCCGGGTACCTAAGTACACATACCCGTACGCGTACTGGCGAAGGGTTTGGGTCCGGGAATTTCTGTTGTGTTTGGAAGTATGTGTACCCATTCGCATACTGGCAAACCCAAACTCAGACCGACTACTTTAAGTATGCATACCCGTTTGTATACTTGAGTGGTTAAAGTTCTAAAATCGGGTTGTTAATGAGCTAATACATTTATATAATAAGGAATGCATTCTTTGCAAACCGTGGCTATAATGTTCATGAATTGATTCGAGTGAATCAAACCGACTTTGTTTCAATTGTGTTCTTGTATACTTCTATGAGAATATAACAATTGAACAACACTATAACTAGTTTCATTTGAGTTATTTGAACTAGTTGTGGTTAAAATGAATAAGGTTGATATGAGAGTGTTCATATAACTAACTTCGGTTAACTATTGTTGAGCCAACCTAGTGTACACGTTTAGGTACGGTTACTTAAACCTAAATGAAGGTACATTTCATTTGTGTATAACAAGCTAAGTTCGATCTAACGGTTTAAAGATATTATCTTGTATCTAATCAGGTTTTCATCTAATGGTGAATATTGAATGCTTTGTTACCAAGGTAACTTAGATTGCAAACCCTGATTTGAAAACTATATAAAGGAGAACTCTAGCAACTGGGAAACCTAATCCCCACACCTTTTTTGTGATATTAGTTGCGACTAGAGTCGATTCTCCTTTAACCTTAGGTTTTTCATGAAACCCTGTAGGTTAACGACTTAAAGTCTTCATTGAGATTGTGAAGCCAGACCCAACTATTTTCTCTGTAGTTGCGTGTTATGATCTTACTTGTTCTATCGTGATTGAATATTATCTTTGCTAAGATTTGCTTGAGATTTATCTCCGATATGTAAGATTAAAAGTAGTCACAAACATCACAAACATCTTCGTCTCATCGTTTGTGATTCCACAATATCTTGTTTCGCTACCATACGATTAAGATTATTGTAACGTGATTGATAATACTAAGCTGTTCTTCGGGAATATAAGTCTGGTTTATCAATTGGTTCATGTGCACCTTGATTTATATAAAGACGGAACAAAACTCGTAGGTATTTCTGTGGGAGACAGATTTATCTATTCCAATAGACTTTTCTGTGTGAGACAGATTTTTTTATCAAGTCTTCGAATTTGGGTCGTAGCAACTCTTGGTTGTGGGTGAGATCAGCTAAGGGAATCAAGTGAGTAGAATCCTGTTCGGGTTCAGAGACGTTAGGAGCGCAATTGTACCTTGATCAGTGTGAGATTGATTAGGGATCAACTACATTCCTTTCCAAAGTTCATTGGTAGTAGGCTAGTGTCTGTAGCGGCTTAATACAGTGTGGTATTCAAAGATGGACTATGTCCCGGGGTTTTTCTGTATTTGCTGTTTCTTCTTTAACAAAACTTATGGTGTCCGTGTTATTTCTTTTCCGCATTATATTTTGTTATATAATAGAAATACCATAGGTTGTGCGTTAAGTTCAATCAATTTTGAATCCAACCTTTGGTTCTTGATTATATTGATTGACACTTGAACATTATTCTTTGGTACCGTTCAAGTTGTTTCACATAATAATCAGGCTCGCGGATTTCTATCTTTTTGATTTGCTGATTACATTGTGAAACAAAGATATAAAACTCTTTGATATACTTTTCCATAGATTGAGTCTGACTGTCTAGTTGATTCTCTTGAAAGTATATTGGAGTTTGTCTATTCAGATTGTCGAACGAAATATTGGGTGTGGTTGTTGTACCCCCGCTTTTTCAATTGGTATCAGAGCAGGCAAACACGTTAAAGACCTCATAAGTCTGTGTTTGTAGCGATCTTAATATGGGCAGAAGTGCTATCTTTATAAATTTACCACCAATCTTCGATGGGTCAAATTACTTATGGTGGAAAATTGTTATGCGTGCCTTTCTTCAAGCGCGTGATTTTCAATCATGGGTTAGGGTTGTTAATGGCTATGATCCTCCCTTAGTTACAGTGAATAGTGTAACTACTACAAAGGATATTGGCGAGTATGATCCTTTAGAAATTCTTGATGCAAAGAAAAATTCTGACTGGTTAAATGCTATCATCCATGCCATTACCCCAGAGCTCCAGCATCATGTGACTACTTGCACAAAGTCTAAAGATGCTTGGGATATCTTGGAAACCGTATTTGAAGGGAATACCTGTGAAAAAGAAGCTAGGCTTCAAAACCTAAATCCTGATTAGGAAAACCTTCGTATGGCGGATAAAGATTCATTTGATGAGTTTAATCACAAAGTGTCTGAAATCGTTAATGCATTTTTTGCGTTTGGAAAGACTATTCCTGAAAAGGACATTGTGATGAAAATTCTCAGATCGCTACTATCCAGATACGATTCTAAGAAACATGCCATCGTTGAGGGGAATAACCTTGATACTCTTTCCAGAAATACTCTTGTTGGAAAGCTAAAGATTTTCGATCTTGAGCTATGTCAAAGAGAAAAACGTCACTTGCTAGTCAACTCTGTTGCTACATCTGATAAATAGTCTCGACATCCTAAATTGATTGATACAAGAAATAAGAATTGCTTTAATTCAACTCTTTCACTGTTTGTACAACAGTTAAAGAAGACTCTTAGACAGAATAAAAGAAAGTCTCAAAAGAAAGATCATTCAATCAAAAAAAGGGATAGAAAAGTTCAGAAAAACTATGATAATGAGACTTGTTCCAAGTGCTATAAAAGTGTTTATGATACTTCCAAAAGTTCTCATGAGGAGTTTAGTGAGTTAACTAAATCATGGATGGATACTCTTGACTACTGTCCTGAGGAAAATATCTGTGAAGATTCTCTTAACTTCCTTGCTGATAATCATGCTTGTCCCCCTAACAGTCCTGATTACTCCATGATACACAATCTTACTTTCCCAGAAGAGTTTCAACTGGAAAATGAAGCCTTAATTAAAACGATTGATAATATGGAATGTCAACTGCTTATTTAAAGACAAGAAATTACCGTCTCTCGCAATTATTTTCCTACTAAGATACATCGAACCTTTTCGATTGACTCTTCTAGGGATTATCAGCAATTTACTCCTGAATCTATATCATTCTCCAATCACCTTGACAAAAAGAATGATATAGAAAAATACAAGGACATACCAAATGGTTTGGTTCTCTTGTGTGAAAATCAGGATCATCTAGATACAGTGTGCACAAGGTATCAAGAAAATCTCTCTTCTGATAAACCTTGTTTTCAGAAGATAAAAAGGAAATCTTCTAAGAAACCTTCATCTCTTTCAAAAGAGATTTCCAAAGTCATTCATAGTTTACGAAAAATCAACATACAAGGTATTCGAAATTGTGCTGAAAAGGAAGAATGATGCATATAACTCTTCTTTCTTTAAGACAAGACAGAAACAAGGAATAAAAAATACTTCTTCTCCTCATAAGAAACCGCCCAGTCCTTCTTTGGATTGGAGAGATTACGATCTGTAATAAGGTTTAAGATGGTTCTTGTTGTTTTCTCTCTTGAACAAGAACCATAATCTTCAAGAGGGTTGTGATGAAATATTTATGTTGATTCTCTAGGTTGTTTATGTTCTTCCTGTGGCTCCTTTTTGAGCCAAGAACCGTTTCTGTTCATAAACGGCTTTTCCCTGTAAGACTTTTTCCTTGGGATAACCAAATTATGTTAGGGTTTTGGTCAAAGGTCTTTTTGGAAATTTATCCCCTGTCTTCTTATTTTTAAGATGAAGATTTTTTACTAGTTAAAGAAATTTCATTTGTCTCTTCTATCATGTCCTCATCAAGTCTTTCAAGCAAAGAAAGTGATGTCTGGACTGTTCCTTTTCACTCTAAGAAGATTCATATTGATTCTTCTGATAGTGAGATGTGCTCTGACAAACGCGATTCCTCCATTGATGGGAATCCCTCTGTCTCTCCTTTTGATAAGCTCTCTTTAACCATGAATCTCGTCTTGGAACAAGTAAGTGCCCTGAAGAGTGAACTTGAATCTTCCTCCAAAAGACTTGAAGAAAAGATGGATAAGCTTGAATCCAGGATTGATCTAATAGAAGATGAGCTTGATGAATATAGGGAATATGAAAAGAGCATTCAAAGTAAGTGAAATGTTTTATGGGAGTTGTTTCTTTTTAATAATTGTCTAGGAAACTTCTTATGAGAATTTATTCTTGTGTTTTTAAGAAGGATAACTAGGGTTTGGAATAACCGTTATTGTGAGTACATATAGCTATTGCTAACGTTTTCATCTTGCAATGTTTTTAGATTTATTTGTTTGAATTCTAAAAGTTTATTCGGAAGATGATTCTTGTAGTATTAATCTTTATGGTTTGATATATTGCAAATTGTTATGGGATATGTTGTTTACGTCCGTGAACCTTGACTGTCCCATATTAGCTCAAAAGTTAACTCTATTATATGTCGGTATGAAAATATTGATGGAAGATAGGATGAACTTTTGTTTACAAAGATTAAGTCTATTGTATGTCATTGTGCAAATAGTGATGAAAAATAGAATGAATCTTTGATTATTCCGTAGTATTGGTCTTTCCCTGATCCACATCTTTGTGTATGTACTGTGTTGCTCCGTAAGTTCTCTTATGTTGAGCATGGCCAATTGAACTGATCATTTTCCTTGTGGTTAATTCAATTGAGATTATTGGATACAAATTCATGTTTCATGTGATTTGTTAATGTCCAAAGAAATCCTTCTTTTCTTGTAAAAGTAAGGTCGCTCTTGTTGTTCTTTTGGGAATACCATTTTATAGGGGAGAGTTCTTAATTGAACTTGTGCTTAATTGCCAAATCTTTGTTGGGAGTGCGGTTGTGGAATATTGTGGGAGTTATCTTGTATCTTTATAAACTCCTTGATGAATACACTAAGTTTCGATTATGTGAAATCATCGAAACAAGTTGATATGTTGTTCTCTTTTGGTCATGAAGTATCTCTATGAAAATTTCATGAGGATCCCACTAGTTTTCGTACCTTTGCCAATTTATATTGACAAAAATGAGGAGAATTAATGTGTAGTTCACACTACAAATACATATGGTTTACGGATCATTATGTAAGGGGGAGTGGTTTTCATCGTGAGATGAAGTATTGACTAAGGGGGAGTGATACATATCACCATAGTATTGTTGTCAAAGTTGGGATACAATTGGACTTTGATGCTGTATAATAATACTATGACACTGTATAACAATTTTTGAGAGCAACTGTTTTGTCATTGTTATAGCTACGGATCTTCAACAACTATGATGCTGAGTTGAACACATTTAGAATCATTGGAGTACTTGGAAGTGACAAAGATTTCGAGTAATGTTGAAGAACCAAGGAGATCAAGCATTTGGATGAGAAGCTACAGAGTTTATTTATTTTGTAATCCTTATGTATTGATAGTTTTGTCACTAAAATTGACAAAGGGGGAGATTGTTAGAGCACTGCTCGTTCGAACTCGCAAGCGTTGCTGTCTCAAGCTTGTTTGTCAGTGTTAGTGATCAAAACTATAAGTCTTGATTTCTAGTCAACTTATAGTAATGTCTCGGACTAGGATAGATTGTGTAGTTCAGCATTAGACTTCACGTCGTTCATCATTTGAAGACGAGGAACTACAAAGGAGAGCTTGTGGAACTTCATCAACAAAAGGTATGTGGAGGCTGAAACTCATCTATCACTTGGAAAGTCTATTTCTACTCTATCTCCTATATTGAGACAAAAGTTATTATTATATAGTTTTTGATTATGCACATTTGAGATTTCGAGTTGAGTTTAACTCGCTTGTATATTTCTCGAAATATGTGTTGGTAAGCTTTCGCTTCAACCAAGTTAATCTTATATTCTTGACGAAAGTCAAAATATGATCATGTGAAAATTGCCGAGTAACATCTTACATGGTTTGTGTGATACAATCATTTGGTGTAGACTTGGAATGTTTCGTTATGATTATTTCAATAAATTGAAAATTGCTTTGATGCTAATAGTTCGTGAAAATAGCTATTGTCATCCTCTAAGAATGTTTCAATGATTGAAATAGAGTTTAGAACACTTAACCATCATTGGATTATGAACATAGTATGCATGCTTGCATATATATGATCCATGACCGGAACTATAGTATGCATACCCGTATGAGTAACTGTTGGTTGTGGAATTCCGGGTACCTAAGTACACATACCCGTACGCGTACTGGCGAAGGGTTTGGGTCCGGGAATTTCCACTTTGTTTGGAAGTATACGTACCCGTTGGCATACTGGTGAACCCAAACTCATACCGGCTACTTTAAGTATGCATACCCGTTTGCATACTTGAGTGGTTAAAGTTATAAAATCGGTGTGTTCATGAACTAATACATTTATATAATAAAGAATGCATTCTTTGCAAACCGTGGCTATAATGTTCATGAATTGATTCGAGTAAATCAAACCGATTTTGCTTCAATTGTGTTCTTGTATACTTCTATGAGAATATAGCAATTGAACAACTCTATAACTAGTTTCATTTGAGTCATTTGAACTAGTTGTGGTTAAAATGAATAAGGTTGATATGAGAGTGTTCATATAGCTAAGTTCGTTTAACTACTGTTGAGCCAACCTAGTGTACACGTTTAGGTACGGTTACTTAAACCTAAATGAAGGTACATTTCATTTGTGTATAACAAGATAAGTTAGATCAAACGGTTGAAAGATATTAGCTTGTATCTAATCAGGTTTTCATCTAACGGTGAATATTGAATGCTTTGTTACCAAGGTAACTTAGATTGCAAACCCTGATTTGAAAACTATATAAAAGAGAACTCTAGCAACTGGGAAACTTAATCCCCACACCTCTTGTGTGATATTCCTTTCGACTAGAGTCGATTCTCCTTTAACCTTAGGTTTTTCACGAAACCCTGTAGGTTAACGACTTAAAGACTTCATTGGGATTGTGAAGCCAGACCCAACTATTTTCTTTGTAGTTGCGTGTTATGAACTTACTTTTTATATCGTGATTGAGTATTATCTTTGCTAAGATTTGCTTGAGATTTATCTCCGATAAAATTAGTCACAAACATCTTCGTCTCATCGTTTGTGATTCCACAATATCTTGTTTCGATACCATACGATTAAGATTATTATGAGGTGATTGATAATACTAGGCTGGTCTCCGGGAATATAAGTCCGGTTTATCAATTGGTTCCTGTGCACCTTGATTTATCAAAAGAAGGAACAAAACTCGTAGGTATTTCCGTGGGAGACATATTTATCTATTCCAATAGACTTTTATGTGTGAGACAGATTTGTGTATCAAGTCTTCGACTTTGGGTCGTAGCAACTCTTGGTTGTGGGTGAGATCAGCTAAGGGAATCAAGTGCATAAAATCCTGCTTGGGTTCAGAGACGTAAGGAGCGCAACTGTACCTTGATCAGTGTGAGATTGATTAGGGCTCAACTACATTCCAGTCCGAAGTTCATTGGTAGTATGCTAGTGTCTGTAGCGGATTAATACAGTGTGGTGTTCAAAGCTGGACTAGGTCCCGGAGTTTTTCTGCATTTGCGGTTTCCTCGTTAACAAAACTTATGGTGTCTGTGTTATTTCTTTTCCGCATTATATTTTGTTATATAATATAAATATCACAGCTTGTGCGTTAAGTTCAATCAATTATGAATCCAACCTTTGGTTGTTGATTATATTTATTGACACTTGAACATTGGTCTTTGGTACCGTTCAAGTTGTTTCACATAATAATCAGGCTCGCGAATTTCTATCTGTTTGATTTGCTGATTACATTGTGAAACAGAGATATAAAACTTTTTGATATACTTTTCCATAGATTGAGTCTGACTGTCTAGTTGATTCTCTTGAAAGTATATTGGAGTTTGTCTATTCATATTGTCGAACGAAATATTGGGTGTGGTTGTTGTACCCCCGCTTTTTCATGTCCCTTATCGGAGACTAAGCTTCAATTAACCATTTCCGGTTCTTTTACAACATAACTTCTTTCAATTCTAGTAACTTCTTAATTGGTAATTCTATTCTTCAACCCTCCTCCATTTTCATCTTCTTCTAATAATAATTCTTCAAGAATTCAATTCTTTGTTCTTCCTTTTCTTGATTTAAATCTTTACTAGTAAGAATTAAATCTTGGTTCACCTTTTCCTTCTCCTTCTTGTTATACTGTGTTATGATTAAAACCCTTTCTTGCATTTAATTTTACTTTCAGTTCTTGTTTGTAGTAGGTATCAATAGTAAAAGTAAAACCCCCAGAGATTCTTTGATTGGGTTATGACCAAACGATTTAATTCAGGTAATAATGCCAAGTCTTGTTTTTGTACTTAATTTTTTTATCTTTTCATACTTTGTTGTGATTTCTGCACAAAAAGATTGTGGATACTTTATTATGTTTATAAATTTCCCACTAATTGAATGTAGGTTTTCCACTTTTTTATATCAATAAAAGTTCTTGCAATCTTTTTGGTACTTTATTTTGATATTTCATCAGTGATTTTCAATTCTTCTTTTTATATACTGTTTTTATTTTTCCTTCTTTTGATAATATTGCATTGTTATTCTTATAGGTTATCTGTGTTAACTCGTTCATTCCTTAACCCCAAGAACCTCAGCATTCATTTGTTGGAGCACCACATAATTCATTAAGGTAATGTTCACTATATCTTGCTTTTGCTTTTATCTTTTAAGCCTCATTATTGTTTCCTAACCTATGTTGGAACGTATGAATCCATAATTTTAGTACTTCTGTATAGCAACTTATGTTTAGTTCATCCATTTTCTGTCTAATTTAGTTGTAGATTAGACATGTAAGTAGTTGTAGATTAGACATGTAAAGTTTGCCTTATAAACCGTCTTATCCAATTTTTGCCACTAGCTATATGAGGTAGCTAGAAAAGTAAAAGCTTGTCCGGATGTATTTTTTCTTGTACAATTTAAATCTTGATGTATCCAAATCTAGGTAAACCTAGGTGAAAAAGCGAGGGTATAACAACTACACCCAATATTTCGCTTAGCAATTTGTATGGACTAACTCCAATATACTTTTAAGAGAATCAACTAGACAGTCAGACTCAATATTAATAAAAGTATATCAAAGAGTTATATCTCAATTTCTCGATTAAATCCACACTCAAACAAATAGGAATTTGCAAGCCTGATTGAATACAAGAGAAATAACTTGAACGGTACCAAAGACCAATGTTCAAGGATCAATCGATTTCAATCAACAACCAAAGGTTGGATTTACCAATTGATCGATTCAACGCACAACTTGTGATGTTTCAATTATATAACGAAATATAATGCGGAAAACAAATAACACAGACACCAGGAGTTTTGTTAACGAGGAAACCGCAAATGCATAAAAACCCCGAGACCTAGTCCAGATTTGAACACCACATTGTATTAAGCCGCTACAGACACTAGCTTACTACAAACTAACTTCGGTCTGGACTGTAGTTGAACCCCAATAAATCTCACACTGATTCAAGGTACAGTTGCGCTCCTTACGTCTCTGATCCCAGCAGGATACTACACACTTGATTCCCTTAGCTGATCTTACCTACAACTAATAGTTCCTACGACCCAAAGTCGAAGACTTTAATAAACAAATATGTCTCACACAGAAAAGTCTACATGAATAGATAAATCTGTCTCCCACAGAAATACCGACGAGTTTTGTTCCGTCTTTTGATAAATCAAGGTGAACAGGAACCAATTGATATACTGGACTTATATTCTCGAAGAACAGACTAGAAATATCAATCACCTCACAATAATCTTAATCGACTAACGAAACAAGATATTTTGGAATCACAAACGATGAGACGAAGGTGTTTGTGACTACTTTTCTATCTTGTCTATCGGAGATATAAATCTCAAGCCAATCTTACGATTGCACTCAATCACGATAGAAACAGCAAGATCAGATCACGCAACTACATAGAAAATAGTTGGGTCTGGCCTCACAATCCCAATGAAGTCTTCAAGTCGTTAACCTACAGGGTTTCGTGAAAAACCTAACGTTAAAGGAGAATCGACTCTAGTTTATGCAACTAGTATCACACAGAAGGTGTGGGGATTAGGTTTCCCAGTTGCTATAGTTCTCTTTTATATAATCTCTAAATCAGGGTTTGCAATCTAAGTTACCTTGGTAACAAAGAATTCAATATTCACCGTTAGATGAAAACCTGATTAGATTCAAGCTAATATCTGTAAACCATTAGATCGAACTTAGCTTGTTATACACAAATGAAATGTAACTTCATTTAGGTTCGGGTAACCGTACCTAAATGTGTACACTTAGTTGGTTCAACAATAGTTAACCAATGGTTAGCCATATGAGCACTTTCATATCAACCTTATTCATCTTCACCATAACTAGTTCAAGTGACTCAAATGAACTAGTTAAAGAGTTGTTCAATTGCTTAGATTTCATAGAAGTATACAAGACACAATTGAAGCAAAATCGATTTTGATTCACTCGAATCAATTCATGAACATTATAGCCACGGTTTGCAAAGATTGCATTCCTTATTATATAAATGTTTTAGTTCATGAACAAACCGATTTTAGAAAGTAACCTACCTAAGTATTCGAATAGGTACGCGTACTTAAGTAACCGGATTTAGTTTGTTTTTCACTCTCAAAATCCAGCATAAATTCACGGACGTGAACTTTCCGCCAGTATGCATACGGGTACGCATACTTACCCGGATTTCTAACAACCGCCAGGTTGCGTACGGGTACGCATACTTTGGGTTCCCGGTTTTTGGACTTTTACACAAATGTGAGAACACACTATGTTTATATCCAAAGATGGTTACATGTTCTAAACTCTCATTTCAATAATTGAAACTTTCTTAGAGGATGTTATATAGTTGTTATTCACAAACTATTTTTCATCAAAGCGATTTTCAAGTTATTGAAATAATTAACATGACTTTCGTCACTAGTAAAGATGAACTTGGCTAAAGCGAAAGCTTACCAACACATATTTTGAGGCATAGATAAGTGAGTTAAACTCGGCTCGAAATAGCACATGTGTATAATTGAAGTCTATATAGCAATACGACTTTTGTCTCAAAATAGGAGATAGAATAGATAGACTTTTGAGTGATAGATAAGTTCAAGTCTCCACATACCTTTTTTTCGATGAAGTTCCACAAGTTCCTTGAGTAGTTCTTCGTCTTCGCATGATGAACGCAGTGGAGTCTAAAGCTCAAATATACTTACTATCCTAATCCGAGACTTAGCTATAAGTAGACTAGAAATCAAGACTTATAGTTTTGGCAGCTAAACTTGACAAACAAGCTTGAGATAGCAACGCTTGCGAGTTCAACCGAGCAGTGCTCTAAGACTAGGGCGTAGTTTTTTTTATTATTTTCAAGTGCTTATTAATGTGCAATTAAATAAATTATAGATATTTCTTAAGTTCACCAATCCAGACACCCACATATTTCAGGTTCTATACATGTAGTACATAAAAGTAATGAGTAATACCAAATTTAAGAAAAGCATTTTAAATTGAAGTAGATATTTTTCATAGAGACAACAAAGAGAATTGATGATATCTTACACGGAATGCCATCTTCTTGGGTTTATTCATAGCAGTAAACCGCTTCAAACCTGATAAAACATATGAACCTAGGAATTTTTCGGGTGTAACTTGTTCATCCACAATCCATAGGTGAGTCACCTGATACAAAATGAAACAAAAGCATTTACTTGATAATTGCTTGCTCAGTAAAAACTTAAAATTAGGAAACCATTTATTAATTTTCAGGATTAATGCGTAGGGGATGTATCACTTTCATGATTTCTAGGTTTGTTTGTGTTATCTATAGATTTTTCTTTTCAACGTGCTATTTCTTATTGTTTATTTCTGATTTCTTGTTTTTTTTTCTCTTCTTTACTTTGATATTATTTTCTTTCTTCCCTGTTTTAATATTACCCACATGCGTCTATCGCAGTATCAAAAGTTCAAGATGGTAGAAATTTATGAGTTAAAAGGCAAGGAGGGAGAGGAAGAAGAACTAGTGAATTTGTATCTTCCGGTTCAACCTACAGAAACAAGAAACTTGCTAATGAAATTTGTTGGTAGGTATATTTAGTCTATTATGTTATTTAATCGTTTGGTTTTTGTTAGTAGTTTGATGTTTTTTTTTTTGTTTTGCTAGGTGAGCATCCAACTAGCATCAGTATTAGGAAAAGGTCATTTTCGGATATGGGTCCTCACTCGGGGCATATTCTGGGTTTGTCACTGCCATTCAAACCAGGTATCGTATAATATTTACTGCGTTTGAGTAAAATGGGTTGAATTTGTAACAGAAAATTATTTTGCCTGTATTATACGCTAGTTTCAGATCTCATTTGTTTCATTTTGTTTTTGCAGTTGAATTTCTTTATGCTAGATGAGCATCAAGCCAGAATCAATAGTAGCAAAAGCTCGCTTGCTAGTGTAGGTCATTACTTGTGTTCGTCTGGTATGCTGAGTTTTTGTAACTTGTGCATTGATTTTGAATCTTAGTCATTATATGCTAGTTGTATTCCCTAAAAAAATGTGTAATTCATCCTTTTTAATGAAATCTTTTTCCTAGAAAAAAATAAAAAAATAAAAAGTATTCATTCTTTTTCCTAGTTAGGTGACTCGGCGATTGGTACACGTGGCAAAGACAAAAAAAAATCTTCTTAAATGGTTAAATTACCCTTACTTAACATCTTACCACGTGTACAATAAAACTATGCGAGTATTAATATCTTATCATATCAAGTAATCCAACATTTGATAAATACTTTTTTCACACATGACAAGAAAGTTCAACCTTTTCTCCTCTATGGTATTTCTTCTTCATCTTCTATGGTTTTTGAGGTTAAGTATTATTGTATATAATAGGGATTTTCAGTTTCAATTATAATAAAAAATAACCATTTATCAGAATGACATATTAGCCACGTCAAAAATTAAATGATATAGGTTTAAAATCCTATGTATTACTTAAAAAAACAAGAAATTACTGTAAAACTTCTTAGCAACACACTAACACCCCTATTACACAGTCGCCGTTCTAGAAAGAAAAATGCCTAAGAGAAAAATATGGGAGGTTATAGTGATTGATAATAATGGAAATAAGTTTGTTGCGTGTTTAAATCCATGGATTTGTTTGAACCCTAGGTGTATTAAGATTGATCACAATGTAGAATATCAACTTGGCTTTTTAACTGAAGACTAGAAGAATACCCATGATCGGGATGTTCATCAGAAGCATTAGAGGTGCACGTAGTGGGCATAATGTTTGTACAGCAACAACTTCCTTCATCCCATTTTGTTTTAGTTGAGAAGGAAACTGTGAACTTCTATTGTTCCATTCTATTTTGGTATTATTGATGAATTTATGTGCTCTTTTATTACGGGTCTAGGCCCATGTATCCGTTACTCCTTTGGATGTTAGATCTTT
Source organism: Papaver atlanticum (assembly GCA_023531105.1). Taxonomy (NCBI): domain Eukaryota; kingdom Viridiplantae; phylum Streptophyta; class Magnoliopsida; order Ranunculales; family Papaveraceae; genus Papaver; species Papaver atlanticum. The sequence continues at coordinate 926,251 of JAJJMB010012369.1, forward strand.
TCATTTTAGTTATGGAAACCATCATCTTCTGGGGGTAAAAAGAAAAACAAAAAAAACTAACACCCCTATTAGCCAAGTAGGTGTCCGACGGAGAACAAATATGACTTAGTCATTGAATTTCCCTTATAATTATTTAATATTTTGAGTAATTCAATTCTCTTTACCTTCATAAATTATTGGACTCCTAATCAACTTTCAGCATCAAATCAACTTAATCCATCATATAAATATAAGCAAATTAGGTACTAATTTTTTATTTAAAACATTGCAAAATTTAGCTGCACACTAATTCACTTTCCTCCCAAGTTACTAATTTTAAATTTTCAAATAAATTAATAGTTATAATAATACTAGTAACAAATATATTTTTTTATCGGTTAAATAATCACATAAGTTTCGGAGGATGTTATTTGGTTATTCAGTTTCTCCAGAGGCACGGGTGCTTCCACTTCTCCAGAAACAAAAGTTTGTTCCAAAAGTTAAAAGTAGAAATATATTGTCTCACAAGAAGGTAAATTGTTTATATTTAAATGTCGCTTTCAAATTTTGTTCCTAATTTACCTTCTGACGTTTTTTTAGAAGTCGTAAAATTATTTCTGAAGATGTATCCAAACACTGAATCAATGTTTTACAATTTTTTTGCAATTGCAAGGAGCAGAAATCTGGTGTGCGTATCATAATATGTTTTACGCATAGTTATGCTAACTTTTATCCGCTCTTGTTTAAAATATTAAAAGTTAGCGCTGGGACGCGTACGTTTACATATTGATTAGATAAATGATCCAATTTTGTTTATTCCTTATACTCTCATTTGAAAGATCAAGAATAAAGTCAGACTATTTTTATCTGAAAAAGAACAAACTTAAAAGATTTTGATTCAAGAGACAGATTTCTAGATAGAACCATATATAGGAGAAACACCATCCGAAATGATCAATAACCTCAACTTGGATCATGATGACATGTATATGGAATTAGAGAAGCCTTATCTACAGACGAACAAGAACATATTGCTGGATAAACATCAACAACAGAACCTACAAATATTTATCATACCAACTTATATCTAAGAGAGAAATCCAGATGCTTACAATCCAAAAATGGTATCCATTGGTCCATACCACTATGGTCAACCTCACTTGATGAAAATGCAATTACACAAGAAAAGAGCCCTACTTCACTTCCTCAAGAGATTGCGCGCAAGCGCAATTAAGCAGGATTATGTAGCCAGATTGATGCTAGTTGTGGATCAATTGAGGAAAAGTTACGAGCAAGACGTCGAGCAGATGGAGAGGTGGAAAAATGATGATGATGGATTCGTTAAACTCATGATGGTCGATGGAATTTTCCTTCTTGAATTCCTGTTTATCTTGAAGGGTAATCATAATAATCACAATTACGCTAATATTGACCCTATTTTTGGTCATCGTGGACATAATTTGAACTAGTTAAGGGTGAAATCATGAGTTTAAGGGTGTAGCAAAGATAAGGGTGAAAGCAAACTAGTTGCTGGGGATGCGAAGAGAGTTTAAATTTCGTCAGAAACTTAATAAAAATATGATTCAAGGATCAAGATTTTAGTGATGTAATTTGATTATAATAATAATATTGATACTAAGATTGTATATCTAAACAAGAAGGCTTAGCCTTTATATAGGCTTACATGACCGACTAAAAGAAAATAAAAGGGAAGCTAGCTAACTTAGGAAAGAAAAGACTTGTAAGAAAAGTAAACTAAATAGAGTAAGCAAAGGATCAACTGTTATAGTTGATACAGACGCAAGGGATCAACTAGAATAGTTGACACGGACGAAATGGATCAACTGGCTAGTTGACACGGTGTATGTAGATGCCCTGCATCAGTCCACCCTTCTTGAGAAAAACTCGTCCTCGAGTTAGATAATAAAAAGGACTTCGTTCTTTTTATATATTGCTCCAGGCCTCGAGTTGTCATAACAATATGAGTTCTTTTCCTCCATTGAAGTTGTAGATTTGACGTTTAACGTCTTACCACGATCAAACACAAAACTCATAGCTCTAGATATCACAAACCGAAGTATCCAAGAAATGTGCCTTAAAGCATTATAAGAGTTGTGCTTAAATTTCCCACGATCAAAGACAAAAGTCACGCCACTAGTGTTGGTAATGAAAACCATGCAAGTAAAGACTGCTACGAGTATAGAATGCGTATCCCCCAAATTCCGAACTATACCTTTGAAAGCACATTCAATTGTTTCATTCCTTCGCTGGTCTAAAAATTGGAATAACCCCTTGAGTTCAGTATCTACATTTTTTCTTTGGAACGGAATCCACCAACCAAGTCTTTTATCTTCTACATATCGTCTGGTGTCCACAATGTTGTCTAAAATTGTCACAAGCGGCGATGCATAAGTAGGTGGAGAAAAGAATGTAGAATTAATTATGTCATTGAACTGTTCACCGTCTGTATTAACCGGTCCAAACACACTCATAATGTTTCCATCATTGTGGAGTTCTTCTCTTGGCTCCATTAAAATGATGTGCTCAACCATCTTTTCTAACCATGATTTGGAATATCCAACAAAAATAATGGCGCTGAGTGCCATGTATCTCCGCCAATCTACGCTTGCATCAGGTAAGAAAATTGCATGAATTTTAGCTCATATATTTGACTTAATATGTTTCCCATTAGCTGCTTCTCTTGTATATGCATGCAAGCCAGATGTATTTGAATCAGCAAATGATATAGACTTGATGTTAAAACTTGAATAAATATTACTCACAGTGTCTTTCAAATGTCTTCTCGCAATGAATATTGAAACCATTGCCGTTAAGGTAACTGCTACAGTAACAGCTCCAACCAATGTACTCTTGATCAAACCTAAACTTGGTGATTCTAGATCGAAATAGTCGTCAGGGTTTGCATTCTTCAAAACTTTTTTTGAACGCGAACCAGCATATGACATGAAACATACTATATCTTTTGGACTTGGTAAAACATGAATAATCACCATGTTAGAACAGCGACCAAGGATTAACATTCCTGCATGATGGATGATGATACTCTTTAAGTTTTGTACGGACAGGCCTGTGGAAACAACAATCAAAGTAGAGAGTACAAAATATAATAGTTGGTTCATGAAACAAATCTTGCATGACGAGAACGGGAATGTCAATGGAGTAAGAAACTCCATCTATTAACATAAGTTGAATACGAGCAGCAACTTGATTTGCATTATAAAGAGCAGTTAATGAATCTTTTGTCGTCACATACAGAATACCAACAATTCGTCTCCTTCTACAAAATGCTGCCCAGTGAAGTGCGGTCCATCCTTTGACATTACGTAAGTTGATACGAACATGCTGATGCTAAATATCCTTTGAACTTACAAGTACATATGGTGTTTAATAACACCCAAGACTTAATCAATGATCCACAAACACAAAGTGATTTAGTGAATAAAGTTTGTCTTAGAAGTGTCTATAGTGGAACTGAGCAAGTTTACAAATCGGGTTTGCAAACCTTGGCAGTTCGCGAATGTAAGGGTTGGCAAACCAGGTTCGCAAACCTTGGCAGTTCGCGAAAATCATATTGTAGGGGTTTTCAAACCGGTTTTGTGAACTACCTAATTCCCGAAGCCAGATGTAAAAGGTTCGCGAACCAGGTTTGCGAACCTCTACAGTTTGCGGAATTCAGATTGAGTTTGGTAAAACATACAAGTATGTTTACCTACCGTCAAGCGTGCAATTCTTTTCTCAATATGCACTTCTGCTTGGGCAATTTCCAAATGATCAACTTGAAACAAAAAATAGTTCTCAAACAATAAATTATTTTTACTAAAATTGTTAAAAATATAGAACATTCATTGCTTGAATCATATTTCGAGAGTTTAACCAAGACAAGCTTGAACTCGAAATTTGTTGTTGCAATATTTAAATCTACATACGACATAGTCTCATAAGATAGATTGGTAAATTCCGTGAGTAAATAAGAGATGTCAGTCTTCACATACTTCTTTGTTGATGAATTTCTCGCAAATGTCTTTGTTTGTTCTTCAGTCTTTAATCTTCAAGGACTATTCCGTGATGTCTGATACTCAACTATCATACTGTAATCCTAGTCCATGATTTGACTTTAATAGACTAGAGATCAAGATCTAGTTTTGCACGTTGACAACAAGCTTGAGATAGCAGAACATGCGAGTTCGACCGAGCGATGCTCTAACAACTATGTTATTAATTAAGTGTTATAGATTTTTTGTGTTAATAGATTTAGTGTTTCAGTGTGCTTCTTTTACTACTAAAACTAAAAGTTGGGGGCTTTGTCATCTTTAGAGGTTTAAAAATGATGTTTGTCTTCTTCGAAAAAAATTATTTTCTCAAGAACTACGGATATATGCCGTAAGTGGAGTTTTATATCACTGGTGTTTATATATGTATGACACTTAGTATATATTTTATTGTGTAAGTTTTAGACATGTAAATTAGTCGTTAGGAAAGTTGTATATGGTAAAACTGGTGCTTATTGTAACCTGTAAAGACAATTTTTCCATATGGTCTACATTTCGTGCACATAAAGAACGTTCCAGATCGAGACAATAATATGTGTGTTTTCGAATTCTTTTCCGATTTTTCACATTGGACGGAGATCTTAACAGTTTGGACACATAAAAGTCGGTCTTGGTTCACCTCCTAAATATTATACCGTATCAATATCACAAAATTTGTCTAATAACCCTTGAAATCTTATTTTTGGGTCCAAAAGAAAAGTAAATAAAATGATACTTTTATAATATCCAGGAATCTTTCGATACTGTTTTAATACCCTTGATTGGATATTTCACCAAAACTTTTGTTTTTTAATATAATTAAAATTTACATAGTGTATTATAATGCCCTTGTCTACTTTAATTAAATTAATTAAATTGTAAACCGCCTCTAACCATTTTGTTCTTTTTCACCATGGCATTACAAATATTAGAAGATGGTCTAACCGATGTATATGCTTGTCCTATTAAACCATTTTGACAAATTAGACAATTAATAATCATAAGTGGAATTCCAGGTTTGAATGATTATTGTTTTACAGGTTTTATGTGGACAGAGTACCAATTAGAGTATACAAGAACAACAACAAACCAAACGATTTCTTGCCAAATGAGAAACCAATGTGTACTTATTTTCAAGTATATGGAATGTTGATGATTTGGCAAAAATATATAGACTTGAGAAAACAGATAGCACCATTTGTATCAACCTATAAGGATTTCAAATCAGATGGTAGTGAATGGAAAGATCCTCCTCATCTTGAATGTGTTTCAACTTTCAACTACTACAAAGAAATGGTGGGATCGATATAATTCTTGACATTTAACAGATTCTCAAAAATAAAAAATTTCTTGGGTTGAGAGGAATTTGCTATTTATGATTGATGGATTTGAATAAATACAAGGGACAAGCTAAATTAGACATAAAGCCTCCAGTCCTTAGTCGACCACCAGCTTACATCAGTTCTCACACCACCAGTTGGTGAAAATGTAACAACAAAAACAACATGATATTTAGAGTTAATTGTCATCACAAATTTCTACATGGAACTTATTTCATCTTACTTTAAACCTGGATGAAAACTGGTTTCATCCTGCATATGGTGACCAAAAAAAAAAAAAAAATCGTCAGGATGTATCTGGTTTCATCCTACATATTCTAACAAATAAATATGTTTTTCTCGGGATATATATATCTGGTTTCATCCTATTGTAGTTACCTAAAATCGATGAGAAGCTAAAGTGGGATTCTAAGGTTTCTAAAATGAGTTATGGGAGGTTGAGCACGAACAGTCCTCGCCTAAACCACGCACAACGGCCGTTCAAAGGCTGCTTTAGTCACAGGAGAGGTTAGGGCTGGTCTTAGGGAGGGAAACAGACGAAGAGAGAGATCATAGAATTCTAGGTTATGAAGAAGAATTGATCTGAGAGTTTATGAGAAAGTTGTGTTGGCGTGGAGAAATATAGGACCTATTTATACAGTAGAACCTCTCTATATTAATACTCTTGGGCATTCACAAAATTATTAATATATAGAGGTTATTAATATAGAGAGGTGCACATAGAAAACGTAAAATTTTAAGTTTGTGTACGTTCAGTGTATTTATAGTTGTATTAGAAGATGTACATACGTTTTTATTGTTTCATACACAAATACTTGTATGTATCTAGGAACTTATAAGGCTACTAGGGAATTTTCGATGTTTTCTACAACTATAAAAAGTGTCAAGTACAATAGAAAATAATTTTTCAATTTGGTTTATATCCAACAAAACAAAATGTTATCCAATGTTAGGAAAAGAACTTATATGAATGTTAAAATTTGTTAACAAGATCTATATGTCCTCAATATAATGCCGATTATTGATATATGGAGGTAACTTCTTTAAAGCGGGACCGAAAAAAACTATTAATATTAAAACGTATAGGTTATTACTATTTATAACTGGCCCAAGTTGGGACCATGATTTTTTTATTAATATGTAGAGGTTATTAATATATGGAGTATCAATATATGGAGGTTCTACTGTAGCTAATTCTCTAATCTCAGGCCTGTGAAGATAGGGATTTCTTGCCGTGCAGGGCGCTTTTCCCGTCTCTTCAGGAATAGATAGAGATAAACTAGGATGAGTTTATCTCTTTATTCCACCGAATTTACTCTCTTCTTGCGGTGATAATAAGCCGTGTATTTCTCACACGTGCCATAAACAGCCATACCAAAACCCTAATTGATATCCCCCCATTTGTATGAAGCTGAGTTGATTATGTGTTGAGAGAGAGAAATATTCTCTTTAGCCGAGTTGGCCAAGATAGAGAGATATTCTCAGATTTATGAGAATGACTAGGATGATTCACGTGAAAAAGGCATGAAATACCTCAGAAATCGAGTGTAGAGTGTGAGAGGAGCTGAGGTTTAGCTCCCTATATCCATGGCCGGTCACATATGTCATGTGGAGACCGTATTATTGCTTGTGGGTCCCTTTGTTGAGCATGCGGAGCTCAAGAGAAGTTATCCACGTTTTTGGATAGACGTGCACAATTCAGACCCAGTTTACTAGCCGTGAGTGTGTTTGAGACGCTGAAAAAGAGGAATGATGACTAGATGAGGCATTTTCCTAAGTATGATACTTGCATAAGACTACTCGGATGAGATCATCTGAGATTTGGCCGACACAGTTGGGGTTATCTGAGATTTGGCCGACGCATCTGGAGCTGTCTGAGAGTTGGCTGACGTGAAAGAGTCTGTTCGAGACTTGGCCAGCGCGATGAAATCTCTCTGAAGTCAGCTGCGACATGTTTGGGAGAGAAAAGAAGGCTTATACACCTGATAGTGTCTCAGTGAGACTTCGGCTCACTTGTCTTTGACCAACGTATCTAGCAAAGATGTGCTAGGAATCAATTATGTCCGTATTTATGGGGCCGACATGACCAGTGTATCTCGGAAGAATGTTCTGGGAGGCAGAATAACCAGCGTATCTCGCAGGGATGTCTTAGGAGTTATTCTGAAGCCTCGGTAAGTCGAGTCAGAGCCTAGAGTAGACATGACCAGCGTATCTCGTGATGATGTACTAGGAATCGGTCCTTGATCTCAAATAGAGTAGTCATACTTATAGGAATCGCTCTGGGTCATAAGTCTGTCAGAAACGTTTTTACGCGTCTACAGAGCCTACATGACCAGTAATATCTCGCAGGGATGTATACTAGGAATCATGGCATCACAATCAGCGGCGGTTCGCAAAGACATGCCAGAATTGTGGTTGTTCTGTTTCATAAGTCTGCCGGGGACGTTTTACGCTCTACAGAACCTACGTGACCAATAGTATCTCGTCAAGGATGTGCGATAGGAATCACGACATCACGACCAGCAGTGTCTCGCGGGGACGTATACTATAAATCGTGTATATGGGTGCCTTAAGGACCAAGGGCTTAATATCTCCCGTGAGAGTTGAGTTTTGTTTATGGTCTTGAAATGACGCTTTTGCCCCTTATCCATTCATCCAAGAATAACAATGGATGCAACCGGTTTCATCTTAGTTAGTTTTTGAATAATTTCTTCTTATATTAGTTTGACTCAAGATGCATACCTTTTCATCCTAGCTATTTTTCGCATAATTTGTTTTATCTTAATTTGAGCCAGGATGCAAGCAGTTTCATCCTGGCTATTTTTCGAAGAAAAAAACTTTCAAATTTACTATTAACAATGAGTCTTGTCTTGTACATCTACTCAAACCCTTTTTTAAAATATAAATTTTGTTAAAAATCGACTTTTATTTTGGAAGTTATGATTTTTTTAGTGATCGATTTTAAATTGGAGAGAAAAAAACACAAATTAAAAAGAGAAACGGATAAAGAAGAAAAATAAAAAGTGAAAGACATAAGTGTCTCTGAGATTTAGTGTCCATTTCACACAACCATAACTTTTACATGTCTTTTAAAACCATACTTTAATCCATCGGCCATTAGACCCAATTTCTCTATCAATATTTTTTTACACGCCTCTCACTTAGTCTTGCGATTATTTTTCTTCCGATACGCTGGGTAATTAATTTCAATTCTTCTTCCGATCAATGTCACAGGTGTTACTCTATCATTTTATGAATCGAAAAACAAAGACAAGGATGATTCAGGCCATTTTTCAAAGAAAATGTATTTTTCATTATGATTTTGGCTTATTCGGGGTTTGGGTTTTTCTTTCCCAAGTTCTTAATTTGATTTTGGTTTCCATTATTGAAATTGTTTTTCCTCTCCCAAGTTGTTAATTTGATATTTTATTTTTGAAAAATATTCTGTTGTTGAAATAGTTAAATCACTGGATTCTGGATTCAATTTAAAAGTTTAGATTCAATCTATGTGGGTAATTTTGATTTGATAAGTTTACCAAAGGGATTTATTCGCATCCAACTGTCTATACATTCGTCATGTGGACATGGATGAGTTTAAAACCTGGACTATGCTCACCTATTGCTGCAGTGGACTGTGACTGTGAGTCTGTGACCGTTTCTTAAGTGAAGCCCAGAACCCAAGTTAACGTAACTCACACAAGCCCGGCGGTGCAATGCTAAAAGTGTAAAACAGTACACTAGGTGAGGCCCTTGAGGCCCTTGGATCAGATGAATTCGGAAACCCTAGTAATCTATTTACCCTATAAATGTCACTCATTGGATTTTCTTAGGATTTCAAGTTACTGCTCTTTCATCTCCGTCTCAAATAGGGTTTCCTGTAAAATTTTAGGGTTTTAGTTTGTTTTTCAAAATGTTTTAAGTTTTGTTGAGTTCTAAGAAGTAATATGGGGGATTATACAATGACGATATTGTAATGGTCTCGTTCGTCGTAATAGCTGTTAATCATGGCCTTGCCGACCACTCTATATATCACCACCCATATTCTGAGTTGAATCCCCAAATCAAACTTTTTTTTTTTTGTTTCTTTGATTTTGATTTCAGTTTTTTGTTCTCTATTCAGATTTAATTTATTAGGGTTTTGAATTGAAAATTTTAGAAGGGGCTTATGATTAAAGAAATTATAGACAAGCATATGGCTGAATCTATTCTATGTTGATAAATCTAATCTTCTCTATGAAGCCTCTTTTCCATCAGTCAATTATTCTGTAGATTTTTGTTCTTTAGATTTTGTTACTGTTTAAATTTCTAGTTGTGAATGAATTCGATGAATGAAGGAGGATTGAAGTGATGATTGTTGCATAGTTCAGATGAGATCCGTCTCTGATTAATTTAAACAGAAATTAGTCTTTCGCTCCTATCTGATCACTCCTCCACTCTGAATTTGTTCACCATCGCTATTTTTATGGGTTTGTTTTTCTTATTTTGTCTGAATGTTGTTGATTAAAGTACTTTTTCAGGAAGTTACCTGAAAACTCGTAAGGAGATTTAAGATCTTGGGGGCATATTGTATCTGCTGGCTTATGGAATCCTGCTTGAATGAGTTCATTCTAGTTCAATTATGCTATTTGTTCACAAAACACAATTTTTGCAAATAACATAGTCATGAATGCTATGGAATGGGGGGATCTCTGCTATGCAAGATTGCTTAGCCATTGTTGTTGCTGGTGCAGCATTTCGTGTTTGTATTTTGAGGAGGGTTATGCAGACTCCTAACTCTTAATGGTTCAGTGATTTGATGAAGGAAAATTGATTTGGTTGGTTTTTAACTTCGTTTGGGAGACATTTTTTGTCTAATCTCTAGAGTATAAAGATTTTTCTGAAGGTACTGGTTGAGACAATATCATTTGGGTTTTTACCTTTTGAAAGTTGATTAAAGAATTAAAATATATTGATATTCATGCGAACAATAGCATGAAATTTCTATGTAAACTGTTTTTTATTTTGACCCCTCTATGCATGTTTGATCTCTACTTTGTATGATGGATCTCTACTGTTTCAATGTTGGACCTCTACTGTTTATTGATATCTTGTTCTTGAAACACTAAAATTTCGTTTTAGTGATTTGATAATTGAAAATTATCAACATGTTTCATAGCTTTCATTAACATTGGCGTGTTATGAACAATCGAATGATTGCAAATATTATAAATCAAGATTATAAAATAGACTTGTAAATCTTTCAATTTTAGCATTGCAAAAATTGATTCTCCCCTTACTTCGAGACGCTCCAAAACAGCCGAACAAAGAATCAGCCAAACATAAATCCTTTTTTAGTAAATTTTTGAACTAGACTTTAGTCCTCACGGCTTAGTTAGAAGATAAATTTAGGAGATATTGGCTTTAAATTTGGTTTTGTATTCCAGTGTTTTCGGAGTTGGGGTCAAAGAAGCCTAGGATTTTTTTGGATGATGAGACGTTTGATTGATGTAGATCGCAATATCTAAGATATTAACCAAAGCTGCTACACTTCTCCCATTAGGCTGTTCTTAGCTCTTGATGAGATTATCAGGGATCCCATTATTATTGGATTTAACCGATGCCTAAACACTTGGAGTCGTTCAGTATTATACGTATTACCAAAAAAGCCTGTCTCTAGAGTTGTTGAGCAGAGCAGCTGACAGTTATACCTTATCATAAGACTCCGAACACATACTTCACAAAAAGAAAATAATCTAAGTCCGAACAAAAACTGTTTTCTGGTATTACTTTTACCCGCTTTTACGTATTCCACCATGTAATAAGTTCAAACTACATTCTAAATAAACTGGAACTGCAGTATCGCTCATGTGATTTGTAGTGAGTACCTTTGCTTTTAGATTATTTAAAAAAAGGTACCTTTGCTTTAGGTACTCACCAAAGGGTGCAATAGTAACTTGAATTATTTCCCTAAGAGATTTGCTAGATCTTGTGTGCATTTAGAGTGACCTCGAAAGAGATACAGTAAAAACTCCTTATATTGATACTCTATGTATTAATAAATTCTATATATTAATAAAAATTCGTAGTCCTAACTTGGCCCATTTATAAATAGTAATAACATTCACTTTTTATATTAATAGATTTTCCTAGTTCTGCTATAAGGAATTTGCCTCCATATATTAATATAATCGTCTTGTTACATCAAAATTTAAGATAAACTAAAATACTTATCTATAGTCGTTTGAGAAAGGATGTAATTATTTGGATTGTTATCGCATCTTTTGCGGACGAGTAAGACCTCATTACCATGTGCACCTTCTTGTTGAAGCCAAAACATTTCCAACTTATCGAGCATGTTTAAAGCTTCTTGGCATGAAACTTTTTGTATCTCCATACTGCCATCATCAGGATTATCCCCCTTTGCTTCTTGTCTAATTCAATCGATGATTTCTTCTTCCGTTAGAGCATATATGACTTGTTGCTTATTTGGATGATTAAGGAAGACATCCACATCTATTATCACTTATATACTCTGAATTAGAAGAAAAAAAACATTTTTTTTGGCATACCTCCCTATATTAATAAACTTTATATATTAAGTAATTTTATAAAGTCCTAAGGCTATTAATATACGAAGTTTTTATTGTATATCATGGATTAAACAAGTCTTGTGCAGATTACTGGAATAGCTGACCCAAAATTGTAACCATGTAACCAAGCTTAGTTTAAAGCACAAATTAGGCATATTTTCAGCAAGTTTTGTTAATAGACATAGAAATTACGGCGAGGTTGCATTTCTAACACGTGGTTCATTAGTAATTACGAGGAACACAACTTATTTCTTGGTTTCTAGAAGAAATACAAGGCCGCAAAGATTGTGATTGACTTTTATTGAGGTTCTAATTGCCGGATTTGCTGGATCTCAACTATTTTTCGATCTCCATTACCTACCTCTGTAATCAGAAAATCTTTATACTTACACGATTTCACTTCTATTATTAAATTATCTTAAACATAATTAGCCAGCTTTCTTGAACGTAATTCTCACATACTAATAACTGCGTCCCCACTTCCTTTTTAGAGAGATTATCTACTCGTTAGTCTCTCCAACTGTCCTGGCCTCCCCGGGTTGTCTTATCCCTCTGTCTCCTCAAACTCAAAGTAGCTAACCCATGTCAACTACTAACTATATAACTCATGGTCATGGTAGTTGAGCTATATCGCACACCTTTCATATCTCTAGTCTCAAGTTGATTAGCAACACCAATGAATACATCTGTCTCTCCACAACATTTATTGTTTTCAAGGCATTAACTCCATCTTTATTTCTACTTATAATGTTCACACCCAACTAACTAAGGATTTCTAAACCGTTTTAAGCTTTCCAATTTATGATTATCGCTTTGAATTTGACCTCTCAAATCTTTATATAGACACAGCAATCCCATTATCCGTATTCAATCCAAAACCAAACCCAAAATTCAAAACTCAAAAAAAAAAAAAAAAAAAAAAACACCAAAAAATATATAATTAGATTCTTGACTGTATATAGAGAATGGATAAAGAAAGATTTACAGCTGAAATGGAATTTAAAGATTTATCATCATCATCAACAACATCAATTGTGATCAAAATCAAGAAAAGTTTACCTGATTTCTTACAATCAGTGAAGCTAAAATATGTCAAATTGGGTTACAAGTTAACATGTGATTATGCAACAATTCTTAGATGGTTCGTAGTTATACCACTCTTTATAGCTACAACGATTCAACTCACCGGTATACGATTCGATCAAGTTTCTGAGTTATGGACGAGTCGAGGAGCTGTTGTTCAGCTCGATATGGCTTCTGGGTTAACTGGTTTTACAGTCTTGCTCTTTGTTTTAACCCTTTATTGGGTTAAACGGCCTAGACCGGTTTACTTAGTCGATTTCTCTTGTTTCAAACCGGATGATAGTTTGAAATCTACAGTCGACGCGTTCATTAAAATGACAGAAGATCATGGCTCATTCGACGAACAAACGATTCAATTTCAAAAACGTATATCGACCCGTTCTGGTTTAGGTGATGAAACGTATGTACCAAGTGCTATTACTTCGAGACCACCAAATTTGAACATGAAAGAAGCTAGAGCGGAAGCTGAAATGGTCATGTTCGGTTCATTAGATACTCTTTTCGAGAAAACCGGTGTTCATCCGAGTCAAGTCGGTATACTTATAGTGAATTGCAGTTTATTTTGTCCAACTCCATCTCTTTCGTCAATGATTGTGAATCATTACAAAATGAGAACAGATATTAAAAGTTTTAATCTCGGCGGAATGGGTTGTAGTGCAGGCTTAATATCCATCGATCTCGCAAAGGACTTACTGAAGGCGAACCCAAATACGTACGCAGTTGTTGTTAGCATGGAAAATATAACGTTGAATTGGTATTTTGGAAATGATAAATCAATGCTATTGTGTAACTGTATATTTAGAATGGGTGGTGCAGCAGTTCTGCTCTCGAATATGAATCGTGATCGTGCTAAGTCCAAATACGAGCTGGTTCATACGGTTCGAACTCATAAAGGTGCTGATGATAATAGTTATAATTGTGTTTACCAAAGAGAAGATGAAAAGGGAAACGTTGGTGTATCTCTAGCTAGAGAATTAATGGCTGTTGCTGGTGATGCTCTGAAGACGAATATTACTACTCTTGGTCCATTAGTGTTACCGTTCACGGAGCAGTTCATGTTCTTCGTTTCTCTGGTGAGACGGAAAGTGTTGAAGCAGGCCAAAGTTAAACCTTATATTCCTGATTTCAAGACTGCTTTCGAGCATTTCTGCATTCATGCTGGTGGTAGAGCTGTACTAGACGAGTTAGAAAAGAATTTGCAACTCAGCAACTGGCACATGGAACCTTCAAGGATGACATTACACCGATTCGGTAATACATCGAGTAGTTCGCTTTGGTACGAGTTAGCTTATACTGAGGCAAAAGGACGGGTATCGAGGGGTGACCGAGTTTGGCAAATCGCTTTTGGTTCAGGATTTAAATGTAATAGTGCTGTTTGGAGAGCCCTTAGAGAGATTCCTGTTGGTGAGTGTAAAACCAACCCGTGGGCTGACTCAGTAGATCGTTATCCAGTTAAGGTTCCAGTTGGCTAGTTCTCCCAGTGGCAACCTTTCACGGACTGTACATTGAAGTAGAATTTGCTATTCGGATATTCTCATTGATTCATTTATTATTGGTTGTTACTGTGTGTATATGTTGCATGTTGCGCGAAAATAAGCTTAAGAAACATGTAAGTTTGTTCCGGTAGTTCATTCAATTGTTGTGACCGATCACTTTTTCTTGTATAATATTTATTGTGAATAAGTGTTTATTTTACTTACAAGATTTAACTTTTGAGAAGGATCCAATGACATGTTTAGAATGATATTTGGTTGATATTTTTGCTGAAACTCAAGCGTCAATGAATTTGAAGCTAATTTTGCCACCGATCTACCTTTTTCTTGCATGCTATTCATGTAGTGGAATTGTGGATGGAAGTACAAGTGTAGTGGTGGAATAGTAGAAACGCTATTCAAAATAGCGTAAAACGCTAATAAGAATAGCGTTAGAAAAATGCTAATAAGAATAGCGCTCAACGCTATTAAGATTAGCCCTTTTTTTCTCAGCCATTAGATTTTCAACGGCTCGTTTAAAATTGACGGATAAAAAAAAAGCGCTATTCTGATTGGTGTTTTCTGTCTTCTAGTGCGATATTCTGAATAGCGTTTTGCGCTAATCTGATTAGCGCTCATATGGATTCCACGGGACCTCCCACGAAACAATGGAACACTGCTTGGATTTTTTGTGGAAAACACTAACTTGGAAGCCACTAGACTTGACACTCCACAATTTTTCCACACTTGGAATATTTTGGATTCCACCATAAGACTTGCTCTTAGTAGCATGCATCTCACTCAACAACATTATCATAAAATTTGATTGCCAAAGTTGTTTATGATGAATACTCAGATTCAAAATAGCATGTTGGGCCATCATCTAGTGCTTGTGCCAGAGTTGACCGGACAATATTTGCGACAGCCATATATATATATATATTTTTAATTTCTTCTTTTGAGACGAAAAGGGTAAATTTTATTAAGAGCAAGGGCAATGGGATATAATGTTTAAACACTTTATCCCTTTTAAAACAGGTGAGAATAAAGCTGATAGACTATGTTTGCTACCGTGGGATATCGAAGGAAAGACTATACGACTGATGATATGCCGTCTAGTAAATAATTTTGAATTTTTTGGTAAAAAGAAACTATAGTTTAAAGTGGGGGGAGTGACTTTGGGATTTTTAATAATAAAAAAGTTAAAGTTTGTCGTGGGCCATACAAATTTGAAACAAAACATTATTAAATGACAAGCAAAGAGCCGTATGTTCTCACCTTCATTTTACACGGAAAAAAAACTGTTTTACATATGTATTTTTCAAAAGGAAAACAAAGATCCGTGCAGTGAAGACTTTCACTCACTCTATCGACTGAAGGAGAGGTTAATTGAGTTTGGGATGAAATAAGGTTTTCCTATCAAACAAATTTGATCAAGTCTTTTATTTTTAAAGAGACTCTTAATCCCATACCCCTTGTTGTAAAAGAAAAAAAAAACTAAAATGATAAGAACTTACATCAAAACAGACTGAAAGAGAATGAAAAGAAACAGATCTACCTCTTCCCAGTTGTTAATAATTAGTTGTCTAAATGACACCATTGCAAACCAATTTTGTGAGGAACCCCATCAAAAAATTAGTTGTTTTAGTTTGTTGATGGTAATACTCTTGTGATGCAGTACCGCATACAATTATTTCCTAGTTTATCTCTTTATTTACTAAGCTAGTTATTTGAGTTCTATTTTTTGTTTAAACGCTTTTATTTCCTAAGATATAGTTTAGTTAAACTCTTTGTTTCTTAAGTTAGTCGGCTATGTCTATAAATTGTCAAGTTTATTTCAAGTTAAGACACAATTATCATTATTGAAACCTAAAGAATATCTTGCTTTCAATATTCTTCTTCTTCTTCTTCTTTCTGCAATTCTGCTTTGTTTCAAACCCTGTTTTCATATCTCTTTCACTCTTTTCGTATCTCAGCAATCTCCGTATTGTTTTCATCTCTTTAGTTATATATTAGTTGGTATCATAAGATATTAGATTAGATTTTTATCTTTTCTTAGATCCTATTTGTCGCTTCCGCAACCCTAGTTCCTATTTTCTTTCCTTTGTTCAAAAAAAAAAAAAAACCTACTTTTCGATGGTTGATTCCTTAGAAACTAGGTTCACTAAATTATCTTCTGAAGTTGACACCATGAAGAGTGATATTACAAACATCAAGGGTCAGCTTAAGGATATACCTTCCCAGATGGAAAAATTATAGAATTTATTGGCATCCATACAGAAGAATCTTCTGAGTTTCCAAAGAAGACGTTTGATTCATCTTTCAAACAACAGGGTTCGTCTTCTCCTAAGATGCATGGTTTCGTGTACACTAATGATACTCTAGAGAAATTTTTAGACGCTCTAGAGAAAAAGAAACAACATGAAACCTTTCTTCACAATCCAAGTTTTTTTTTCTTCTGTGTTGCAGCTTTATACTGATGATTATGAAACTCTTGAAGATGAACAAGAAAGGCTTTGGACGGAAGATGGGAGACTAAAACATGGACACAGTCCTTATGGCTCTTTACCTGAATACAAGTTAAACGCCGATATACCAACCTTCAATGAAAGTTTCAAGATTGAAGAGTTGTTAGACAATTTAAAGAATTTTTTCAATTCATGGAGGTGCCTGACCAGTCTAAAGTGAAACTTGTTGCTTACAAACTCAAAGGAGGAGCTGCTACTTGGTGGGAAAAACTGTGTGAAGATCGTTTTAAATACAACAGTCCTCTAGTTCGAACTTGGGAAAGAATGAAAAAAATTACTTAGAGATAAGTTTTTACCCCAAGACTATAGACAAAAACTTTTTTTAAAATTTCGAAGTTGTCAACAAGGAGAACACTTGGTGGAAGATTATGTAGATGAATTCTACAATTTAGTAGCTCGTGATCAACTACTTGGAACTGAAGAACAACTAGTTGCTAGGTTCATTGAAGGCATGGTATATCGGTATTCAACATGCCATTAAAGTTGAACGTCGTGTTCTTCGTTCTTCCAAAGCTACACCAGTTTTTATAATCATTTTCAAGGTAATTACAAATCTTCAACTCCATCTTCTTTTTATTCTCAAGATAATACAGTACCGATGCAGTCGAATCCTTTTCATCAAGATGATATCTCTCCATATGTTTCTCGTCGACAACAATCCACAACCTAATTTACGTACTCATAATCACCTCTTGCATTAAATAATTCACATGTTCTTCCAACACCTATAAAAACTCAACAGGTACAACAACCTTATTCATCTATCCAGTGGAACTTGTTTAGTAACAAGTTTCCTAGTAAGAACCAACAATCTTTTCCACCTCAATATAAACCATAAAATATTTAATCAAAGTTTAAAGGTGATAAGTGAAACAAGTGTAACCAAGTTGGACATACTTCTGGAGATTGTCGTAAGTTTAATGGGTTTATTGAAGATACTCAAAATACTAAATTCCCAAGACAATATTGAATGTGATAATGATGAGTTAGATACAGGTGAACATAATGAAATACATGATTCATATGGTGAACATTTTGTAGGAATAATTCGTCCACTTTTGCTGACTCAACCTTGTCATTCACAAAGACATAATATTTTCAGAGCAAAGTGTACAATTGGAGGAAAAGTATGTGATATGATTATTGATAGTGGGAGTTTGGAAAAAGTATATTGCTGCTCATGTAGTTAAAAAGTTGGAGTTACCTGTTACTCCACGTCCACATCTGTACATAGTTGGTTGGGGTTAATGGTTCTTCTACTCAAGAGATTTCTCACCAATGTGTTGTAAATATTTCTTTTTCGGGATGAAGATTCAGTATTGTGTGACTTTATTGATATGTCTGCTACTCATCTTATTCTAGGAAGACCTTGTCAATATGACATTCTAGCAGTTCACAACTGCTTTGATGATACTTATACTTTTACTCATTAAAAGAAATTAAAGATGTTATGTCCTTCAAAGTCTTCTTCTACTGTTAAAAAATATTGTGATGGGAAGACTAGCGCTTTGGTAGCTATTATAGCTCACTCTTTACGTAAAACTCATACTTTGAGTTCTCATGAAGAAGCTAAACCAATGATTGATATTCCACCTAAAGTTTAATCATTATTATTATCTCGGTTTCATATTTTGTTTCCTAAAGAGTTACCAGTTACTTTACCTCCATTAACGGATCTTCAACACTATATTGATTTCATACCTGGTGCCTCTCTATGAATCAAGCACATTATCGGTGAAGCCCAAGTGAACATGAAATTTTACAGGGACAAGTTAATGATTTATTGGCTAAAGGATTGGTTAGACCTAGCAACTGTCCTTGTGCTTTCCCTGCACTTTTGGTGCCCAAGAAAAACAATGGTTGGAGAATGTGTATAGATTTTCGAGTATTGAATCGAATTACTATTAATTCCTTACAGGTTTCCTATTCCTCGTATTGATGATATGGTTGATTTGTTGGATGGTTCTACAGTCTTTTCAAAGATGGATTTACGAAGTGGTTATCATCAAATACGTACCCGAGAAGCAGATGAATGAAAAACAACCTTTAAAACACGTGAAGGTTTGTATGAGTGGCTTTTTATGCCATTTGGATTTTCTAATGCTACATTCATGCGATTTATGAATTAGGTTTTACAACCCTTCCTTAGTCAATTTGTTATTGTTTATTTAGAGGACATTTTTATTTACAATCGTAATGAAAAGGAACATATCATTCATCTCTCAAAGGTGCTACAATTTAATGTTTATTTATTTTATTTGTTTATGTATACTAGTAGTAGTTAAAACTATACCATAGGGTTTAGGGTAATAGTTGCCCTACGTATAGGGAAACTCTTACTCTTGTTTTCATTTATGTATTGAAGTTGCAAACAATCTCTGTGAGTTGAGTTCCCGCACGATGGTATGTGTTTGAGCACGTCTCTATTTCCGTATTCCTCTACACAAAACATGCACTCACTTTTCCCCGGGTGCTGAGATTCTTCGTAAATCAGTATGGGTAGAACTATTGGCTTTTCTTTACGGCGGAAGCAGTCTCTGATGTTCTTTCTGTTGTGGTAGATAAAAGCCACGATGAAACACACTAGGACAGCCATAACAAAACCTATTATGATCCCATATTTACTTAAAAATGTCTCCAAATTATCACCTATCATGTCAAAATAAAATACAAACAGGTTATTTAAAAAGCCCATCTCAATTAGCTTACAAATAAAATAAAGCCGGAATAACAGTCCCAAGCATCAAGTCCAGACGATTCAGAAACAAATCGGTTATTGAAAAGCCCATCTCAATTAGCTTACAAATAACATAAAGCCCAGATAACCAATTATTTAAAAATGAAAATTTGGTAACATAAGAAACATCTTACACCATATAAATCTCTCAAAATTTATTGTTTCTCATATGTGATTCATATGGTATTTTTAATTTTTTTAAAATATAACATACATTTGATTCATGTGATACTTATTGAATTTCAAAATGTAAAATACTAAACTTTGTTTCATAGGTTTTTTCTTTGTTAACTTTCTTATCACAATTCCAAGTTTCTTACTTGGAATCACGATTTAGTTTTATGGTTGTAAATATGTTGGAAGTTCCAAATTTATTTTATCAAATGTTAAATTTTCTCGTTTTCTAATTTATATGCGTACATGTAATGAAATTACGGGAAAAAAAGGTCATAATTTTTTTTTTTTCCTGGGTGTTATATATAGAAATCACAGTGATAACATCTTTCCTTCTAAAATTTATTGGGTACCGCTTCAGCTTTACAGAAGCAACTTTGTAACACGCGCACTTTTCGTGATGCTTACCCAAGGAGGTGTCAGGCCAAAAATGACTTGGATCACGTTTTCTCAGTTTTTGTGCGCGTTATTTGGGTAAGATTATCGTACCTATGCTTTATTTCCTTTTATTTTCTTTGAATTCGGGTCTTAGTTTCGAAGGTTGATGACGGGGTTACCTATTTCGTTTAACTTTTCCGGTTATGATTGATGTTTTTCAGTTATTCACTATCCCATTATGAAAATACGAGGGTACCCAAATACACCATAATCTTTTATTTATCAACCTATAAGTTCTTTACCAAGTGTGGTCGTTTATGGATTGAGTCGAGACAAAACAACAACTTCGGTACACACTTCGTGTGATCGTCTATGGATACGAGATCGAGACAATACAACAATAAGATCACTTATGTGATTGAATACTCTCAGAATTAAGCCGCTATACAAAATCTAATACCAACTTCGCATAATTGAGACCAAGCAGACTACCCCTAGCTACTTAGTTTCCTCAGTATCCCTGCGCCTTCGAATTCTAGAGTCACGCATGTGAATCACCAATCCTTTAGATCATATTCCAAACAGTAAAGGATAAATCTGTTTGGTAACCACTCTATTCAATCTTGGTAATAACATAGTATGTACCCGAGTTGTAACAAAAACCGAATTCCGACAAGAACAAGTCTTGTAATCTTTCTTTAAAGATATGAATTCTCAAGAATAAATCTTGTAAGTTCTGTATAGTCTTTTAGGTTTATAAACTTTCTAGGTTATTTTAATGTACTACTTGTGATATTTCAATTATAAAGATAAATTAATAAAACAATGCGACAAAAAAATAACACAAGACACCAGAAATTTTGTTAACAGAGTTAGTCCAAAACTTGAGCACGGTACTTTATTAATCTGCTAGACACTAGCCTACTGTCAGACTTCATACTGGAATGTATTTGAGACCGAATCGACCCTACGAGTAATTCAACTTCAGTTGGCGTTCCTTTACATCTCTTGGATATCGCAATACCCTACGCATCACGATTTCCTTAGCTGACGTCCTTTAAAGGCCTAGGAGTTACTTCAACCTAAGTGAAGACTTTTATGACTATTCTGTCTTTAACACAAATCTCATTTGATTTCCTTCAGAAATATATTCAATCAAGGTATGGAAATCTATATGATATGATAAATCTTCAAGAAAATAAGATATCAAGCAAACTCAAAGATTAGGTTGAACTTATTCTTATCAAAAGTTATAGAGATGCCTAATAAAATCTACCTCATAAGAACAATCGAAACAAATCAAATCAGAAGTGATTTAGATATCTATCTTGTAGAATCACAAAGTCTGAGATGAAGATAATTTTTTTATTTCTATCAATCAAGTTCTTGATCCAAAGTTTCGAGAACTTAGAAGATCAATAAGAACAAGATCCGGATAACAAGAACTATCAGGTAAAAGATAGTCCGACCGGGCTTTACGAATCCCTTAGTGAAGTCTTTCAAGTCGTAACCTAATTATGTTTCTCAGAGGAAACCTAAGTTTTTAGAAGACGACTCTAGTCCGCAACTAGGGAAGAAAATTATCGGTATTGAGTTTCTAGTGTATGTGGGGTCCTCTAGTTATAATGATGAACAACCTTGGCAGCTTACAAACAAACCTAAGTTCGAGAACTATTGCCTTGTATAAAACTGCCAAGTAAGCGAAACTTCTCTATATAGATTGTTCAAGAAAGCATGTGAGAAGTTTTCTTTGAATTACAATGAAGATGCATACAACCAGAGTGCACCATATGGTTTGCCAAAGAGTCACGGTTAAGTAGTTCAAGCTTAATTTGTCACAAGACCAAATTAGTTCCTGAATTGTCAAAGCAGTTTGTGAACTAAAAAGTTGTTTCGTAACTTTTGGAGTTTTTATATTGAAAAGTTCACGGGATCTACAAAACTGTTTGTGTTCTTGAAAAAAATGTACAGAAAACATCAAAAATCAACTAGTTCGCGAACTTCCCAATCAGTTCGTGTACGCCGAAATAAATAGTGTCTAGTACTTTCTCAAAGTCAAATAGCCCGTGAACTGACCATCTCAGTTCGTGTATGCGAGTTAATTGAGAAAATATAAATCAAGTCTTTATATTTACAAGTTCAAGTTCGTGAACTGGTGAGACAGTTTGTGAAGTTTAAGTACTAACTTGATACTCCTTATATATAACTTTCATTATTCTTTGCAATGATCATCATAATACTAAGGTCATACGACATGTCTCAGTAGATAAAATGGTAGATAATATGAGTAAATATGATAGTTAGTCTTCACATTCCTTTGTTGATGAAGTTTTCGTTGACAACGTCTCCAGTCTTCAATTTTTCAAGGTCGATTGATAATTTCTGATACTCAACTACCATGCTCTAATTCTAGTTCGAGACTGATTTTAGTATCAAATCAAGATCTAGTTTTTATCACTAAAATTGACAACAAGCTTGACATACCAAAACTTGTGAGTTTGACCGAGATATGCTCTAACATTTACAACATCATTTACACACCTAATAGGTTCGAACTTTAGTATTCATTAAAACCAGTAAGATCCCTTCTATTTAGCTTCAAACTTATGCATATTTTTTCGGCAACAACAGTCACACCAACACCATCAGTTGATTATAATGTGTGGTCGACTTTCCAACATGTCAAGAAGCCTAACACTTAGATCATATTATTGAGTCGATTTTCCTTTTGTCACCAGACTCAGGTGCATGATGCCATAAACTCAACATAAAAAAAGTTTCTCAGAATATCCAAGTTCTTTCATACTGGAAACTAACCCACAATTGACCAAAATAAAATTTTCAAATCCACTGAGAGAATTATTTTCCCCTTGGATGATGACAAGTAATGTCTTCTTAACCTTCTCCTTCTCATGTCCTGTTGGACTTACTAGATTTCTTTATTTCTTTGAATAATCTGATAAAAAATGTACATGAGTTTTTGTTGTTGTTTCCCATTTAGCTTAGCCCTCAGATTACAACTCACCTCCAAGACAAGCTCCCATGTACCGAGAATTGCATCAATATTTCCATCAGAGTCTGAGTTTAAATTTTGCAAATCAATCATTACTTTACCTTGACATATTTCAGGAAGTGGTTTCTTGGAAGTCTCGTCTGAATCGATATTCTGGGTAATCAATTCCAAAATTTGATTATTGTTTGAAGCAAATCAATGTCATGAGAAGTCTCCAATTCTCCCATATAAATTTATCCCTCTTCAATGTCCAATTCCCCTCAGGTCATTTTTGGAGTCCCGTTTACTTTATGATAAAATCTTTCAAATAAAGCTCTATTTGGGTTTGGTGGTTTGCTATAAAATTGAACCTAATTACTGCCACCGTCACTGCATTTGGTTTTGGGGTGATTAAAACTCGAATCTTAACAAACTCGTTGCCATTGCAAACCTCATATTAGTTAGTTTACAGTGCCAATTGAATGTTCGCCGATATTCGTCGATCATCATTGCAGCGTCTTAGTTGTCCAAGCCCTCTTGAACTTCTCTTGCTGAAACAAGATATTTTTTCATGATTTCTCACGGTTCTAACAAGTTAGTTTCTCTTCAGACACTGAAGATCTTCCAAACAGGTAGAATCCACCATTTCGACATGAAATATTTTTGTTTGATTGATAGTTTATTGGTGCTGACAGGTTTCCAACCCAAGTCGTTGGTGTGGTCACAAAATAACTTTACTACTACTCTACAGTAACACGGACACTAAGTGTTATGTCAAAATTGGAGCTAGCACACGACTTCACGAGATTACGTTGAATTAGATTACTTATCAAATTAAGTAGACAGGTAAAACTACATTTACCACAACTGCACATAGGAGGTCGAACATAATTTATAAGTTCATCCGGACGAATTTCCGATTGTCCTAAATACGGTGCCACATTCTGATAAAATGTCACGGTTAATTACAATTTTGGCTCAAAGGCTAAGCCTTTACTTCCGGTGCTGAGGCAACCCAATTTGGAACCGTGCCTAGTTTAAGAAACATTACGGGTCCATAATCAGTCCACATTCTAGAAGAAATAATTGGCGGGAAAGATTTGGTGGCGTATTAAACCCTCAAAGAAAAGTGAAGTTCTATTTTCATTTTCATTTTCAGAATTCAAAATTTGAATTTCCTTTTCTCTCTCTCTCTTGAGTTGTTTCATCGATGGGAATCAAACCCCCGATGTCTACACCAACAAAATCCCCTTCAATTTCAAGAGCAAATCATCATCAAAACCCTAATAACTCCATGGATACTTCTTCTTCTTCATCTATTGAGTTCAATAAATCTAGATATGAAGCTTATAATCGATTACAAGCAGCAGCCGTTGCATTTGGTGAGAAATTACATATACCTGAGATTATAGTAATCGGAGGTCAATCTGATGGTAAGAGTTCTCTTCTTGAAGCTCTTCTTGGTTTCCGATTTAATGTTCGTGAAGTTGAAATGGGAACTCGTAGACCTCTCATTCTTCAAATGGTACACGATGATTCTGCTGTTGAGCCTCGTTGTCGATTCCAGGTGAGGTCTCTAGCTCAGATTTTTTTTTAATCTAATGTGAGATATTACTGAATTCAGATCTATCAGCTTATGAAATACTAGATCTGAACTTGGAGAATTGAGATTTCAAGCTGGAATCGTGAAACGGTGAAGGAAAATTTCACTACTCTTTGGTTTTTTGGCGGGAACTTGGAACATCTAATAGATCTTCATTTTGACTTTTGTTATTACTGGGGATGTCTTTGGAAATTGATCTTATATTTTGGTAATTATTTGAGTTTATTTTGTTTTGATTTTGTTGAAATCTGATATCAAGGCAAAATTTCGTGATACTAGTTGTTGAATTTGTGTAAAGTTCCTATGAGATTTGTCTAGGACAAGATAGATTTAGAATTGTTTCTAATATTGTGTTTGAAATTGTATGTTTCTGATTTTGGATTCTTATTTTCTGAAGAGAAAATTGAAATCATTTGGTATTCTGGTTAACCACTGAGTGGTATGAATTTCTATGGGAATGGTAATATAGGAGTTAAGAACCATGTATTAGTATATGTTTTGCATTTTGTAAGTTTTACTTTGGTAAGTTGGTTTGGCTTGAACTACACGTACATGTTCATTTTCAATCTTTTCGAAGTGTGTCATCTTACATTTTGGTTGAATACAGGAAGAGGATTCTGAAGAATATGGAAATCCAGTTTCATCAGCGTCTAAGATTGCTGATATTATTAAAACGAGGACAGAGGCACTTCTGAACAAGACTAAAACCACAGTTTCTTCTAAGCCGATTGTCATGAGAGCTGAGTATGCACATAGTCCCAATCTCACAATTATTGACACTCCTGGATTTATTCTTAAGGTGGGTGGTTTCTTCAACTTCCTTGCTTGATTTATCTATGGTTTGTGCAGGATGATTAATGAAGTTATATAATGTTTTGCTGTTTTCTCATTTAATATTTCATTCTGAACTGAACGTTCTGAAATGCTTATTGCAGGCAAATAAGGGTGAACCAGAAAATACACCTGAGGAAATCCTATCCATGGTGAAATCTTTAGCAAGCCATCCTCACCGCCTTCACCTATTTCTTCAGCAAAGTAGTGTTGAATGGTGCTCATCTCTCTGGTTGGACACGATTTGAGAAATAGACCCAATGTTAAAAAGGACAGTTGTTGTTGTCTCCAAGTTTGACAACAGGCTCAAGGTATGTAAAATACATATTAGGGAATTCATGACAAATAAAAGAAGAAATTAGTAACAAGTTTTTGATTTTCTTGATAAATGTGCAGGAGTTCACAGACAGGTGGGAAGTGGATCGGTATTTGGGGACTAGTGGTTATCTTGGGGATAACATACATCCATACTTTGTGGCCCTGCCGAAGGACAGGGGAATAGTTTCTAACGAGGACTTTCGGAGACAAATTTGCAAGGTTGATTCAGATGTTCTTCGTCATCTGCGAGAGGGTGTTGATGGGGGATTTGATGAAGAAAAGTTTGGGAAGTTCATTGGTTTTGGCCGTTTGAAGGAATACTTAGAGGCTGAGCTTCAAAAGAGATACCGAGACTCTGTACCAGCAACTCTAACTTTGCTGGAACAGCGTTGTGATGAAGTAACCACATACTTGGCCAGAGCGGAGTCCAAGATAAGGGCAACTTCTGATGTTGCCTACCTTCAGAGGTCTGCAATGATGCACGCAGCATCTATAAGCACTCATGTGGTAACTAGTTATGATCTTTTCCATTCTCGTCTTATTTCTTCTTATTAATTGATGTAAATGTTGATATATGCTTAATAAGAAATGTTTTTGTTTCTTGTTATTTACTGAAGGGGGCATTAATTGATGGAGCGGCAGATCCATGTGCAGAACAATGGGGTAAAACAACCAAAGAGGAGCAGTTGGAGAGTGGTATTGGCAGTTGGCCTGGGGTTAGTGCAGAGATTAAACCTCCCAATTCTACCCTTAAGCTTTATGGTGGAGCAGCATTTGAGAGGGTAATGCATGAATTTCGTTGTGCCACTTACTCGATTGAGTGCCCTCCAGTTTCTATAGAGAAGGTAGATCCATTTAACTACTTCTGAAACCGCAAATCATGGTTTTGACTTGGACATACCACTTTCATTCGGGGTAAAACTGAAACATGGAATTCTACTTCTAACAGGTTGCTAATGTATTACTTGCCAATGCTGGCCATGGAAAAGTAACTGAAGCTGCAGCAGAGATAGCACGTTCTGCTGCTAGGTCATGGATTGCTCCTCTGTTGGACACTGTCTGTGATCGACTTGCATTTGTTCTAAGAAACCTTTTTGACCTTGCTGTTGAACGCAATCACAGCTGCGACTCTTTTAACTGTAAGTGGCTCTTTGGCTTTGCTTCTTCTCCTTCT
This sequence comes from Papaver atlanticum, assembly GCA_023531105.1. Lineage (NCBI taxonomy): Eukaryota > Viridiplantae > Streptophyta > Magnoliopsida > Ranunculales > Papaveraceae > Papaver > Papaver atlanticum. Next base: position 953,478 of record JAJJMB010012369.1, read on the forward strand.
GCTATAAGTGATTGTAGGCATTCTTTGCAAACTGTTTTGCATATAGTCGCAAACCATGTTCTAATAGTTCACATTACTCTTGATGGACACAGATAAAAGAAACAACGATGATTTGGATGGGTATATAGGCTTTCATGCTGCTTTAAGGCATTCATACAATTGCTTTGTAAAGGATCTTGCAAACCAGTGCAAGCAACTAATAAGGCATCACCTTGATTCAGTTACAAGCTCTTACTCTCAGGTTTGCTATGAAAATGACTTGTTAGGAAGTTATGTCCAAGGTGGATCAACCATTTACAGACTCAATCAAGCTCAAGGGTCCCAAGTTAGCCTTGAGTTATCTGATTGTAAGACACCTGATCAAGATGAAGTAACGGGTGTAGACCAGGAAAATATTCCTCCTGAAAGAAATGCACAGCAAACCACTCCAGAGCAGAATACGGCCGCTAAAGATGTTCAACTGACTGTTCCAGAGACTCCATCTCCTGATCAACCACGCGATATAGTTTTTGGAAATGGTAAGAAGAAAGAGCATGGGAATGGCAATCAACCAAGAGGGAAAGTGCGGCACACAAAGAAGATGGTCAACACCAGAAATATGGATCATCGTCGACTCCAAAATGCTGGCGATAACTTATTTGTAAACTGTGACATTGGCTCTAGATCAGGCTCAGCCTATTCTGAAGTCTTTGCTACTGCTACACAGTATTTTTGTCGCATACGTGAAGTTCTTATAGAGAGAAGCATGTCTTCAGCCCTAAATGCCGGATTTTTAACTCCCTGGTAAACTTATCTCTTATCTGATGCATTTTTGCTAAAACAACTCACACATACATACCTATTGGCCATAAGCAAAACTCATCTTATTATCTTTATTGAGAAAAGCATCAAAGTAGTACAAATTAGGGGTATTTATATGATAATATGTGTATATGAAACTGTTAAGTGCCGTATTCTTATTCTTCTTTTTGCTTTATTTCCTTTTTCCTTCCATTGGTGGACCTGACAGCACGGAGAAGTTGGTGGTGGCACTAGGTATTGATCTTTTCGCTGTGAATGATGAAAAATTCATGGACATGTTTGCAGCACCTGGTGCAGTTGACGCCCTTCAGGATGAACGCCAATCACTCTACAAGCGCCAGAAGACACTGCAGTCTTGCTTAAACGAATTCAAAAACATTGCTCGATCGCTTTGATAGCTCTTCTTTAAGGAAACCATTAGGTGATGTTCACTGATAACTCAATTCTATTAATGTAAATTCAAGATTGTAAGAATGGGGATATATCATGAGTATTTACCTCTTCATATCTAGAGTACTGTAGTTTATTGTTTAGGCTATGAGGTGCTGTGCCTCACTATATTAACCTTCTGAATTGCTATCAGTTATGATCCCCAACAAGTTACCAATGGATATTGAGATCTATTTTCCATACCAAGTTACCAACTACTCAGGGTAATCACCTTGAACATAACTGTCGATTTAAATGCTGTTCATGTCCCAATCATCTATTGCTTGTGCCAGTTGACCTTGACCAGACAACAACTGCAACTACATTTGGGTTTGGGCCTTTTGGGGTGCGAATGTGCGATTACATTTGATATGCCCACTATAACATTTCATCAAGTCCAATAAAAAAACTGGTACACCCAAGCAACATATCGTCGACATACCCTAGTCTCATAACTAATACGAACCCCAATACACGAAGAAGAGGAAGAAGATGAAAGGGAACAAGGAGAAGAGAATTTGCTCGTGTTCATCTCCGCACAAGACAAAGACAAGTAATAGGAAAGGGATGAAGGGGAATAAAAACAAGAAATTCTTGGAACCAGTATTGCCGCATCTCCCAGAAGAAATCATCTTCAACATTATTTTGAGGTTACCCCTGAGTCGTCGCTTAAAATTCAGGTGCGTATGCAAATCTTGGAGCATCCGATTTAATAACCCCAAACAGCTCGTGCTCACAGGCGGTAATAACGTATACACTTTAGATAATGATTCGTTAACATCACCGTTACTAGATGATATTGTAGTGCACTGTAACAAGATAGAATCCTCACTCGCTAGCACAGCGCTGGTGAATACCAGAAGTTCTTTTGTGGGTACATGTAATGGCTTGATTTGCGTGGATACTCCAAATAATTATTTCTGTTTATGGAACCCGTTTACGAATGAATACAAACTGATTCCAAGACCACCACCTGACATTCTATCCCATCCTACACATATTCTGATTACAAGAATATACGGGTTTGGTTATGACTCAAAGAGTGATGATTACAAGCTCGTACGTATCACAAACTACACAAACTTGAAGCAATCTACAGGTGTCATTTATTCTCTTAGATCGAATGCGTGGAAACAAATTCAACATATCACTCATCTGTTTAGTTACAGATCACAAAAGTACGGGGTGTTTTGTAATGGGGCTCTTCATTGGTGCACGGAGTCCGGATTAGCATCCAAATTCTTAATTGCATTAGATATGACAGACGAGATTATCAGAGAAATCCCAAAACCAGGCGATTTGGTTGTCAGAGTCTATGGAAATAGACGAAGAATTGGTGTGTTGGATGGGTGTCTATGCATGTTTTTTAGTAACATTTCTGTTGGTTTTGAAGTATGGGTGATGAAAGATTATGGCAATAGAGAATCATGGACTAAGATATACTGCATTCCGAAACTGAAATTACGTAAAAGACTACCGATTCAATACTTGAGAAGGATAGAGCATTTAAAAACTGGTGAGGTTCTATTAGAAGTTCGATTCAATATGAAGGGGATGAATTCACGTGATACAGAGGCTTCAGTTTTATATAACCCAAAGAATGGTAGGGCCAAAGTTTTGTAGTTCGAAAAGAAGGGCTTAAGCTCAAAGTTACTATTCCAAACTTATGAGAAGAGCTTAGTTTCACTTCACTCGGGTACTTATTTAGGAGATAATGTGGAAGTACCAATAGATATATAGTAAATGCTGATCCCTTGCAATACTATATCGAGAACGAAGGAGTATACCTCACCATGAAGATGGAGATCATGAGTACGTAAGCATTGGCTACTGTGTTAGAACTTGGAGTGGAGTTAAGAGGCATGGGGATCAGTTTAGTCCATAGGTATTTTGTTTTAGTAATTCATTAGTTTTTATCAATTTTTAATGTTCATACGAATACGAGGTTGCTTACCTAAGTCCCTCGATTTATTTGTTTTTTTTTTCCTTTTTTCCCCAGAAGCAATCTCTTTGCTGATCGTATACTAATTTTACACCAAAAAGTGTCGCATTTTTATACCACACAGAATTGTATTCATATCTGGACATTTGCAACTGGAACTTGCGAAAAGATAAAATAAACAGGAGTTGAACGGAGATGAATGCCGAAAAATGTTGCAGCGATATGTACTAGAACGCCTAATATTTTCACATACTGGTGATCCCGAATTTCTCAATATATACCATTGCTGAACTTTTAGGAATCGTGCAACCAGACTACAAAAGCTTCTGGATTGTACTGTATCATTTACGCATAAAATAAAAATACTGAAAGTAGTATAATTTTGTAGATTATGCAGTCAACAAAAGTCGTTGTAGTATAGTGGTAAGTATTCCCGCCTGTCACCCGGGTGACCCGGGTTCGATCCCCGGTAACGGCGTTTATTTTTATTTTTTCCTTTTTAAGCAGGAAATTGGGGCATTAACATCTTATAAACTCGCAGCCAAAGCCATCTCTAATTTACAATCTTTGCCCAGTGGACATATCCAACTTTTGTGTGATGTGTTGGCTCGGGAAGTTGGGGAATTGACTGGTTATGATAGAGTAATGGGGTATAAACTTCATGAAGATGAACATGGGAAGTGTTGTAGTGTAGGAAATCAGATTTGGAACCTTAACCTGGACTGCATTATCCAGCTACTGATATCCCTCGAGCTTCAAGGTTCCTATACTTGAAGGACAAGGTCACTGTTAAAGTCATCCAGGATGAGAAATTAGGCCAGCCGTTGAGTGGTCAAGTGGCGGAGTGTAACATGGGAAGATGTCGAGATGGATGCTATTCATTCTCTGCAGTTAATACTAAGAGAAACGTTGCAAAATGGAGCACTGAATGATGTCGATTAAGAGGTTCAAGGTATGGAAGAACTTTGTACCGTCGCAAATGAAATGGTCCGCCTTATCGAGACAGCTTCAGTGCCAATTTTCGCAGTTGATTCTTCTGGTAATGTGAATGGATGGAACTCTAAAGCAGCGGAGTTAACAGGATTGGATGTGCAGCAAGCTATTGGGAAACCATTAGCTCATCTGGTTGAGGATAATTCTGTTGAAGTGGTTAAAAACATGCTCAACTTGTCCCTACAAGGTAAATATAATTTTCCATTTTGCATCCTTTTCTCTTCCCGTGGTCAGAAAATACTAATGCTGAAATCTCCAATTTGTATGATTTCGTATGACAGGCAAAGAAAAAAACAACATCGAAACCAGACTAGGAGGACATCAAGCAAAATATGGTCCTGTAGTATTGGTGGTTAGTGCATGTTGTAGCCGGATATACAGGAAAATGTCATAGGTGCGTGCTTTGATGGACAAGGGCTCATCAGTATTTTTTTACAGTCATTCCAAGAAAGCAATGTGTAGGGAATGGAGTATACATTGTTCATCTGGAATTCCGGTAGTTCCATGCACCTTCGTTGAGATTATATGTTCAATTTGTTGTTTTCCTGCTCCATTAGTTTTTGATTTTGATTTTAGAAGACAGATAGCATACGTTTACTTACGACGTATGTCTGCAGGATTGCTCACCCAGCACCAGGGATTCAAGAGATGTTCCACCACAGCCAGGGAGTTTCAAGGGAAGGTCTTGGATTGTACATGAGCCAAAAGCTAGTCAATATAATAAAAGGCAGCGTGTGCGGTATCTTAGGGAACCACACACATCATCATTCATCGTTTTTGTGGAGTTTCCTCTAGGTCGTCCAAAGTTATGACCCAATTAACCGAGAAGATATGTCCTAGCATTCCCGCACTAGTCTGAGCCATTGTCCAAAGTAGAGAAAAGAAAAAGATAGATGGGCAACTCAACTTAGAAATATAGGTGTTTCCCCTTGCCTAACTCAACTTGAAGTGAGTTGTGCAATGTTTCATTACTTGGCAATGCAAGCATCAAAAAACTTTTATATAAAGTCAAACAGTCCAATCAACAAAGTCGTTGTAGTATAGTGGTAAGTATTACCGCCTGTCACGTGGGTGACCCGGGTTCGATCCCGGCAACGGCGTTTAATGAGTTAATAATTCCATTAATACTCTATAAATACCTTTGGTTTTTATCGAGTTTTCTCATCTTCATAACACTCACTAGTCACTACTCCTTAACTTTCTTTTGCAGTCTAGATAAAAGAACTACACGAATCTTGTTTTGGTCATTGTGATTCTGGCTGGTGTTATTGCAGCTCCTACTGATGGTGCCACTGTTGGGACACCGGCATTCTTTGATGGGATAATTAGTAAAGCTGGTGCAGGATGTGCTGGGAATGCTTTTTATACACGTAAAGCTTTTCTAGAGGCCGCTAAATCCTATCCTAGATTTGGTACTGGAAATCTCGAGGTTTCTTAACGGGAAATCGCTGCATTCTTTGCACATGCGACAAATAACCGGACATACGTTTTCTAACAATAACATCTTTGTATCTCATATTTGTGTTGTTTGTAAATCCAATTATGCATTCTTGTTTTACAACTCTTGCAAATGCGAATACGTGTAAAAGCTTGACGATATAATGACATGGACAATTTTGAAAGTGCACCAAATCGAACTCGTTCTACTTTACAACTCTTGCAAATGCGAATACGTGTAAAAGCTTGACGATATAATGACATGGACAATTTTGAAAGTGTGCACCAAATCGAACTCGTTTTACCATGATATGTCCAATGAGAAACAAATGTCGTTTTTTTTCTTTTCTTTTTATGCAAAAATTTTCCAGCCGTAATTCTTTTTTTCTTTATGTTGAAAGATTTCCACGCCCTTTCCGACCAGCGCCTTAAGCTGGCGCCTTAGACCAACTCGGCCATATCAACATAGTTGGCTGGAAGCGTAATACTTACATACTGCATTAAGTGGAGTGAGAATTGGCAGGGTACGTAGTGGAGACTTTTGGCATGCAAGTGCTCAATCGATTTTATTGTTTTACAGTTAACTGCCACAGGACTAGAGCTCATTTGGTGCGCATAAAAAGAAGCCAGTGGTGTAAAGCTCGGATCCAAGCTTAGCTTCGTAAATAGTTTTTGGCCAACTTTTTTTTTTTTTTTTTTTAATAATCGATTGTTCTTAACTTAGTTCAGTTGCCAAGGATACATTAAGAGATCTCTTCACAAAATGAAATATAATATTCCCAAACAACATCTTTTTTTTGTTGGTTAAGTCCGATTTTATTAAAAAAACAAAGTCTAGAATACAAACAAAACTTGTCTAAGTTAGGCTAGATAAAGAGCGACCAAGATTTATCTAGGAGGGATAAATCTACGGCCGTGGTTTTTTCAACTAACAATTATAAATACTTTATTAATTAGTGTCCTATTAATTGCTCATGATGAATTATTAATTAATTTTCATGATAAATGTTCATTTAATGAATCTAATAAATACATATTTTTATTAATAAATAAGTTTATTAAAAACTATATATATATTGATCGGTAAAGAATTTGGTGCTGGCGAGTTTCGAACTCAAGTAACTGGTATCATCACCCAATGACTTTACCACTGTACTATAGTGACCCCGGTTAAAAATTATATTAATAATTTTTAATGGTGGTAGTGAAAGAAGCAGTGGGTGGTGGAAACAACAGCGGGTATTTGTGAGTGGTGGAGGTGGTAACATTACTGGTGGTGGAAAAAATAGTAGCGTTGCTGGTTTTTACGTACGGTGGTGGATGTTAGTGAATAGTAGTGGACAATAATAGTTTTGCGTCTTTATAAAATGGGCAACATTTTATTGTGATAGATGTAGTTAGCTGTTTTTAGCACAACTGGTAAGGACAAAACACAAATATTTTAAGGAGGATACTAAATCATATAAGACAATATGATCATGACCGCTGGATCACCCAAATGGGATCCCAGCTATTTATAGTACCTGATCGAATAAATCAAGGTTTTTAGTATTAAAATAAAATTGATTACATTTCCAGAATCCAAAACAAAGTTTGGACAAGTTAGGCTAGATAAAGAATGATCAAATTTATACTTGCAGAACATAAATCTACCGCTATAAATGATCACGTTTAATTAAAATTTAATAATAAATGTTCAATTGATATTTCGTAATAAATGTTTCTTTAATTAATCAAATGAATATATTTTTGTTGATACATAATAAATTTATTTGATATTAACCATATCAGTAAGCATTAATGGTGGTTGTGATGGTGGGCAGTGGTGGGGATTGGTGAGACTGGTGGAGTGGTGACGATAATGTTGTGGTGGAAGAAGTAGTGGTAGTAAGGTGAGAAAAGTGGTCCTAATATAGGTAAATTAAGCACTAATGGTGGTGGATCGGCGGTGGTGATAATGATGGTGGGTATTGCTGAGACTGGTGGAGTGGTGACCATAATGTCGTGGTGGAAGAAGTAGTGGTAGTAGGGTGAGAAACGGTGTCCTAAAATAGGTAAATTATTTAGTCATCCTTGGTTAATTTTGTTTTGTTTTGTTTTGTTTTAATTTGATTTTAGTTTTCAAATTACTTTTTTAATTATTTTTTAAAATTAAAACAATTTTTAAAGACCAGATTTTTCCAAAAAAGAAGATATTGTGATTTTAAGATTTGCCGGGTAGGGGGCAGGAAGAAAAATGAAACCTATAAAAAAATTGACCAAACACAAGACTACGCGCGAATTAATTGTAATCGGTTAAGTTTCCCACATCTCTCTTATTCCCCTTTTTTGTCATGGTTTCTGTTTCTGTCATTATTTCTTCCTTACTTCATGGGATTATGCAAGGCTACGCGTGAATTAATTGTAATCGATTCAGTTTCTCACATCTCTCTTTATTCCCCTTTTTTTGTCATGATTTCTGTTTTTGTCATTTCTCCCTAACTTTGTGTAAGTATGCATGCTTGAGAAATAGTTCATGATAATAGGTAAAGAGACAAGAAAAGAAATGGATCAAGAATTAAATATTATTCTAAATTTTAGGAAAATGAATAAACACAAATCTATGTAAATTGGGAACCTAACAATTTATATCAAAGAGAAAAATTAAATTCTAATGCTAACAGATTTTGCAAGATTAATCTAGTTTATTTTAAAGTAATTTTAGGTGTTTTTAGTTTTGTTACAAGTTTGGTGAATGACCTTTGATGATATTTTTATGAAGTAGTGAACGAAGTAATGTTCTATTGCGCATAGGATTTGCTCTAACGATTAACTATGTTTGTCCCAAAAGATTGTTTGACTTACATATACAATATTAAAAGATTCGAGGATAAGGACATGTTTATTAACGAACTCCTCAAAACATTTAGACCTGGATCGATCGGTTTGATTCTTCTCAGACAATTACGACATGTATGAATCGATGGATACATTTGAAACACATATCGGCACGGGTTGAGACCTAGTTGTTTACAAAGCAAGGGGCACTTGCAATGCAAGCACCCCAAAAAGAAAACCAATAACTACTAAATTAGCAGCAGTTGCAGCCAAAGATTCCTAAACAACATCAAATTTATAAGATAAAATACAGATTCTAATTCTTTGATTTAATATGATGAGGGGGCTGGACGAAGGTATAAAAACTGGGAATTTTCTTTCCATATAGATCTCTTGCGCATTGCAAGACCCGGCCTACAGGAGACCAATGCACACTAGGCTCTAGTTGGTGTTTCTTTGTAATCTCCCTTTTCTCGTTTAGCATCTCTTCTTCCTTTGAAATCACCAGCATTGGATGTTTCTTGAATTCCTTTTGCTCCACTTTATTACAATGATCCAGCTCAAATTTCTTAGCAATAGTTAGGTCTCGGAAGCTAGGCTCAACGAAGGACACCGTACGCCGTCCTTTCCGGAATTCCTCAGGCCCGTCTGATAAACCAGGCATAGGTACAACTGGGTTGAAGAAACGAGGAACCTCAACTTCTTTCTGCACTCGCATGAAAATGGTATCCCCCATGAAAATTCTGCGCTTAAACTTGCACTCCGCGATCCTTTCTGTAAGTAGACTGACACTTCTTTCCGATTTATCTACAAACACTTTTTCTGTAGCCTGTACAACCTTCCCAGAAATTCCGCTCTCAGTCCAAAGTTTTGCATCTTTAAAACGATAAAATTCATCATCTGATTTAAAAAGGTCCTTAATAAGAGCAGTCTTCCCTGAGATCTTCCAAGGAGTTCTAGACCGCTTGCATTTCTTTAATATCTTCGCAATATCATAATCAACTACGACGGCAGTTGCTAAAATACGAAACGCTGCCTTTTTGTCTGGCAGATACTGTACAGCAACAATTCCAGTATCGGGGGATGCAAGAGGGCCCCAGAACATTGCAAGACACTGCGTGTCTACGGGTGTGTAGTTGAGCATTCGAGGCCATTTACTGCGATCCTCCGTGCCATATACAGGGATCGTCTGGTACCGCCTCCAACCGATTGAAACAATGATATGGTCTCTTGTCTTCAACAATTTCCTGTGCCAAGTATGTCGCTTAAGTGTTGCCTGCATATATCCAACACTGTCTTCTCCAGGACTGATACCTCCAACGAGAATCGGATGATTGGGATCAATATTTTCAACCATCTCGAAAGGAACGTTTCGGACCTCCAACCTTAGATAAGTCCCTGCTCTGAAACCAGGATACTCATCCTCCTCTTTTCCTTTCTGAGATCTCCTCTTTTTGAGAGTAAGGCAAGGATCGAAATAGCTTGTTACACCAAATAGAGGGAAATCACCCATACCAGCAATGTGCACCTTAGTTCCTTTCTTGATATCACAACCTCGAAGATAACCATAGAAAACAATGTCCCTATTGCATCTGTTATCCATCACCACTCTTTCTCGCAGAGTGACATCTTCATAACGGTCTACCAAGACATAAGGTTGTGCAGCTCGCCATGACAAAGGATGAAATTCCATAACAGATATGAAGCTTGCCAGATCAAGAATCTCATGCTTCGGGTACTTCCCATGTTCGAGTCCAGATAAAGAGAACAGTGTTGCTCGTTCATATATTTCAGTACAGAAACGATTCATGATGTATTTTTTGGTTCTTACTAGGTTTCCAATATTTGTGCAAACACCACGAGCTATCAGCACCCCCATGACCTTCGGCATGCCATGAACTCGTAAAATGTTCACAAACTCGAATGTTTCCATTTCAAAACCAATAGATGTATCAATGAGCAATATGACAGCGTCAGCATACTTTGCAGCATCAAGCATACCATTAACACTATTCGGACACTCCACAAATTGTATTCGTCTTTGCTCACCTGATATAATCGTAACCGGGCCTTGCATGTATAATACATTATTAAGATTTTCCTTGGCATAATGCTCTACTAGTGACCTAATCAACAGAGACTTCCCAACCTCGGGAGGTCCATGGACAACAATAACATATGGAGGTTCTTCTTCTTTCACAGTGAGATCAATAGCAGCTGTATCTTTCGCCTGCATATATCCAACATTCGCTTCTCCAGGACTAATGCCTCCAACGAGAATAGGATGATAAGGATCATAGTTTTCAAGAATATCGAAAGGAACGTCTCGCACCTTCAACCTTAGATAAGTCCCAGATCTGAAACCCTCGCTCTCATCAAGTTCTTTTCCTTTCCGAGATCTCTTCTTTTTGGGACCAGCCAGTAAAGGGCAAGGATCAGCTAAGCTTGTTACACTAAATAGAGGGAAATCACTAACACCAGCAATGTGCACCTTAGCTCCTCCTTTATTGATATCACAACCTCTGAGATAACCATGCAAAACAATGTCCCTATTGCATCTGATATCCATGTGCGCTCTTTCTGTCCGAGTAACATCTTCAAAATGTTCTGCCAACAAATATGGTTGTGCAGCTTTCCATGACAAAGGATGGAAATCCATAGCAGATATGAAGCTTGCCAGATCAAGAATTTCACTCTTCTTGTACATCCCGTGATCGAGCCCAGATAAACAGAACAGTCTTGCTTCTTTACATACTTCAATACTGAAATGCTGGATGAGGCATGTTTCGATTCTTATTCGTTTGGTAAAATTATTTCCGAACATATCAAGAGATGTCAGCACCCCCATAACCTTCGGCATGCCTTGAAGTCGTAAGACGTTAACAAACTCAAATGTTCCCATTTCAAACCCAACATATGCATTGATGAGCAATATGACAGCGTCAGCGTACTTTGCAGCATTCCGCATACCATTAACATTGTTCGGACACTCCACAAACTGTATTCTTCTTCTCTTCCCTGTTATGATGGTAACCGAGTCTCGCCTGCATGCCAAATCAAGCTTTCGATTTTCATCGGCATAATGGTCTGCTAGTGACCTAATCAACGTGGACTTCCCAACCTTGCGAGGTCCTTGAACAACAATTACATACGGAGGTTGTTCTTCTTCTTCCACTCTTAATGTATCTTTGTGCTCATCAGATTGTAATCCCGCAGCAGATACCTCTGGCCTGTTGTCGGCGGTAGTGGTTTTATATACTTTGAGGTAATCTGTACCACATAGAACATATTCTTGATTACTAGAAGAGGAAGAAGCAGCAGCACCACCACCAAACGCCATGTCTCAACTGAAATTTGAAACCCTAGCTAGAAAATAATTCCAGATGAAAAAAGTACACTCCAGAAAATAATCTTTGAATTCCTTAGAAAATAATCTTTCCTTAGATTATTGAAAGATTGGCTTTCCAAAATATTATTGAAAGTAAATCATCTCCTTTTATGTCTCTAGTGTTCTATTTATAGAGGAAATTCTACGGGATAATTTTGGGAAACCACACTTATGGGAGATTTTCGGGTATTGAAGAAATATACGTGTCAAAATTAACTTTAATCTTGTGGTGCTGTCGCAAGGGATAAAAAAGCGAAGTTTCAGGGGTGTCACAGATGTCTGTGACAATTTACGGTCATTCCAAGGACTCATCGATGTATTTGTATGGTGACAATTTACGGCTACAGCAAGACCTATCGAACTTCTTAACTAACACAATCCTATTCACTCCGGCATCCAAGGACTCGTCAGTTTTTTTACAGTCATTCCAAGAAAGCATTGTGTAGGGAATGAAGTATACTGTATACATTGTTCATCTGGAATTCCGGTAGTTCGATATATCTTCGTTGTAATTATACATCAATCTGTTGTTTGCCTTAGTTTTTGGTTTTGATTTTAGAAGATAGATATCATGCATCTTATTACTGCATATGCATGTCTGCAGGATTGCTCAGCCAGCACCAGGGATTCCCGAGGCATAGATTCAAGAGATGTTCCACCACAGCCAGGGAGTTGCAATGCAAGGGAAGGTCTTGTATTAATGTACTTGAATAACTGCAATTTGGCCTTGCTCCGCTTAATGTTACAATAATACAATGAATAACTGCAATTTGTTCCACAGCTTCAGTATCCCCACAAAATGCAAGTCTTAGTCGTACAAGAAATTTCACTGTTTGAATCAAGGCACCCACACGAATTTGATACTGTCTTTGAGTTTCAGGTGATTAGTTAGTGGTTGTATAGATGACAATTCTTTATTGAACAAAACCGAACACCAAGTCGTTGTAGTATAGTGGTAAGTATTCCCGCCTGTCACGCGGGTGACCCAGGTTTGATCCCGGCAATGGTGTTTTTTTATTCACTCTGCCGGGTCATTGTGTCTATTGAGTATTGACCCGGTGTTTTGGGGTAAAAACTGTTTCTGTTGGTTTTGGTAAATTTGGGTGTGTTGATGAGAAACGAATTTAGACCTAAAAAAATGCACTGCACGGGAATACTTTAGATTCGAGAGATCAATCTGTACAATCTTGGCCTAAACCAAGAAATGGCCGTTCCAGTCTTGCTTCGGTCACAAAGTGAAGGAGAAGGGTTGGTCTTAGGGAGGGAAGCAAAGAAGGTGTTGAGACCAGAATGGTTAATTCTAAAGGTGTGGCTATTTATGACTTGTATCAGAATGTGAAACTGGCTTGCGGAATGTAAGCTATCAGTTCTTTTGTGTTTTACTGGATACTGTATTGTTGTTAACCGAAACTCTGTCGTTGGGTCGAAATAGGTAAAAACCTATTTATACAAGTCATAATTGAATGCACCCTGATCTCATAGGAAGTGGGAGTAGCTGAGTGATGGAGAAGTGGGGTAATGTGTAAATGCTAGAAATCACGTCCCCACTATGAAGGAAACGGGTTAGTTTACACCCACTACTTCTTGTCGCCACTAACTGCCCGCTTTCCTGAAACTTTCTTATAATGGGCGTGTTGCACGCCGCACGCTGTAAACTGCCAGACCAATACCTTGATGAGTATCCCCCAGTTTGTGACATGCCATGTCAGTGGGTGACGCTGCTGATGAGGTGTATCTCTTTGTGAGTTATCTGTTGATGTGTTAGTACCAGCAGTATACTTGGAAATCGAGGGATTCAATTTTAGATCTCTTGACGTAGTCATCGAGATGCCTGTTATTATGCTGGAACATCCAGTGTAGGTTCTTCTGATAGGTAATTTGGGGAACTCTTCAGCATTACCCGCTTCCCTGGGCAAAGGAAATATGGGAAACGTGGATCCTTTTGGTAAAGCAACTTCTCGAATCTTCCTCTGCGTGAAGTTATCTCGACTGCGGATTCTTCCCTGACATGATGGTTTGGGCACCGTTATCTTCTTGAGGCTGCTCTCTTGACGTGTCGTCTCCAGTAGATCTGAAGATGTCCCGGGCTTGCTCTTGCTTGGGTCGGCATAATAGGCGAACCCCTATGAATGATTTGAAGATGTGTCAAGCCTCCTTTATTATTGTAGATGTATGAATTCCCAGAATTGCGCCATGGTCTGGATCTATATATTTTGCTGATGAAGTGGTAGCGGATACTCCTGACCATAAAATGGTAGTAGTGGTGGAATGGAGACAGACCTTCGCTTTCGTGATCTTTGAAGGTGCCTTTCTAAGACTCCACTGGTGTTGAGATTTGTTGTCGACTATCTCCATACTGAAACAACGGCTATGCGAATCTTTCCTTTTATCTCCCTGAGTGTGGACCCTGGAGACATTAATATCGGTGATAACTTTGAGACGTTTCCGGCTTGCTCCATATAACACTTATGGTGTTGCAGATGTGGCTGCTCCATTCGGACCTCGAGAGAAGCCATCATGCCTTCCTAAGTAGTAATAATGTCTTCATGTGTCTTCACGCGGCTTTATGGTCCTTTCATTTGGGAGATTTATTGTTGCTCAGCTATCCAAGGTATTTCCAATAACATTGCTTGAAATAACATTTTTGTGAAGCTTCTTAGCGAACGGAACACCGGAATTGAAATTGGTTGTTGAACCTAAATTGAGTTTAATGATTGAATTGGATCTAAGATCCACCCTTTTGAAATTGAGAAAAATGGAATGAATCTTGAGAAACTGATTTGCAACCGAGAGATTAATCTCCCACTGTGATCGCCAGTTGTTTTGGGGTACAAACTGTTTCTACTGGTTTTGGTAAATTTGGGTGTGTTGATGAGAAACGAATTTAGACCTAAAAAAATGCATTGCACGGGAGTACTTTAGATTCGAGAGATCAATCTGTACAATCCTGGCCTAAACCAAGAAATGGCTATTCCAGTCTTGCTTTTGTCACAAAGTGAAGGAGAAAGGTTGGTCTTAGGGAGGGAAGCAAAGAAGGTGTTGAGACCAAAATGGTTAATTCTGAAGGTGTGGCTATTTATGACTTGTATCAGAATGTGAAACTGGCTTGCGGAATGTAAGCTATTAGTTCTTTTGTGTTTTTATGGATACTGTATTGTTGTTAACCGTAACTCTGTCGTTTGGTCGAAATAGGTAGAAACCTATTTATACAAGTCATAATTGAACGCATCCTGATCTCATAGGAAGTGGGAGTAGCTGAGTGATGGAGAAGTGAGGTAATGTGTAAATGCTAGAAACCACGTCCCCACTATGAAGGAAACGGGTTAGTTTACACCCACTACTTCTTGCCGCCACTAACTGCCCGCTTTCCTGACACTTTCTTATAATGGGCGTGTTGCACGCCGCACGCTGTAAACCGCCAGACCAATACCCTGATAAGTATCCCCCAGTTTGTGACATGTTTGATGTCTTGAGTATTTTCGTGGAAAATATGTAGCAGATTGCTGAGTGGGTCTCGTATGCAAGACCTAGTTATTCTGATTAATTGTACGCCAGCTAGGTGGCGGATAGCCATATGTGGCAAATAAGTCAGGAGACTTTCCGCAGGAGAATGGCGTGTGACGCTATTAGGTTAGTCTTGGTTGGTCACTTAAGACTTATCATAGGCCGGTCAATTCCGTGGCGAATTTGGACGGCTGAGATTGTAATTCATGAGAGAAGGTGGCCGTTGATTATGGCCACATTCCGTTGGAACCTGGTGATGGCATAGTGGCGCCAGTGGCATGGTGGCACGATTTGCACATGCCAGTGGCATAGTGGCGTGAATAGCGCCTGGCGTAGCCGCGGTCGTTATATCTTGGCATATTGGTGTTGAATCAAAATATGGCTTGGCAATATTGGCTCTAGTTGCCATATCAAACTTAATGCCCTAGGTAGCATTATTTGGCATGGTTGGCGTACCAACCTTACTTAAATTAGGGTTTGGCATGCCAAAACCCTAATTAGCGCGTGTGGCATGTGGCCGTGGCACGGTGACATTCTTTGTGCAGATGGTGCCATGGCAGCGTCAAAAGAATTATGGCCAGGCCATAATGTGGGAGCGACCACAGGCGCATGAATAGCCATGGGTGGCCATAGCATGGCGCCATTTTTAGGGATTCCTGGGTCCCGCATGGCTCGTGACATGTTGTGGGGACAAAGTGACGTAATTTGGGCCACGACTGGAAATTGGGGTTTCGACTAGTGCTGCTAAAGCAAAAGTCGTGCTTCTGATTAGAATACTCTGATTGAAGTCCGTTATGGCGTTGGCCACGAACATAAAGTGGGTTAGCACGTAGCTGCGCCATTTGTGGCACGTTGGCATGTTACTGCGGCGGAGTGGCATGTTGGCATGGTGGCCGTTTGGCATGGTTTGGCCTTTTTATGCGCGTGGCGGGTTTAGAACGACCTGATTGGTCAATAGAAAAGGGGCCGGCCAAACATAGGGCGTGGCCACATCTCTAGTGCGCGTGGCGCATTTAAAGCCACCTAATTGGCCGATAGGTAAGAGGGCCGACAAGTATGGGCCCGGCCACATCTCATGTGCATGTGGCAAATTTAAAGCGACCTGATTGGTCGATGGGAAAGAGGAGGGCCGTCAAGCAGCATGGGGGGCGTGGCCATCTGCAGGTGGCGCCGGCTGGCCTATGGCACAGCCAAAACTCCCTTTGTTGCTGCTCCTATTTTCCGCGACTCCTCTTTTATTCCTTGTTTTCTGATTTTGGGTAGGACTTTGCACCTACTAATCCATGGCGGATCAATTTCCTAGTTTGCCTAGGTTTAGTTTCGACCAGCAGGGTTTGATATACTGCGCAGGGCGCAAAAAACCTAATTTTTGCAAATTAATTAGGTTGATATTGAATCTTGTGAATTATCACAAAATTGATTGGATTCTGCGTGTTGACACAGAGTTATTTATTGCCAGAGAGCAGCATGCTTTCTAACTGAGTACTTTTATGCAAACCTCAACCTCGATACTTCGGGAAATTTATGCTACTCAGCTGCGAGTTAACACTAATTGTCATGTCATATCAATATTAAGGGTTCAGCTGTGGAACACAGCACAGAAAGTATTCAGTGAGTCCTATATTAATGAATAATATAGGTAGGGTGTCGAAATTTACAGAATATCTAGGATTGTTGCTACATGCACCATTCTGGATAAATTTCATGTAAACATATTGAATTGCTCAATTAATGCGCAAATGAAGAGGTTGTGTACTCATCACTTTCACATGGCTCTGTCTCTTTGTAGAATGACAGCATAATAAATGCAGGGTTTTACAATTTTAGCCCTAAACTAAAAACCACCATAAACACCCGACAACGGCGTTTTATCTGCTTTTAATGTAGGAACTAGTAATTTTAAGTGGCCTAGGATCTGTGTCCAACGAGCAAAAAAATGTAACTGTTGACCGTGGGATTTGAATCCACACCCTTTCGGACCAGCACCTTAAGCTGGCGCCTTATACCAACTCGGCCATATCAACGTTGTTGTCAGGATGTATAATTCTTATACACTTCATTATAGTGAAGTGAGAATTGGCAGGGTAATGTGAACTTTTGGCATGCAAGTACTCGATCAATTTTATAGTCTCGAAGTGCCACTGGACTAGTGCTCATTTGGTGAGCATCAAGAAGCCAGTGGTGTAAAGCTCCTATCCAAGATTCGTAAATAGTTTTTGGCTAACTAATTTGCTTCATTTTATTCGAGCCACTTCTAATATGGGTCCAACTCGTGGGAGCACATTATTTTGATTAGAGTTATTTCCATAGATCGCGAAGATATTAGAAATGCACGCGTATTTAAGTGGGAAGGAGTAAGAGACTGGGGCTAACTTGGGATGAGTGCGTAAAGAAGGACATGTGCAATCGAAATCTCTCAGCAGAGCAGGCGCTGGAAAGACAGGCATGGAGGGTGGCGATACGCGTGGAAGAGGTGGGTTTCAGGTACGACGACTAACAAACCACCATTTTTTATCTATATTCCGCGTCAATTTTTATGCCATTAAATCAGCGAACACGTAAAGACAACCCTGCAGATGGTGAAGGGGGGAAAACCCCTGTAGCGCTGCAGTAGGCAGGATGTGAAGGGGAAATACCCTGTAGCTTCTGCAACAGGGACAGGGTGTAAGCATATCCGCATTAATGGTCGAGAATTCGTAATCCCTTGAAACGGTGATTACTTACAACCTGGCCCATAAACAATCACGGCGCGGGTAGCGTCAAGTATTTTGCTTGCCCTGGCGCAAGTTGTGCAAGGCTCTGACAGGCCGGCGTAAAAACTATGTTATATTTTTGGGAGATATTCTCCAGTCGACCCGGTACTTGCTACTGGAAAAGACTTTGGATTTGGATTTGGATTTGGAGTAAGAGACTGGGGATAACGTGGAGGGGCAGAAAAAAGAGAGAGGAGTTGAGGTGATCCAAGAGCAATAATCAGCGGTTGTGATTATGATTGAAAAAAGAATATTTGAAGAGATGACAAATCTTTTGTAACACCGCTTAATTGGGCCCCAAGAAACAATTGGGGGCCTCCTTTACCGGACAAAATAGGACATCAAAATCTAATTTTGGTTACCCTTTATCCCAATTTTTTTTAATGTCTAAACTAGGGGGAAGTTGTGTTTTTGTGTGTTAAAAAGAGGAGTTTTTGGGGGAAAAACTTAGGGTTTTTAGAAATGAGTGATTCAAGTGGAGGAAATAATGTCGGTGAAGCTTCAAATAACAAACATGATTGTGTTGATGGTAAGATTATCTTAAATTCTATTATGATTGGATATATGTCACAACACAGAGCAAGAGTCGTCAATGTCGAGGGGTGTATACCTTAACGACTCTACAAAGTCGTCAATGTATTGACACCAAAAATGACGACTCAAACCTGCAACTTTTCCGGGTTATGAAAAATCATCAGGGTAATATGATACACCCTGACGACTCTTAGTAGCTTGGGTAGGAAGAGTCGTTATTTTGTGTGTTTATACCAAGACGACTTTGAATTTTTTTGGGACAGAGAGGCTATTTGTTTTTCACCTAGGGTCGTTGACGTTTAAAAGGGGTCGTTCATAGAGGATCGTCATAAGTTTCTATATTATGTTAACGAATCTAATCTAGGTCAAAAAAATATGAAACCCAGAAATAGGGTCGTTATCTTCCACATCATATACCCTAACGATTTTTTATGGTCTTTACATGCATATGAAAAATCGTTAGGGTTTAGGCTTGTCCGGTTGACGACCCTCTTACTGTAACTGAAATTTTTCGGGTGAAGAATTTTTTTTCCTTCTTGGAGTCGTTAATGGAGGAGAAGAGAAGAGACGAGAGAGTTACAGGGGAGGGAGTCTGATTTTTTTGTTTAGAAATAGAAATGAATTGGGGCTTAGGATTAAGGGTTAATAGGATTTTAAGATTTATTAATAGTGAAGGGCAAAATAGTATTTTCACTATGCTTTGGTACGCCCCTAAAATATTTGGGGTGGGAATAAAATGGCTGAGGCCCCTAATTGTTTTTTGGGGCCCTCAATTAATCCATGTTTTGTAAGTTTTCTGTTGAGTGTTAAAAATGGTGTTGTTTTATTTATTTACAATGGTTTCTACTGCATCATGAGTATGTAGTTGTGTATACTGATTTTTTTTGTTTTTGTTTTGATAGGTGGAACAGTGGTATGTAAACTAGATTCAAACTCCTTTTTATTCTAATGGAGTTATTTGGCAATTACAAGGTTCGAACCTCTTTCTTCACAATGAGAGGAAACATAAGAACCACCTGATCACTTGATGATTCTCTCTTACTAGTTTAAAATTGCTTTTAAGTTTCAAATCAGTTTTAATAAAGTCCGAGTGGGAATGTCTCCTGCTGGAAAGTCTGAGTTTTTGGTTTTCAAAAACTCCAAAAATCACTTATGGAAGGTGCCTATGGAAGGGAATTATGAAGTGCAGTACAATATTTAGAAGTCATATCAAATTCAAAGTTAATTCTGGTAGTAGTACAATTTTTGGAAGGATAAATGGCTTTTTGATATTCCATTATGTTCAAAGTTCCCTCACCTTTTTGCAGTCTCTGGAGCTAAGGATCTAACAATGGCAGATGTGTTTGATGTCAATGAAGCTCAATGGAATTTAATTTTACCAAGAAGAATGTCTCCTACTGCTAGATTGGAACTTTCAGAATTGCAGAATAGTTTGGAAGGTTTTGTACCTAACAATAATGCCTCAGATGAGATTCTCTGGAATGTCAACAACAAAGTTTTGCAGGTAAGATTTGGAATCATTTTAAAGAAAAGATGAAATGGAACTTCATTATGCCAGATGATCTTTTCACAATGTTGCTATCTTGGAGTAATTCTCAGTATCATGCTCAACAACTTCAAATATGGCATATGATCCCTATTGATGTTATTTGGTGCATTTGGAAGGAGGGGAATGCAAGAGCTTTTCAGAGCAAGGAGAGTAATGAAACTGTTGTTCAAAATAGAATTAAGTACATTTTATTCACTTGGTGCTTAGTGTTTAAGAATTTTGAAGACAAAAGTTTCAAAGATGTAATGTCCAGCTGGCCTAGGTTGTACTTTGATTGAAGAAGCTTTTGTAGCCTTCTTTGATCTTCTCTTTTTACATTCTTTTCTTCTCTTGTAATCTTTGAGGTAGGTAAAAACCTTTTGTACCCTCTCCTTTCTGATCAATAATATTTTCTTTACCGATCAAAAAAGAAAAAAAAAGTCTGAGTGGGAACACGATCCGTATTTGACCTATTTATTACTATCAACCTTATTAATATTGACTCCGCGCTTGCAAATAAAATTTAGCTCATTTTACCCTATTTACTTTGTTATTTACAGACTTTTTGGAGATATTGCATGTTTGGTTTTTGAATCGACTTTGAATCTTTAGATTATTTGTGAGCTAATTGAAACTATTATAAAAACAAAAATTAAAGATTGTTTAGAATATATTTTTTAGATTTTATTTTATTTAGTTCTATTTTTTTCTTCTTCATGGTTTTGGTATTTTTCAATTTGTTTAAAAATGTAAAGGGGAGCTTAAAAAGGGAAATTATTAGCAAATCTGAAAGGAGATTGTTGTAAATATGATACCAATCTTGGTTAATCCTTTTACTCTACCACGTAAAACAAAACACTAACGGGGGTTAGTCAACTGGGAATGATAGAGACATTGAGAGACTTTTATGCAAGAGATTTTGGGTGAGTCTCTGTGAGTTTAGAGATTTTGGGAGACTCTCTAAATGATTTTCAAGGAATTATGGTGATTCATAGAGACACCAAAACATATATGGATTTGACCTTACACACGTGAGACATATAGTATATTTATTTTTTATAAAATGAATATATGAATAATTCAATGAAAATGTATTAGTCCATGCATGGCTAATAGAAATTGTAAACATTTTGCCAATAAAATCAAAACGAGGCGAACATAAGGTATTGGAATCTCTAGTAAACTCATTGGGCTTTGGAAGACAATATTTTTTTTAATTATTTTTTTAAGAGTTTAATTGTAGCTTATTTGGTTGCTGTTTTTAATATTTTGATATTTAATCCTTTAAGAATAAAGAAGAAGAAAAAGTCTCTCAAAATATCACCTACTTAGGAGAGACTTCTTTTAGCCTTTTATGGTATGTTTTGTAATAAAAGTCTCTACAAATCTCTCAAAACAATAAGTCATTGATTTCAAATTCCAAATCCAATAACAGATAATTCTGATGACTTTTAGAAAGTCACGATCTAATAACAGAGATTGCTTGAGATTTTGAAAAACTCTGTATTGACTAACTAGAGATTTTAAAAGTCTCTAAAATTCTTTTAATATCTCTACAAATCTCAATTGACTAACCTCCTGTAAAAGATGTGCCTACAGCATCAAAGGTTCACCTTGGCACAAGCACAAACATATTATAAGCAGATCAACTATAATACCCAGTTAGTGGCCCAAAGTGTTCATGATTTCTTCTAAGTATTGACATAAGTTCAAAGTAAGGTACGAAGTCACAATAATAATCATATAAACACACACAATCAAATTGTCTCCAGAAAAAAGTTCTAAACACTATGTAGAAATGAATTTTATCAAACAAAATAAAACAAGTAGAGATGGAAACTGTGTACCTTAACAATGGAATCTATAACAAACGATTAAATGGGTTACTGAGGTGAGTAATCTCCTTGCTTAAGACATTTGATGGCCTGTATATAATGTTGTTACGGGTTAATGGCATATGTCTCCAACATTCAACAATACCTCGATGTATTTCGCAGCACTTCGATAACACCGAACAACAAACACAAAATTTGTAGCACAAACCCTCTTACATACTCTTGAAATTCAAAATCAATGAAGTTTTAACTAAGTTAAAAGTTTTTCCGTGTACATAAATTAGTTTTATGTTTTCTCTGTACTTAAAAAAGGACGGGGAATTGGGTTATAATTCCTTGAAACAAGCGACGGTTAGGATTGGTCATGTCCCTTGGATGACGTCCATTCATTATTCAAGTTAAGGCTTGTATCCAAACCATCAAAATTATAATCCAATGATTATGTTTAATCTTCTCCCTAAGGACTCGACTCTTCGTTCTTAATTGAATATTAGCCGTCCATTTCCATCTTGTTTCCCAATTAAACTTCCACTGTTTAGTACCCAATTTCCATTCACTTTGGAAATAGTATTGAGTGGCCAATTCATGACTAGATTTCCTATCGAGATTTTATTTTTGGATTTTGTCCCTTTAGTTTTAGGAAGTATATTAAATTAATTTAAATTTGACCTAACAGAGTCGATGGAAGTCAACGTGATTTCTAGGTACCAAGCGCTAAGTTGGACAAATGTTAAACCAAACACTAACTTTAGTCAAAATGTAAGTACTAAACTCCAATTAACCCAGATAATTTGTTTGTAAAAAGAATAAATTTTTTTTTTTGGACATTGAATATTTATATTCAAGACATAAAGAAGGTAGTTTTAAATATAAACCGCACAAGGAAAGAAGATTATTATTATATTGTCTTGTTCCCTCTGGATCAGTTGGTGGCCCGAGTTGAGTTTAACGGTTCGCCCCTCGTCTGTTTGAGAGGTAAGATTCAACCAACAATGAAACCTCTGCAAGTGGGTTTACTTTATTCCTTCTTACGTATATATGTTGAGGATTTAATACGGATTTTAGTAAAGTGAAAATCATGGTGTACAATATAAAGAGGGCAGGTTTATTCAAGTTTTCTCCGATTAGAAATACATTTTGTATGCCTTGGTTTTCCCTTGATTACACTATACTTACACCAAGAAAATTTCTAAAAATAGGGATTATTAATGCTTGTTACAACATTAACTAGGTTCAATAAATTAGAATTGTTAAATCTTTAATTTCATTCGGAGATTAACGACAAGTGCGCTACACCGTCTGTGTAATTTTACGTGTCATCATATTATGGTAAGACACACAGAGAATAACATAATTTGTAACGCTTTTACATCTATAAAATTAAGCATAGTCACTTTCAGATATCTAGCATTCGATATTCAGTTCACCATTTTATCTTAGCATTAAGATTTCTATTCAGAGATATATGTTTTTTTTTTCGTCTGTCCTTTCTGTTAACAACAACCATGAATACGTACATGAATTTTTACCATGTATATGTTCACAAAAACTTTAAATTCAAGCGAAAGATTAGTGTTCATCGGTTTATCGAAGTAACAGAAACTATGAAAATCAAAAAGTCCATTCTTAAGGTCGCAGGTTTGATCCCAATCTAGGCTAAAAAAAAATCCTCCTTCACTCCTTTTTTGAGTCACTTTTCACAATTCTATGTGCATCGTGATAGCGTTTTGATGACGTTTCCTTCAATCTCACAAGTATATGAGCAGAGTGGCTTTATTAGATAATATACTATGGTATATAATTTTGTCACGATCGATATCCATGAGTCAAAGAAAGGTGCCATCATATATTTAATGATTTATTTTCGGTGGCAAGTAAGAATTCTAAGGAGGATATGTATGGTATGAACTTGATGAATGTAATTCAATTTATTCTTCAATCAACCTTTTTCAAGATGAAAATGTGAATATTTTGAGATCATTCCAAGTCTTTATTATCACAAGATATACCGAAATTGTACAAAAAAAAAAGAGTGTTCTATTATAAAAAAAAAGTAAATATACTATTCAGTTCCTCTATATGATTTTGGATTTTATTTTTATTTTTAATAAATTAAGGTTACATTTACCTAATTATATATATATATATATAGTTGTATTTAGTCATTGCTCGATGTTCTGTCAGGACTTCAAAATCTTTTCTGCTTCACCGATAAAAACATTAAATATCCTCTTGTGGAGCATTTTTGGGTTTGTCTCTAATGGAAAATTTTACTAATGAAAAAGTTTACTAATATCTCTTGGTGAATTAAGCATTTTTTTGGTTTTTATTTTGTTGCATTTATATTTTCAAATCAAATTCCTGGAAAGTTATGTAATTACACTAAAGTATAAAACTTATGCCTGTTATATGCAAAAATTCTTAAATTAGGTCATCGACTTTTTGTTCCAGAGATATTTATACTATAATTTGAAGAAGTCGCGTGAGTTGAGTCGTATTTCCCGATCAGTGTTCACATTTATCATTATTTTTTTTCCTTTTGTTTAGTAATTGTTAACTACATATTTTCATAATTATTTTTTATCGATAATTATTTTTTGTTTGAGTAAATCAAAGGATTTTCAAAAGCAATATCTCTCAAATGAGAATGAAGAATTTCGCTTTGAGTTGCTACTGCATGGGAGTGATGGGCCAAATTGAAATGATAGACCCCTTATTATTATTCATATTCATATGATCCCTACAAACACTTGAAACAATCTTGAGGTTTTTTTATTTTTTTTGACACTCGTTAACAAGAAAACTTTCAGAAAATACAAACCATAACATGCATAAGAAATGGTTGGCCAATGATTTTTGTTTTGTTGTGATCCTCACAATTAC
Organism: Papaver atlanticum; assembly: GCA_023531105.1. Classification (NCBI taxonomy): domain Eukaryota; kingdom Viridiplantae; phylum Streptophyta; class Magnoliopsida; order Ranunculales; family Papaveraceae; genus Papaver; species Papaver atlanticum. The sequence goes on from JAJJMB010012369.1 coordinate 978,322, forward strand.
TTTAAGTTTCTACCACAACAATAATTAAGTAGACCAACAATTACTTGAAGTGTCTACCACAATAATAATTAATTTCAATTTCACATAGCTGTTGCAATTCCTCTCCAGATGTACTCTTACTTACAAAATATACGTTCAGAATATACTCTTGTTCCTAAATGGACACCAATATTGAGCATGTTCTAAGTTGCAATAATTCCATATATGCATCCTTTAACTCATTTCATATATTAATATTTAAACTCACACTGAGTAATATTGAACTTGCCTCCATTCGCAAAACTTCCACAGTTGAATTCCCCAAAACTTGTCCTGTATGCACACCATGTTCAGAATATTACCTGAACAATGTTAATTCTCTATTATCCTCGTAATGGTGCCTAAACATAAAAGAAGAGTGTCTACTCACCCTCAAAAGGTAAACAAATACCAATGAAATGATCAACAAATGTGGTGCCAATCAAGTGCCGACACCAAGATAGGCGTTGCACCATAAATACCACGACACTTGAGAATGTCTAGTATCAAACGAAGTATGCTTGGAACTATGTGTGTCGAAACATGCACGGAACCAAGACACCTTGCATGTGAAACCTCCTTGCACGACCAAGCATTACGCGGTGCTAGGAAATGGCAAATGCCGGACATACGCCAATCCTGCACGACTAAGCATTGCATGGCTCTAAGCAATGACTAGTGCAGACATGCGCCAAGTGTACACGACCAAGCATTGCACAAACGCGTACCAAAACAATGGCCAAGCCTTGCACGGACAAGAACGAAAAAAGTGGTGATGCATCAGGAGTAGCTTGAACGACAATGAATACCCCTCTCCTTCCTTGAGAGTAATTCAGTTTTCCACATAACGAAGTATCTGTAGCAATTTCTACTTCAAATTGGTAAGCAACCACAGATTCAAATCAATTCCTAGATAAATCTCACTTCCTTAAACATTAAACAAATATGAATCTAACACTTACTGCCCATAAATCTTACTGAGTAACAAGATCACAAAATCAAATACTAATCAGTATAAATAAATAAATAAAAAAAAAAACCCAAATTGTTTTAAGAAGAGGAAACCTATAACAATATAATCTTTTAGGATAAAATAAATTATGTGATTTTTTTTAATACGAAAGGAAGGTTTCATTAATCAATTAAACTTGTTGTACATAAAGTTTATTTTTTAGTAAGAGAGTCCAACCAAAATGGTATTTCTGTTTCCCAACAAATTTTCAAATACACGCTAATTGCATCTTTTGCAAATAAATCAGCTGCACAATTTGTTTCTCTAGATAGATAAATAATCACCCATTTATTAAAAGACCTAAGCAAGGTAGTTAATATCGGTTGTACAAGCCGATATTACAGGTTTTTATCGGGTATCTAAAAATACCTATACGATATCGAGAATATCGGCGATACAAAGATGGAACGATAAAAACGTTCGTATCGGCCAATACAGCCCGATATATCGGTTTTACCTATACACTGATAATATCGGTTTCACAGAATAAATTTTCTGAGCAACATGCATCTAGTCTTTACAGACAAGTACACCGACAATTTTGGGAAAGGTATAGAGCCCCGATATATTTATGATATAAAATCAATAGGATATAAGATGAAAACCATACTTGAGGTAAAATTTGAATGGATTTGGATTTTGTTATGGACGGAGGAAGATAGTGGAGAATATGTTGTTATTGATTTTAGGCTATGGATTAAAGTTTTTTTGAGTCCTGGTAGTGATAGAATGGATGGGTTTGTAGGGAATTTGGTTTCAATGTAGGTATGGACAGCTTCTAGCAAGACCCTTGATTGCGGTTGGTTTCAAAGGATTCAAAAGTAATTTTGAGTCAGAAAGTCTACTTAAACTCTCATCAAAATGGAGATAAAATATATAATACATCAGGAGGAGAAACTATCTTAGCAGATTACCACTTGTTTTGTGCAGGAATACCATTTGGTATGTCATGGCTCAAAGAGTCAATTTTGAGAGACGCTTTAGATACAGGAAGACTAATGGTACATTAACATCTAAGAGGACATGTATTGATTCTAGACTCTAACAAATTTGAAGAGATTGGAGATTGTTTCGATTGCAAGGCAAGGAAATATAAAATATAAAAGTGAAGTAAAATAAGAAAGATTTTGTTGGAAGATGGGGACCATAGTCACAACACTTGCTAATAAACCAGCTTGTATTTTGAAAATTTGATATGTGTATGATTCTTATTATTTTTTACTATGATTTTATAAAATATTTGGAATTCTAGTTCTAATGATGTATCACCGATAAAAACCAATATTATCTTTTTTATAGGTGTATCGGACCCGTCCGATACGCGATATTAACTACCTTGAACCTAAGACACTCTAAACAATCCATAATAATTAATTGAATTATTCTTCCATATGGTAGCTCCAGCTTTTCCGTTCAGAGCATTAATAACACTAATACGGTCACCTGCACTTTTGTAAATAGTTTCATCCTCGTTATCTATAACGCCTCCAATGCTGCTATTGCTTCTACCTGTTCAACATCCTATGTTACTGCTGGAAAGCCACATGCTCCTTGGAATTTCCTTGCATCATTTATCATAATTAGAGCTCCACCCATACATTTACTTTCTTTTACAAAAGGAAACATCAAAATTTAGTTTAATGTAACCCTCTGAGGGGGTTTTCCATTGGATAACTGCTCTCTCCCTGTGATTCAGTCTTATTTTTGAGATTGCATTTGTATGAATGTCATTCTAGTCCTGAATTGACTTTTTATTTATTTGCACAATCTTGCTAACCTCCACTTGCTCATGATCAAAAACTAAATCACATCTCATTTTCCAGATTTGCCACAGAGTATGGATAACAGATATTATAACAGAATGATTAATATTCAAATTATAATTTGGACCAGTACTAAACCAAATTATAATCTAACCTAGTAAACTATTTACAGACGCTAATGTGTTAATAGGATAGTCCATATTAGTCCAAACTTTTCTAGCCACAACACACTCTAAGAACAAGTGATCCATAGTTTCTATATTCTGATTACACAAAGGGCAATTAGTGTCCACATTATGTAAATGTTTAGCTATCCTATGCCTAACAGGGAGGCATCCATGCAGGCATTTCTATAGAAAATGTAAGATTTTTGGAGGAAGAAGCATTTTCCAAAATTGGACCCGTGGAAAATTAGGAGGTCCATCAGCTGAAAGGTTACCTACAACATTAACAACTTTATAAACACTTTTAACTGAAAACATACCATTCTCAGATGGTTTCCATATTAACCTATCCTCACCACTAACAAGAATTCTAATCTTACAGATTTCATTAACTGTATTTGGATCAAACAGAGCATTCAAGGTATCAAGATCCCATCTATTACTATTAAGAATCATTAATTGGTTCACAGTTCTCATATTACTAGATATGAATGTATAATTCATAGGATGAGATATAGTAGGAAACCAAATGTCCTTCCATATATCAATTCTCTGTCCATTCCCTACCTCCTAACAATAGTGTTTCCTAATAATTTATAATTCCCTACATATACCTTTCCAAACCCAGCTACCATTGTCATTACTAGCATATAAAGGATTATGGTCAGGGAAGTACTTATGGCTTAAAATCTTAACCCATTCAACATTTGTTTCAGTGAGCATTCTCCAGGCAAGTTTTTCCAAAAGAGCAGAATTTAATTCAGTTGTTTTCTTAATATTAAGGCCTCCTAGAGCTTTAGATTTAGCTTCAGAATCCTAATTCTTAACAAACAAACCTTTGCTACCTTGCTTCTTATTCCACCAAAAATTTCTTTGAATACCATCAAGCTTGTCGGTAAGCTTCTTTGGCAAAGGGAAGACAACTAAATGATGAGAAACTAAAGAACCTATGACCGACTGAACCATTACAGTTCTTGTAGGTTGGTTTATATTTTTACCTTTCCAACTAGCTAATCTTTCTTGAAATTTTTCTAGTAAATTACTAATTTTTTTAATTTTATTTTGCTGAATCAGAATGGGAACTCCTAGATACTTATCCTCAAGGCCTAAAGTCTTAATATTTAGAATGTAAGCTATCTGCCTCTTGACATTGTTATCCATTTTAAGGTTAAAGGTCATACCTGATTTGTCCAAATTGATAGATTGACCACTGAACTAACTGTAATTTTTAATAATGTTATCCAACTTCCTAGCTCCCTAAAGAGTGGCCTTAGAAAAAATCAGACAATCATCTGGAAAAAAAAACAGATGACTGATAGTTGGGCTATTACTGGTTACCTTAATACCCTGAAAAGTACCATCATTTCCAGCCTTAATCACAAGTATGTATAAACAATCCATAAAAATTATGAATAAATAGGGGGACAAGGAGTCTCCCTGTATGAGACCCCTTGTTGTAGGGTAGAATACTTCACCTGGAGATCTATTAAGCAGCACTGAAGCAGAGACAACAGATACATTCCAGAATCATAGTACACCAATCATTATGAAAACCAGTCTCCTAAGGATTTCTATCAAAAAAACCCATTTTATCTTATCAAAGGCTTTAGACATATCTAATTTGATTGCCATTAATCCTTTTTTAGATTTGCATTTTCTCATTGTATCAACAATTTCATGGGTAATTATTATATTATCAGCAATCCGCCTAGAGGTTAAGAAGGCTGTTTGATATGGACTAATAAATTTTTCGATAACAACCTTAAGTCTACTAGCAAGAAGTTTACTAATAATTTTATAAGCCATATTACTCAAACTAATGGGCCTAAAATCATGAGGTTTCTTAGGTGTACTATTCTTAGGAATCAAGCTTATAAAACTATAATTTAGTTGCTTCAGCATATGCTTAGAATGAAAGAAGGAATGCACCATCTTAACAGTATCCTCACCAACTACATGCCACATTTTCTGGTAAAAACCCGGAGGATAAACATCTGGACCTGGAGAGGTCCAGGGTTGCATTTGAAATAAAACATTTCTAACCTCATCGACAGTAGGAATCCTAATAAGAATATCATTCTCCTCCTAAGTAATACAAGGAATAATATCACTCAGAATATCATTAGGATTGGGTGGATTAGTGGTTTGACTAATACTAGAAAAATGATTCATAAGTTCAGTAGCAATACATTTTCTATCAGTTAGGCATACACCAGTTTAGATTGAAGAGTCTCAATTTGATTTATTCTCTTCCTATACTTAACTTTATCATGCAAATATTTAATTAGTATTCCTATCACCAAAAGTTAAGGCATTTTCTTTAGCTTTTTGCATATAGAAATCATGCTGAATTTGATACCAATAATCAAGTTTAGTTTCAAGTTCTTTAATTATATTTCTAGTATCATTGGAATTACTAGAATGAGCCAAATTGTTGATTTGAGACTGCACATCCCTAATTTGAGTTTGAAAATTTACAATTTTTTTGTGATTCCAATCCTTAAGAATTTATTTAACATGATTTTGAGATCTAGTAAACCTGAAAGGATGTGAGCCTTTTTCATTAGTTACCCAATTGGTCTTAATTAACTTAGCACAAGAAACATTAAGAAACCAGCATTTATTGAATCTATATGGCTTACTAGTATTATTTGAATCTCTATCACACACCAACAAAATTGGACAATGATCACTAGCATAAGAAATAAGGTGATAAACCACACAATTAGGGAAATAATTAAACCAGTCACCATTACAGAGGGCCCTATCTAACCTTTCTAAAATCATACTTTGTTCATTTCTTTTATTTGACCAAATATAAGGATTACCAATATATAAAGGGCACATCACTTAAATTCAGGTTATCCAAATGATTATTAACAAGATCAAGATCAGATTGACTTGGGATGTTCCCTCATAACTTATCCTCTTTCCTAGTTATAAAATTAAGGTCTCCCAATATCATCCAAGGACAATTATAGAAACCAGCTAGTTTATATAGAAATTCCCATTGGTCTTTGATAGCGACACTATTCAAAGCACCATACATAAGAATCACAAGAATTTACTACTTCTAGAGTCAACCTGAGTATGACAAACAATAGGATTGACAAAGAAGTAAGATTCCATCTTTCCAAAGAAGGAAAATTCCTCCAGACACACCTATAGGATTGACAAAGAAGTAATTCATAAATCCTAGATTCTGAATGTATCTTATCATTTTCGTATCACCATTTTTAGTTTCCAACAGCTAGAAAAACTAGATCAGGGTTAATGGATTTTACTATATAGGCCCATAAGATGAAATCTAGTATATTTGTTTCCAAAGCCTTGAACATTCCATGACAAAATCTTCATGATTTCAATACAAGTTTTAAAAACCAAATCAAAACTAGATGCCCTACCAATTACAATTATCACAGTAAATAAGAAATATAATATTTTAGAATTCGAAAAATACCTAAATTAAAAATAACTTTGTAACCAATGTTAAGACTAGGGTTTAAAATAAAAACCTGATGATGAATAGCAGGATTTCTATATTGAATTTGTGTAGTCATCCCTTATGGTGCAGACTCTGATCTATCAAATGCTTTTTTTTTTGTATTTTCATCCACATAGTTGTGTTGGTATTCCATCTTATTTCCTTCAGAAACATCAGCATAATCCCTCATCTGAACCAGTAATCATAGCATGATAAAATGGATTTTCATGGGTATTGATTGAATTAAACTTGCAGGTTGTGGAATTATTTGACATACTTTCTTCTCTAGTTCTCTTACCCTTCCTGTTTTCAACATCATCAATCCCTAATTCTTAATTCAATTCATCTTGACTCTTGTTTACTTCCAGTTCTAAAGAATGATTACTAAATACACCCCCTTATGTTTCAACCCCACTGTCCATCATATCATCACCATCATTTGTTATATAGGCAGCCAAAAACTCATTCCCTTCTTCAGTTTGACTTCACACCTCATACTCCTGTTCGGTCATTTCTTCAACTTTCTGTTCTTTAGCTAATCTCTTACAAGCTGCGTCCACATGATCCACCACCCAACACTATTTATATATTTTGTATCGCTGCATTTCAAAGTGGTAAATGACCCACTTCTTCTGACCATTAGGTGTAAAGATCCATCATCCCCTTCTCAAAGGTTCTTTGAGTTTCACTTCAACATACACTGTATTAATCAAACTGCCTCTTGGTTATCTTTTCATACCCTCAGGTACCACCCTTTTACCAATATCCTTACAGATATCAGTAGCTAACTTTTCATTCAGAATTATATTCCCTAAGTTCCTTAGTTTGACACTCCATGTATGGTGTTCAAACTTATGTTCCTTAACTGGTACATTAGGATCATAACTTATTAGAGACAAAAGGTGACCCAAAATATCCCATGTTTTTGCACGTACTCCATCACATGATTCTTTTTGCTGAAAACGAAAAAGGAAAAGATTTGTTCCTTTTGTAATGATCTCATATCTCTATAGCTTTTCCATCGTGCATGATCTAGAGGCTTTTTGAACATGATTTTTCCCAACAAACTGAATGTATACTCATCAGTTCCTTCAGCAGAAACCTGTGCGGATGCAATGATTCTTGTTATTGGCCTTATTGTATTAGCTTTAATTCTTGCCGATTGCATCCTTGAATTGAGTATCTCCATTTGACTGTTTTCTTGAGTAGACATAGTTTCACGTTCGTGACTGAAGAAACATAGGGTTTGTGTTGAAGTCAGGATATCTAATGGGGTTATAAAGAATTTTGGGATTGTGGATATCTTTTGATTTCCATGTTTTTTGGATGTGATACTTATATTCCGGGGCTACAATTTTGGCAATATTTTTGAATCTGAAACTGTGGGAAAGTTTCCAAACTTGAATGCTATGATCACGGAAAGGACATCTCATTATTTTTTGGAAAGAAAAACTACAAGTTGTCTGGATTGATCTAAGAGAGAACATGATTGAGAATAAAAGAAATCTAAGAATACACCAAGATATTTCAGGTATTGTGATTTGATAGGAAGAATACCTGAGTTTCAAACGACCTTTGAACCCAGAACTATGAAGAGGATAACGAAAAACACCATTGTTTTTATAAGCAAACACTATCGTGACAACTTCAGACGTACATCTGATTTGAAACTTAACCACTACTGATTAACCACCACTGGGACTACACAACCATCAACCATGGAAACCTGCAAAACAGTTTAACACATCATCAGGATACATACAATGTTACGACCAAAGATATAATAAAATTTTGAAAAAACTTAAAAACCAATTCCTTAAACCTTCTACAAAATATAAATGTTTTAGGAAAACTGACTAAAACTTTTGAAAACATAAGAAATCAATTAAATCACACTCCCTGAATGAAGTTAAATGATTAAAAGCTAAGATCGATCACAAGAATTCATGAAAGGAGGGAATTTTTTTTAAAAAAAATTACTGAGTTAACTCATATTTTTTTCTCCGATTCACAGAGCTGTCTAATATTTTTCTCCGATTCCGTTTTTTAGGTTTCCCTTTTTCTCCTTTACTCTAAATTATTCCCTCTCGACCTCCTACTTGCCTCTTTAATATTGGTTGTGCAAAAACAACTTCCAATACTTCATAAATCAAATCAAAATTAAAACATTGTTGTTGATTATTATCCCCATTTCCGAACCTCTAAACCCAACACCAGGAATTTGCAGTTTTATTCGACCAACCTAAAGGGTAAAAGAGAGATAATGAAATACAGTATAAGAGGGATGTATTCAAGGATTAGGACAATATCCCTTTTTGTCGCCTAGTAAACTTGGCGCTACATTAGTTAGGGGAGCAAGAATGCCAAGAAATGAAGATGGTTTAGGTGAAGAAAAGGCCCAAGAGAGAATTATGCTGGTGGGCCAGAAAAAGCCTAGGAATAGTGAGCAGCATAATAGTTTAGAGAGGCTAGGGAGCATTGCAGTGTACCATGGGTGTTAACAGGAGAGAATTCAGTGGATGTACTCTAGGGATCAAGAAAGCAACAACTAAATGCCACTAGAAATGATGGAAGGTTAACGAGGGAAGATGTTTAAATCATGATTGCCAACGATACCGACACCACTCATCTTTCCTGGCTAAATTGGGGCCTATAGCTAGATGACAAAAAAGGTCATTAGAAATAACCTTCACACCACCCCTTATCAAAATAATTACCTAAGTACCTATTTTATCCCTGATTAATTAGTACTAATTAATCGTATTATGGGTTAATTATGTTTTGGATGTGAGATTAACTAATGTTAGAGTTCTTCAAAACATCAAACATTTTGATTTTTTTTTCGTAAACAGCACTCAGAATCGGTTTACGTTCATGCACTTGTAAACCGATTCTGAGTACTGGTGTTTCCAAATTAACAGAGGACACCTAAAATCGGTTAACGTTGCCATATGTTAACGTTAATCGGGTTATACATATGGCAACGTTAAACTGATTGTTTCCTTTCATACGAATTTTTTTTTTTCATTCATTCCATTATTATTGTAGGATGCATTTAGCACATGCATCAAGCCTTTAAACCCCTAGGTGACCCTAGTGGACGAGTTATAGTCTCGTGAGGGTTTATATAGAGGTCTACCCACAAAACCCATACAAAAACTTCTAAAGCCATTAATCTTCCTCCGAAGACGATACACGATCCATGAAGTCCGGGTCATCCTCAGGGATTTTTTCTACCAAGAAGTGATAGCTTGCATCGAATGCGAATGCTTCCCCCTTTTCCTCCAAGTAGCGCGCTTTCACGACTTCGTGCTACAAAAACACAAAAACAAACTTACATTTGTTAATGCTGTTTCATTGGAAGATAAAACAACATGGGTTACGTAAAACAAACCACAAAAATACTTACAAATTGTTCAATGGACAAGTTGAAGGGGCGAGTGTTAAAAATCCGAGCTTGGATAGCCAAATAAGAAAGTATCGTATTTTCGATGACCATGTGTCTATCATGGACTTGTTGAACACTTCTTCCATTAGGATTTCCAAACTCTTGGCTAAATTTGTTGTGTACCCTAGCCCAAAAGGTTACGGAATCCACCCTTACAGAGGACTGACGTCTAACTCGAGTTTCCGCGTACCATGCTTTGGTGATTGCCAAATCTTCGTTTGAATCAAATGAGGCCATTTCTTGTATGTGGAGGTATGAAATGAGTAGTTATGGAGTATATGGAGTGAGGGGGAGTAAAATGATCAATTTTGGGGAAAATGGGGTCCAAGGGTGAAATAATTTGGTATAAGGATCAATTTTGGGGCAAATGGGTCCAAGGGTGAAATATTTATAGAGAAAGTCTCTAACAGCTATTTTTTTTTGAAAAATGTGAAATAATTTGGTATAATCGGTCTTCTCGAAGGTCTGTATAACCCGATTGTATTTGATGCCCTAAGGAATCGGTCTTTCTTGTGACCAACATAAACAGATTAAAGACATGTTAAAATTTAGAATTTTCACTGACACCAATCGGTTTATATATATTCATATGTGACCCGATTCTAGCTTGAAAAACATATAGGAAAATTAGCTTGAATAATCGGTTTATGTTGACATATCGATTAGACCGATTGTTGGCATGTCTGGCTAGAATTATCGAGCAACACATAATTATAATTAAAACTTCAAGTGCATTAAGTTCAACACAGAGATCATCCAAAATACAAACCTTAACCATCCTAAAAGACTTAAAACAACCACAAGTCTTATAAACTTAAAGTTTTAATATTTAAAAGTTAAACTTAAAAACTTAAAGAGCACCAGCATCAGGAGCAGCAGCAGCATCATCAGCAACTTGTGCTTGAGCCATTTCATCCCACAAACCTTCCATAAATCCATGGCGATACCTCTCAGCTGAAATCATGTTTCTCCTCATCCTAGTGAACCTCATGACCTCATGAAGCTCCTCCAATGCAAGCTTGTCAATCAATGCGAGGGCTTGTTCAAGACGGGTCTCAGCACCATAAGCAAACTTGTAGAGGCTTCTTTCTGGCACTCGTTGTGGTTCCCTAAGAATATCCTCCAAGGTGAGCTCTTGAGTGTAAAACGCTAGGTGTACGAAGTCCATATCTACATAAAAAATAAACAAAAAACAAGTAAGAAATCGGTACATAAAGAAACATATGTAATCCGATTCTGAACAACAAAACACACAGGAATTCAAACATAACAATCGTTTTATGTGGTACATGTATAAAACCCGATTAAAGGAAGGAATCTGAAGAGACTTCCTTAATCGGTAAATTAACAAGCACATACAACTCGATTATGGGTTAGCATAGTTTTAAAAAAAACTTCATCAGAATCGGATATAAACCGATTCTGGTGATATATTTTCATATTTCGTTTCTTAATCTAGAATCGGTTGATGTTAATGATCATATAAACTGATTACTGTGCATGCTCTTCATGGACGAAAACAAAACCCGGAATCGGTTTATTCGATATGTCAACAAAAACCGATTCTGAGTGTAATCAGAGATTTTTATTTTTCAAAATCGAAGATTTAAACATGTAAATCAATAAAGATATGCGAATCATAGAATGGGTTGATGGAGATTTACCTTTTTCTTGGGTGGATCGAAGATTCGTTGCAGAAGAGGATGAAAATTCTTTTTGATTAGGGTTTTGAGAATTTGGAAAGATTATGAAGAAAATAGAAAGTTTTTTAGATTTAGGTTTTTTGTTTTTGTTTTTGTTTTTAGATTTACTGAAAATGGAAAGATTAATATTTATATGAGATTGTTTTAGGAATTAATGTGGGGATAAATTAGTATTTTTTAGAAATTTGGGTCCCCAGAATAATTTGGTGGTGTGGTAAATCATCTAGCTATAGGCCATAATTAAGTGGTATAGACCCTAATTTAGCCGGGTTATCTTTACGGGATTGAAGATGTCAACCCAAATCCTCTTTCAAGCATTTACGAAACTTCGTTACTATGGTCTTCACCTACCCGTCACTACTTACTGTATATGAGTTTGACAATGTCAACGTAAATACTCTAGTCAATCATTTTGAGTGTTCATTACTTCACCTAGCCATATAAAAACACGTCTCAAATACAAGACACTGATCCTTAATTATAACTAATCCATATTATACATCATCATCGACAAGAAGTGGGGAAGTCTCAAGTTTAAATTGTACTCCATCTAATTGCTTTGAGACAGCGTACTTCTGCAGTCGATGAAATTATTATCTGTGAATTGGTGAAACTATTATTAGGCTATTGTGGTTTTTGCTAATAGGGGAGGTATGAGGAAACTAAGTCATAATAATTGTCATCATCATTTTAGTGTTCTTACCAATCAGCTATTCTTGTTCTTCTTTGTTATTCAATTGTTAGGAGGAGATCATGAATTAGTGGTAATGGGTCAAAATACAAAACAAATAGTAGTTGAGGAGTTTAAAGTAGGTGTGGTTCTTGATCTCAACATGTCTGTGGCAAAGGTGTGGTTGACTTCCATGAACATGGCACTCTCCGCCTATTATGCAACTACTCATAAAAGAAGGTTAGGGATTCTAACAAAGATGTCCTTGATGCACTCTCTGCAGGTAAACTCACTCTCCCATTTGTAGAAGATCATACCTCTTCATTTTTTTTATTTTCATGCTGCAAAAATAAATATGTATAGATAGAAAACCATGGAAAATATTGATTAGTCTCTCTAGCAATTCTCGGGAGCGAGTAACGGGTGAAGGTGCCATATTCGACCTGGAATATATATTTTATTAGTCCATAATTCTATATCATATTAAGCTCTAAAAAACCAAGGTGATACTATTTAGAGTACATAAACTCCACCCATATGTTGAGAGTTATAAGAACTCCATTTTCTCCAAAAGTGATACAAATACCCCAAATCTGTTAATATGGGTGAATTACATCCATTTCATTTTCAATAAATACCCATCCTATCCTCCCATCCATTTCTTCTTCTCCATACGAGATCTATAGTCTCTTTTCACTCACACCACCACCAACAGAACCTCCTCCAATTCTTCCCGCACCACCATCAGAACCACGGTCTTCTCCAGATCTTCCACCAGCATCACCTCTTTTTCTACTTCCTCTCCCATCACCGACAACGACACCTCCAAATACCGTACCAACATAAATGTATACAGATCAAGAATGAGAAGTGAGGAAAAGAAAAAGGTGAAAATCGAACTAAATCTAGAGCTTTGATTTTTTTTTTATGTAAGATTGATGTGATTTTTCTTCTCAATCTATCTATTTTCAAGTTGGAGGTCAAACAAACAGGTCTCAAATGTCAATTGGGTTGTCGATTTGATGAACTAAGTCTAGGGTAATGAATAATTGGTCTCAAACGATGAATAAATCAAGTTATCCTTTGATATTCTAATTACAGGCTTAAACAGATTCATAAATTTATTTTTGAGATAAATTGAATTTATGAGATGATTTTTTGAGATGAATTTATTTCTTTGTAAGGTTTTCTTATGTTTAGTTATTGAGCTTTAATGAGATGAATTGATACATGTTTCAAGTATGTTGTTGCTTAAATTTAAAGTGAGCTCAAATTTAATGAGATGAAGTTATTGTTGGTTGTGGCCTGTTTTACCCCAGAAGAAAACTTTCAGTTCTTGAGGCTAAAATTGGCTTTGTTCCTAACAAGATTCTCTTGATTGTGTTGGCACAACATGGTTACTCAAGGTTTAGTATGTGAAGATGTTTTGTCATTTTGGTTATATCGAGATGCCAAGGACGAGGATAAAGGTGATATAGTCTTTGGAGGTGTAGACCCAAAGCATTACAATTAGTGAAAAGGGATACTGGCAGGTGAGTGAATGAAATCATTCTCATTTGAATAATCATAAGCTAGCTACCAATTCTTAAAACTTATTACTGTGTTATTCTTGTTCGAAATCATTCAACATATAATATTGAGTTCTTTGTTTAAACTTATTATTACGAGGCATTATTGTTGGACGAAACCATTGTTCCAAATGAATCTGATAACAGTGGTCGCACAGTTCTGGTTAGTAAATTGCTTCTCTTTTAGTACTTTTTGTTGTTACAGTGGTCGCACAGTTCACCATGGGAACTTTTAGGTCCAAGATACCTGCCAGGGGTTGGTGTTCTTCCCCTTCGTCTCTTTGCCAATTTGTTGGTGATATAATAATAACTTTTTTGTTGAAACCAGTTTTGGTTTCATCTAATATTTGTTGCCTTTTTTTTTTATGAAACCGGTTTTTGTTTTGGGTTCATCTTTTTATCAACAAAACTGATGTCATTGTGATGGTGTGTAGTAGTGGCGGTGGTGGCGATGTGGGTGCCGATATTGGTGGAGGCAGTGCTGGTTAGTGGTGGCGTTAATGGTGCTAGGTGGCGGTTGGGGCTACTATTGGTTGGTGGCGGGGGGTCGGCGACGGCGGTGATAAAAAATTATACAACTTGCTGAAATTGGCGACAAATACACTCCCTCAATTTGAAGTTAATTTCTACAACAAGGAATCGAAGGACATGCACTGCGCAGCAGATGTGAAGTCATTTCGACTACAATTCGTCGACTTTTTGCTTTAATTTTTGTTTAGACTATTATATGTTTTAATCTCTTTTCATATTTCATTTCCTATTTACTTTGACTGTTATTTTACATTTATTCTCTTGTCTACATTTGTTTATAGTTAAACATGTTCATTTGCTACATGTGTTTAATGTTTGTTTCATTTTACATTAAGTTTCTCAGATTTGTAGGCTTTTATAATTTGCTAGAACCAAATTAGGTTTCATCATTTTTCGGTGGAAACCTTTTTGGTTTCATCATTTTTTACTGTTGCTTCTTTGGTTTCATCTGCAGTATGAACCTTATATTTGTACATTACTTTCTTACATATAATTACTTGTAGTTGTTCTTACCATCAAGATGTTTCCTCTACAGTTTACTTTGACTGTTAATTTACATTTATTCTCTTGTCTACATTTGTTTATAGTTAAACATGTTCATTTGCTACATGTGTTTGATGTTTGTTTCATTTTACATTAAGTTTCTCAGATTTGCAAGCTTTTATAATTTGCTGGAACCAAATTAGGTTTCATCATTTTTTGGTGGAACCCTTTTTGGTTTCATCATTTTTTACTGTTGTTTCTTTGGTTTCATCTGCAGTATGAACCTTATATTTGTACATTACTTTGTTACATATAATTACTTGTAGTTTTTCTTACCATCAAGATGTTTCCTCTACAGATAAACTAGCACAGACTCACAATTGAAACTTCATCAAAACATGGTTCATATCTCATATATGAGTTTTAAATCTATTTTAAGTTTAACAATTGAATTAGTTCGACAAGAAAAAATGAATTCAACAATTGAAACCATTGATAAGCAATTGAAATCTTTTAGAAACTATTATAAGCATTTTGACAGGAAACATATAATATTGCAAAATCCAATTAAAACTAGTTGATATTTACACTATTGTCTTATTAGTATGTTTTTGTCATCATGATTTTTGAGTGCCAGCTTTACTCTCATGTTTCGCATCTTTTCTGATGTATCCTTTTCAGGAGACTTCATGTTTCCCTTCAACGAGTTCTTCATGTAATTGCATCTCCTACATTCCCTGTATATGGTTCTGTAAATCTCTTTTTCCCTGTTGTGAAAGACATGAAGCAATCCATAAGCACATGAAAATACTTACTGAACCAAAATTAGTTTCATCAAAGAAACCATTAACTAAATGAAAATGATGAAACCAAAATTGGTTCCATTAAAAAACAACGCTAAATGAAAACACCAACAGAGTAGCTGGTCCCAATAATATGTGAACCAAAATAGGTTTCATCAAAGACAACACTAATTGAAAACACCAACAAGAATAATAAACAGATGAAACCACTAACTAAAAACCACTAAAACAGGTTCCAAATGTAAAATTCAATGATGAAACCAAAATATGTTTCATCAAAGACAACACTAGTTGAAAACACCAATAAGGATGGAAAACAGATGAAACCACTAACTAAAAACCACTACAGCAGGGTTCCAAATGTAAAAATCAATGATGAGAACAAAATAGGTTTCATCAAAGACAACACTAATTGAAAACAAAAATAAGGATGAAAACAAAAATGATTTTAGTCAAACAAGAATAAACCAACACCGCCAACTGTTCTGGTGGAACCAAATTTAACAAAGTAAAAATGATGAAACCAACAATGGTTTATTCAAAAACACATGAATAAACCAACAAAATCAAATCAATTCTGATGAAACCCAATTTAACAACGATAAAACGATGAAACCAAAAATGGTTTCATCAAAAAGAGCAGATTATATTCTGTATCAATGCCTTCATATGCAATACCAGTAGCACCAAACCATCCTTCATATACAATACCAGTAGCACCAAACCATCAAAATGATAAAACCATATGTTGATGAAGATGATGGAAATAAAAATTGGTTTATGCAAAATCAGTGACAAAACAACTGAAACCTAATATTCATAATCGATTTTCTACAGAATTTCAAGCATATTTATGAAACCAAATTAATTTCAACTAGCATATTCAAGAGTAGTCTATACATCAAACAAACACATGGTTATGGTGAAACCAAAGTAGAAAAGTGATGAAACCAAAAAGGGTTTCATCAAAAATTCCAGATTATACCTTAGCAAACATCATCAGTTATGGTGGAACCATTTTTGGTTTCATCAAAGCTGATTTTAGCAGCTAAAATTGAAAAAAAATCAAATGAAACCTAAACACGGCCAACAGAAGACACAGGAAAAATGAGACCTAAACCTAATAATCAAATGAAATCAATGAAAACTAAATACAACATTTATGAAGTACGATTTCATCAAAAATGAGGCCTAAACCTAAACCCAAAATTGAATTAGTTTTCAATTAAATCAAATGAAAACTAAACCTAACAAATGAAACATAAAAGCAAACAGAAAACCCATAAAATCAAATGAAATCTAAACCTAATAATCTTTTGATTCATCTTCAATTGAAAAAAATGAAACATAAACCATTGAAGGATAAGAATTCATACGATTTATTACCTTTTGGAGGTGGTTTCGCAGTTTTATTTAGCTTTTCATCTCTCTTTTTCTCTTGTTGATTTCGTTTCTTCGCCATTTTTGTTGTTTTACACAAATTAGGTCATAAAAATAAAGCGAGTTAGGTCAGAATTTGCTTCAATGATTGAAGTACGTAACCATTGAAGAAGAGAAGAAGGTAAAATCGAGAATCAGAGGATTATTTTCGCTACGAGATGAATACAGATCTGAGATTTCTGGGTTTTGAGGGAGTTAGGTTTGTGGTTTCTGAAATAGAATCAAAAATGATACCGAAGAAAATAGACGGTATAGGAAAATAGACGGAAGGGTGATTTAGACAGTTTAGGAAAATGGGGTTTATTTGTTGATTTTGTTTTAGAGGGTCTATTTTAGATGGATAGTGACCCCTATGGGGCTGTAACGCGCGTGTTAATTCTATATTGCAATATTTTTTAATCCCAGCCAGAGTTACTGTTATTGGAAAGATAAAAAGATGAAATTTAAGAAGAATAATATATTGGTGGCCCCTCGTACGTAATTTCCCATATACATATAACCTAGGTAAACAATAACATATTATCAAATTAGAATTTTATTAACAATAACATTTTTTATAAAATATAAATCTTTTATAATTAGTAGTTAAAAAGATAAATCATTTACATAGCAGGCAAGCGAGCAACAAGCTGCCGCAGGCCCTTTTTGAATTGCAAAACCTATCCTTTTAAAAACAAACTCTCTCGACCCAGGAGTCATGACATTACTATGCATGACTTTCTGGACTCTCTTGAGAAGTCCAACCGCCCCTGGAGCCAAAAAACCGAAAGTATCAAAAGCAAAGGGAATAATAAAAGCATGTCCATTATCAATACACGCTTTCTCATGCTTCACTATCTTACCTGAGGCAGCTCTCAGCGATGCTTGGCCAACTGTAAAGGTGTCATGTCCAATGCCTACTAATGGAGAAACACCAGTGAGGTCAACACATGCATGTTTTCCATTAGCCCATCCAAAAATAAGAACGTCTGCTGGCCTAAGTGTTGATCTCCCTTCAAGTGGATTTGTCAAAAAGTTGACAGCTGCTTCTTTCTTTGCTGAAATACCATCTCTCCACAATACATCATACAAAGTATCTCTCACATGATCATGTCTATATTTAAACCCAGGATCTACCTTGCAATGGACTGCATGTTCCCCGTACATGTCTAAGCATCATGTGATGCAAGCAGGACAATGTGTAGCCGAAGGGTACAGAGGGATCATTAACCTGTATTTAAGGATGGACCGGTACTCAACGGGTGACATCTTCTTCCCAAGACCCTCAATCGGTATAGCAAGAAGAAAATCCTGGGCATGTGCTGCTTGCAGGCAACCAAAGATCGCTTTCTGTCTGTCCGATAGCTCGTAAACTCTATCTATGTCTTTAACTACTTTATCAAATTAGAATTTATATTAATAAAGAGTTTAGGAGCACATTCTTTTAAACAGTTAGATTGTTATTATAGAAATGTAAATAAACGAGGAGTCTAACATCATAGAGCGTATATTTATTGTGTTATTATATACTCGAGTGCACGATAACATGACTCTTCTCGCTTTTTATTTTAACATCTCATTGAAATCAGTGTTTTCCTAGCATTGCATATGCGAATGAAATACGTCTTGGTATAAGATAACAAGCGCCTAATAGTTTTGTATACGCGTACGGCAGCTATAGATTTGATAAAAAATGTTGAAGTCCAAGCGATCATAGGTCCCATGGCATCAGCACAAGCTATTCACATGGTTCCTCTTGGAAGTCGATCTCAAGTTCCGATTATTTCTTTCAGTGCAACAAGTCCTTCTATTTCTCTTTCTCAGAATCCTTATTTCATTCGTACAACACTAGAAGATTCATCTCAAGTAAATGCCATTGCTGCCATTGTGAATGCTTTTGGATGGAGAGAAGTTGTAACTCTTTATGAAGACACCGAGTACGGACATGGTATTTTTCTATATTTAGTTGACGCGCTTCAAAATATCAAACATCGGACTTCCTTATAGGTGTGTATTCCCCGATTCAGCTTCTGATGATCGGATTGTCCAAGAACTTCATAACTTAAGGACAATGCAAAAGAGGGTATTCATTCTACATATGACTTCACCACTAGGATTACGCATTTTCGAGAAAGCTAAAAAGTTTGGTATGATGAGCAAAGGGTACTCTTGGATTATTACCGAAGGCTTAGGCTCTCATTTGAGTACATTCAATTATTCGATAATTGATTCAATGCAAGGAGTAATAGCTATAAGGCCATATATTCCTATGTCCAAAGAACTTAGTTCATTTGGAATGAAATGGAAAAGAAAGTTTCAGAAAGAAAACCCAGATATTGAATGCAATTTGGATATTTTAGGTGTATGGGCATAGGATACAGTTTGGGCATTGGCAAGTGCAGTTGAGAAACTTAAAAGCGCCAATCCTTTATTCAGTAAGGGAAAAACAACGTCTTTAAACTCGAGTGATGTTGCAAAATTAGGTGTTTCTCACATAGGTCCTGAACTTTTGCAAGGAATTTCCAATGTCAAATTTAAAGGACTGAGCGGGGAATTTCATGTCATCGATAGGCAATTGCAATCTAAAACCTTTCAAATACTTAATGTCATTGGAAGTGGGGTTATAGAAATTGGAATTTGGTCACCTTTGGATGGAATCATAAGGGATATAAGCTTAGTTGATCAGACTACTAAAAGCACACACTTGACACCAAATAAAGATAATTTACGCCCTATCATATGGCCTGGAGATACTACGGACATTCCTAAAGGTTGGGTTATTCCAACTAATGCGAAAAGGTTAAGAATTGGAGTTCCAGTAAAAGATGGTTTTACTGAATTCGTGAAGCTAGAAAAGAATTATGGTAGTTTTTCAGGGTATGAAGTCACTGCTTACTGCATAGATGTGTTTAAAGCTGCATTAGAAATGCGTCCATATGCTGTTGTCTATGACCTCATTCCTTTTCAGAATAGCGAAGGCGGAAAAGGTGGAAGTTATGACGATCTTGTGTATCAAGTGAATGCTTAGGTTACTTCATCTTTTTCCTAAAGATTCTTTTCAAACAGTTACATTAATATTGTTTAACAATGTATACTTTTTCTTCTTCCAGAATTTTGATGCTGTAGTTGGAGATGTTACTATTGTAGAGGTGGAAAATCCAACTACTACATCCATCCGATGGATCTCAAATGCACAAATAATAAATAAACAAACAAGAGATGAACAAGAACACAAGATATACGTGGTTCGGCATGATTACCTACGTCCACGGGGTGAAAGGATGATCTTATTACTCAACTCAAGGTTACAAATGATGATTCTTACTAGCCAACAACCTAATCTCTCCACCGTACTCTTGGTGTTCTCTCCTCCCTTATCACTTGCCCTCAACTCTTTACAAGGCTCACTATTTATAGGCTAACGTGATGATACATCCAAATTACAGTGTGAGTCACAGTACATCTTCCTGGATGTCCCGGTCGGGTGATGAGTGGCGTTCCTTCTGAGACGCTGACCCAAGCTTGGTGAATGTGGCTCCCGACATTCTTATACCCGATGTTGGCTACTTGGTGCCGTATGATCCGATGTCGCCCTCCATCCTGACACGATGTTGTTAACGTTCGGGCCCACTTTGACCAGGCTCTTCTTATCTTCTCCAGCTACCCTGTCAGAGTATTTATTACTCTAGCGTTCGGCAGACATCTTCCATCACATCCGAGTTTTACCTCTACACGTGCTGGCTTCTCGGGTGCTTCTGGGTACCGCTGTCTTCGCGCCGGGCTTTTAAGAAGATGATTCCGTGCTACGCTCCTTCCCTTTTTTTGGAACGACGTAGCTTAGGATTGCTCCACCTGGGTCTGTGGATTATTTACACCTACATTTATGCTCCTTCTTTCACTCGTGTGCCTGACACGAGGGGAAGAAACCGCTTCGACTCCCACGTCCCTAGCCATGCCGCTTTTCCCGCCATGCATTTCCCCACTAACATCACCTTTATGACCTACTACCGCCTCTCTCGGTTGTAACTGCTCGTGCTATAAATTCAATAGTTAACCCTGATTGTTCATTCATCCATTTTTTAAGAGCGAGCACTCTCTTCTTCCCTGTTTCCATCATCTTTCGTCTGTTGCTGCTTCTTCAACTAATTTCACCGCCAAGTTTCCTTCAAAACCCTAGTCTTGCCTGGGTCTTGTTACTGTTCCTTTGCTACTGCTGCCGTCGTTGTGATCTTTTGCTCTTTACCTTCTTCCTCCGATCTCTCATTTTCCGCTTATTGTTTCTTCTCCTGCTCTTTCATGGCTTCTTAAACTCTTTCCATGACCGAAAAAAGGTGTGTGAGTTATACTTTTTCCGACGAAGATGGTGTTCCTCTTGACTCCTTGTTTATTGTTGATAGTCCTTCTCATCATGATTATCGTGCTCTTAACTCTATCTTTTCTTATGGTTCTCCTCCATTTTCATGTAGGAATGACAAGAGAATTTCTAAGGATTTGACTGATGAACAGTTCATCAACCAACTGAAGGATGACTTCAACCTTCATGGTTATGACGTCAGTCTCATGTCGGGCCAAAAAGACACTCTGAAGAAGGAGGATGTCGAGAAATTTTCCCATTCGGCTGAGGCGACCATTATCACCAAGGGTCAGCTCGATCTCGGGCTGCGCCTTCCGTTGTATGACCCGAGTCGCCCATTCATCTATGAGGTCTTGTCTCAAATTCGTCCTTTCCGTGCTTTTGCTCAATGGAACGGTAACACTTATCGCCTCATGGCTGAGTGAGAGAGGCGAAGGAGAGGTGAGTGATCTCCTACTCCCTGGTCGACCTACGATCCTTCTCAAGCGAGCGACTACACTTCTGCCAGCTTCGTTGGCAATTACCGGAGTGGGACTGTTACCAATGGCGATCTTGCTGGTTTCGCTGCTAGCCCTCACTGACTTAAAGTTCCTATTGGTGATTTTAAGAGGTTGATGTTGGACGAGGATCCTGAAGGTGGCACGAACACTAACAAGCACTCTCGCCATACTATTGATGCTGCTTGGGACCGAGTTCCTCTTGCCATTCGTGGTCCTATTTTGAGTGGCAATCTTCCACCTCTTAGATTTCCTGCTGAACCCTATCCATTCTAGGTGGTTAACGCCGATCGGGTAGGTTATTTCATTTATTTTATTTGGCTGTTTGATTATCCGGCTCGGGTGACCAACAAAATCTTAAATTTTTGTAGCCCAAGTCCTAGAGTGGTCAGATTAGGGCTTCTACTGCTCGGAAGAGAGGTTCTAGCACAAGGATTGAGGAGGAGCAAGTGAAGGTAACAAATATACTGCTTTTATCTTCAGTACATGTACTTGCCCCTATTTGTCGCCTTCAATGGGTCTGACGATGAGTCTTTTGCAGAAGTCCAAGGCTGATGGCGGGGGTGTTGAAGATTCGTCTGCCAAAGGTGGTGAGGATCTCGATGATCGGATACCCTTATCTCATTTCCTAAGGAAGTCGCCTAAGAAACCTTCTGATATTTCGTCTACCGTTGTAGGTGGAAAGTCCGATGGAAAGGGTAAGGAGTCAAAGGGCGAGGAAGCTTCCTCGGGAAAGAACATGTCCCGTCAAGCTACTGGGTATGCTGTTGGTAAGGGTGTTGCCATAACTAGTGCTAACATCGTTGTTGTGATATCCGACGACGATGATGAAGAAGAAATCTTTGGTATGGAAGATGAAATTGATGGCATAGATGAGGGGGAGGAGCCGAAGCAGGCAGAAGAATCTACCTCTGGAAAGGGCTCTGCCCCATAGAATGAGGTGTTGGAGAATCTGCGCCCCGTTTCTCCCACCCCGAGCTCGGGTGGAAATATCTTCTTTACCTTCTCGGGCCCTGTTTGCGATTCACTGGGACTCTTACTTCTCCATACTTTAGCTCGTATTCTGCTGACCAGATGATTGTGGCTATGCCTCTGTATGCCGGTTTGAGGAATACCTTCTATGCTATGGTAAGTCACATCTTCTTGACTGCATAATTGATGCATAATGGCGTGGCTGTCGTTTAATGATCGCGATCGAACTACTCTAGATCGCAAATCAGTCGTTGCTGGAGGCTGCCATCCGCCAGAAGGAACTAGAGGCCATGGAGAACTTTCGTATCCAGTTGCAGCAGGAGCAGGAGCGAGCCCGAGGGTTGGAGATACAGCTTGATGATGCTAAAGGTACTTCACCAAAATCTTGTTGTTATTGATTGAGCAAGTAGTGTCAATATCCTAAGTGTAGTACTATCTTCCTAGCCGAGATATCTAGTCTAGACACGGACGCTGCTTCGTAGTATCGCTTAATGAAGAGAAAGTTGAACATTGAGAAAGATCACGTCGATAACCTTCACCAAAAAATTGTCAATAAGGATGATAAGATAGATCGTCAAGGTGCCGAGATCGAACGTATTCAAGCCGAGTTGCTTCGCTATCAGAGCTTTGAGTATGTACCCGAGGAGGTGGATAATCTTCGGGAGAGTCTATCTCGGGCCCAGAAAGTTTCTGCTAACAAAGGGTTATTAGCCGATTCTTTGGAAAGTCAGTGTGACACGTTGAAGCTTCAGAACAGATATCTTCACTTTGATCGCAAACGGCTCCTGAAGGAAAAAGATACCGCTGAGAGGACTAATCAAGAATTAAGAGGGAGGCTGCGGGGATCCGATCGGGTATCCCAAGAATTTGAATGGACACAAGCCCAATTATCGGGTCTTCAATTGGCGCCTAATCGACAGAAGGTTGATTGGAGCGATCATAAGAAGTACTGCCCCACTAATGAGTTCAATGAACAACATTATAACGAGCTGGCCTCCAAAATTTATAAACTCGAGAGTGAACTTTCTAAGTCCGAGGATTCTTTAAAAGTAGTTTTACCCACACTGTCAGGTCTCCATATATATTCTGAACTATCCCGAGAATTATTTGATCTGCCGTTTATCATAATGCTAATTCGTTTTCGTGTTTTTCAGTTGAGCAAGGGAAGGTCCAAGCTCTGGAGCAATAAATCGTATGGCTGAAGAAGAGTGAGGCCCAGTTGAACGAGAGAGTTACTACTGCCGAAGCTTTGTCCACTGAATCGGTTCGTCTACTTGTTTAGGAAAGGGAGTTGCACAACGCCGAGCTTACCGCAAGGATTACGCAAGGTGTGAAGGAGTACAATGAAAAGAAGCAATCCGACCTTGCTGCTAAGAAGGCGAGATCGGGGTCGATTCCGCCGAACGAGTAGTTAGACCTTTTGTAGTGTTGCGCCACTATTGTGCCCTTTGCACTGGGTTGTAATTCGTTTGAACACCTATATTTTTCGAACACCTTTCTTTACGGGGTGCTGCATCGCTAATCGGTTGTTTTATCATTCCTTAACATTTTCGTTTGTATTGCTTAAATCATGCCTTGTTGTTCGTATCTAGTAGATTCATTATTTCCTGCACTAGAATGTTTTATTATTTAGTATAAATTCCGTTTCTGTCGAACACACTCAACAGGGAGGGTCACCGGGCCCAATGCCATGTCCCGATTGAGGTATCTCATCACTGTCACTTCGAGTCAGTGGAAGGGTACTTAGTCATTCCTAAGTTCTATGTCTGGATAATCCCAGGTTAGTTATCAATCAACTATACCGGGCAAGTGATTTCGGCCACTTGCGATGAGGGAAATCTTTCAAATGTAAGTAGATTACCTGGTCGACAAGAACTCTCTTCTTGACAACCATTGGTAACTGGTTTCCAACCACCAGAACCCTTAAGCTACCTCGGCACTTGTACATTGCCACTGCCCCCGAGTTCGAATAAACCGTCGTGTGTAAGTCACCTCGGCACCTTCCCACTGCCGTCTCCTCGAGTTCGAATGACCATGCGAGTGTAATTCATATTGGCACTTTCCCACTGCCGTCTCCCCGAGTTCGAATGACCATTAGTCGCAGATGCCATATTCCCTACCCCACGTGGTTTTTAAAGGAATTAATGACAAAGTATCATACCCGCTTATACACCCTTCATGGGTGATATAGTTTTAAGTGCCGAACGTTCCATGGTCACGCTTCTGGAGTTCTGTCAGGTTTCAATATCTTATACGCTCCTTCTCCAACCTTTGACACGATAATGTATGGTCCACCCCATCTCGCCGCCAATTTCCCACCCTTTTTTTCACGCTTATAGCTGGGTAGTTCCTTCATTACCGACTGCCCCGGTTGAAATTCTCTCGGACGAACTCGCTAGTTGTATTCACGCTGTAATCGCCTCTGATAGTTTTCCATTTTCTGTAGAGCCATTTCTCTAGTCTCTTCCAAGTCATCGAGCTTGGCCAGTATTAGATCCGCCGAGATATTCTGCCTCCATTCTTCTGTCCTTGTGGTGGGTATCATTGCCTCAGTAGGAAGGATGGATTCAGTTCCATATGTGAGCCTGAAAGGTGACAAGCCGGTTGCTTCCCTTCGGGTAGTCATATAAGCCCATAAAATGTTGTAAATCTCCTCACACCATTCGCCATACTCTCCATCCAGCTTTTTTTTTAGGTTATCTACTATGGTTTTGTTTGTTATCTCGGCCTGCCCATTACTTTGGGGGTAAATGGGTGTGGCTTTGCTCTTTCGGATATTATAGGTGTTAAACAATAGATCAATGTTCTTTCCTTGTAGTTGTTTCCCATTGTCCGATACGATTGCTATGGGGATGCCAAAGCGACAGATAGTGTGTTCCCAGATGAAATGAAATACGTCCTTGTCTCAGATGTGCTTTAGAGGTGCGTCTTCTACCCATTTGGTCTGTAGCCACAATCAAATACTTTCTCTGCCCCGAACCGGCATGCAATGGTCTTACAATATCAATTCCCCATTTGGCAAATGGCCATGGGCTTACCACTGAGTTTAGTGACACCGTTGGTGCATGTATCTTCTTACCAAACTTTTGGTACTCGTCGCAGATTAATGCCATATGCTTTACATCTTCGTTCATGTGCGTCAAAAAATACCCCATAGTCTTGGCTCTGGCCGACAGACTTCGGCCCGAGCTATAATTGCCTGCGACACTATAGTGTAGCTCATTCAGAATTGAGTGTCCCTCTTGTTTGCTCAAACATCTTAAGAGTGGTCCCAGATAGGACTTTCTGTACAGGATACCGTCTCGTAATTCATATGCCGCTGCCTTACTTTTGATCTTATTGATCTCGGGTCGTCTCTTTGGTAGTTCTCCCGTCTCCAAGTATTGATGGATGGGCTTGCGCCAATCTCCATCCTCATATTTATCGGCCGTGGTTATAGCCACATACGCCTTTGTGTCTATTATGTCTGGTATGGATGGTAGCAGGACCCTCATGACTCGGATGCCTTCAATACTCGGGTCTGTCAACATTGAGGCGATATAGGCCAAAGCGTCTGAGTGTCGATTGTCTTTTCTACAAATGTGTCGGAATTTGATGTTGGGGATCTGGTCGATGTAAAATTGGGCGATCTCCCAATACTTATGTAATACCAGATCATGAATAGCGTACTTCCCATTAATCTTCCGAATCACCAGCTGAGAATCGCTAGTTAATCTTACATCATGGATTCCTAGTTCCACAATTAGCCGTAAGGAATGTATCACCGCTTCATATTCAGTGACATTGTTTGTCGCCTTGAACTCAAGTCTAAATGAGTGAACCATCTTTTTCCCTTTTGGTGTAGTGAAAACCAACCCTAATCCCGATCCATCCTTATTAGACGACCCATCTACAAACACTTCCCATTGTGTCAGACTACACATTTCGAGAAGATTGGAAGGATCCTCCCGATCTTCTTCCATACCCGAGATATCCTCAAATTCATCCTCATCGTCTAAAGAAAAATCTGCCAGGAAATCAGTTATCGCCTGTGCTTCAACCGTTATTCTCATTTCGTAGAAGACATTGAATTGTTTTATCTGCGCACCCCACTTAGATATTCGTCCTGTCCTTGCAGCGTTGTCCAATACTGACTCGATCGAGGATTTTGTTAACACCCTGATTCGATGGGTCTGGAAATAAGTTCGCAATTTTTGTGTGGAAAACACCAATGCTAGAATTAATTGTTCGATCCGGGTGTAGTTCTTATTTGCGGGATTCATGGTTTTACCGATGAAGTAGATTGGTTTCTCTTCATTCCCCTCGTTCTTGACCAGTACCGCACTGACGTCACAAGTTGTTGCCCCAAGATACAAAGTAAGTACTTCCTCAGGCTCGGGTCTTTGCAACACGGGTAGACTCGCGAGATGTTGTTTAATTTTTTGGAAGGCCTCCTCGCATTCCTCGCTCCACTTAAATTTCTCGCCTTTTCTCAAGGTTCCGAAGAAGTCTTTGCATTTGTCCGACGACCTTGAAATGAATCGTCCCAATGCTGCCAAGCTCCCATTCAACTTTTGTACGTCTTTTACTGTCACTGGAGAGGGCATATCCAAAATAGCTTTGATTTTGTCAGGGTCGGCCTCTATCTCCTTATCGGTTATTATATATCCTAGAAATTTGCCCGATGTTACCCAAAAGGTACACTTGGTCGGGTTCACTTTCATCTTGTATTTTTTCATAGTTTGAAAAATCTCCCGAAGATCTCCGATATGATTGGTAGCCAGCCTGCTTTTCACCAACATGTCGTCGACATATACCTCTATGGTGTTATGGATTTTGTCCTCGAACATGTCTTCTACTAATCTTTGGTAGGTAGACCCTGCATTTTTTAGTCCGAATGGAATTTTAGTGTAGCAATACAACCCTCTTGGCGTGAAGAAGGACGTGTTCTCCTGGTCCTCGGGGGCAAACTGAATCTGGTTATACCCTGAGTATCCATCCATTAGTGTTATCTCCTTGTGGCCGACTATTGATTCGACAAGTTGATAGATATTTTGGAAAGGAAGTTATCTTTCGGGCAAGCCTTGTTTAAATCGCTGAAGTCGATGCAGATCCTCACCCCTCAGTTCCTTTTGGGCACAATCACCATTTTAGATATCCATTAGGGGTACTGATCTTTTCGAATGATTCCCGATGCCTGTAGCTTCTTTAGTTCACCTTCCACCGCTGCTTATAATTCGGGTGCAATTCTTCGCATCTTCTGGCGGACCGTCCTAAACTTAAGATCTATTCTCAGGTGATGACAGCATACTTTTGGGTCAATCCCCTCCATATCTTGCATTTTCCAGGCGAAGGCATCCGTATGTTCTCGTAACAGAGCTGTCAGCTGAGTTTCCTGTTCTTACGATAACCGTGACCCGATCCTTACTATTTTCGGTTCTTCCTCGGTTCCTAAATTGACCTCCCGAGTAGACTCCAGAGCCGAGAAATTTGGTTTCGACTCCGCCTCCTGTGATTGCTATAAGATCTCCTTTTCGCCTGCTTCATAGGTCATACCTGCTTGGGAAATTACCTTTTCTAATTCCTGCTCGGCCCTGACTTCCTTAGATTTATTATTTTCTCGGTGTAATCTAGCTCGTCTATCTTCATTTTGTTAAATACCGACCTGCATGCATTGTCTTGCCACTTGAGGGTCGCCCAGTACTTCTACTACTCCTCTGTAGGTAGAAAGTCTCAGTCTTTGGTTGTAGGACGACGCAGCTCCTTTGATACCAGCGATCCAAGGTATCCCGATAATTGCCTCGTAATGCGACACGACATCAACAACACAAAAGGTGGTAAGTGTATCCATATATCCTTCCCCATCCGAGACCCTGAGAGTGACTTCCCCTTTTGGTATGGTGACAGTCCCGTTGAAACCGTAGATCCAGTATGTAGACGGGATTAGAATGTCATCAGATAGCTTCATCCTTTTAAATGTGTCATAGAAAAGGACTTCAACAGAGCTTCCACTGTCCACCAGTATCCTCTTAACTCCCCATCCCTCGATAAGTAAGGTAATAACCAGGGGATCTCCATTCGTTTGACCGTTCATCGGGACATCCTTAGCAGAGAAGGTGATCGGCTGCATCATCCAGGCCTCCATAAGTAAAGTCTTGGCGACACTAAAGATTTCCTTTCCTGCTCGATTCCTTTTGTGAATTCTTGATGTGATGCCCATCCCTAGATCAAACCCTTGGGTTGCCGAATGTGAGATGGTGTTGCATACAAATTGAGTTCCCCGATCGATCCTGACTTGATGTATCGGTGCATCTGGCATCTCGAGAGACGGTGTAGTCTGCCTAACAAATTGTCTTAAGTACCCATCCCGATTCAGATGTTCGATAATGTTTTTTACCTCCTGACAGTTGTTAGTTGAGTGTCCTCGATACTGGTGATAATGACAGAATTCAGGATGGTTCTTTGTCTCGTCGAACTGTATTCCTATGGTCTTCGGGTATCTAATGTCGTTTATTTTTTCCACTTCCTTAAAGATTTCTTCTAGTGGTGCGTTCAGAGGTGTATAGGTCTTGGGTTCATGGAGGGGCTTCTTCCCCTTCTCAACCCATTCCTTCTTCTCCGAAGCTTTATGTGTTGGTCCCGATCTCTTCTCGGGTCGCTTCGATGCCTCTTGAGGTATCGCCTTGGATGCAACTCTTTCCTCTTGTACTCTCCTATCTTTAGATGCCTCTTGTATTTCTTCCAAGGCGATGTAATGTTCCTGCATCTTCTTCATTTCTTTCAACGTCTGAGGTTTCTATGTGAACATAGCTATCCAAATAGGGTCCGATTTCCCAAGTGAGTTTTCGAACCCGAATATCTGCTGCTCGAATGGCACCTTCCCGATGCTGGTACATAGTTTTCTCCATCTGTCCGTTAGGGATCTTAGAGGCTCCCTAAATCTTATGGCCAAAGTGAACAACTTATTAATCCTAGGCCGGGCCTTGCTATTGTGTATGTACGTTTTAAGGAATGTCTCTATCAAAACTCTGTAGCTCCCGATGGACCCTACCGGTAAGGTGTAAAACCAATTTCTCGCCTCGCCTTCCAAACTGTCAGGGAAAAACTTGCACATGACCACGTTACTGTTCTTCCACTGTAATAATGACATCGTGTACATTTTGACGTGCTCAACGGCATCTCCTGTCCCGTCGAACCTTGAAGGAAAAGCCGGGAGTGCACACTTCGGGGGGAATGATGCTTGTTCCAGTTCTCGGGTGAAAGGAGTCTTCTCGGCTTCACTAATCACTTCTGATAACTTATCATCCTCACAATTCCCTGACAATTTCTTAACCATCTCTTCGAGTTCTTTGAGCTTAGCTTCCGTGGGATTATCTTGCTTTCTGCTTTGCTCGGGTTCTTCTTCCTCGGTTGAAGAGTTATCGGGGGGACCGTATCCTCTTCCCCTCGCAACGCTAGGGTCGGGTACACGCCCTTGGATTGGTGGCGGTGTTCGGACATGTCCCGATCGGTTTTGGTTACTTGATGCTCCTCGGATCGTGGATCCTCGCGATCTCGACCTTTGGTTTCTCAGTTGGTGATTTTCATACTCAAGTGCGAAGTTTCTTCTTTGTAGCTCCCTTAAGTGCTCTTCCTGCCTTCTTCGGTTTTCCAGAATGGCCAACAAGGTCGATCTGTTCTTTCATGGCTAGGGTGTCCATTTGGCTGATCCCCATGTGCGGTCGGCGGAGCTGGTGGTGCTGTTGCCGATGGTGTTGTTCTGGGAGCTACTGGTGGTGCAACAGGAGGAATATCTTGGGTTACCCCCTTTTTCCTAGCCGGATCTGCTTAAGTCTTTCTTCTTCTCGGTTCAAAGCGTCTTGATACTCATCAAGTCTCCTTTCCCTCCTATGATTGGCCCGCATTATCAGTGCTTCTTCTTCGTCCTCAGTGTACGATGCAGTTAATCCATCCTCCATGTCCTCTAGTCTCCCCTGGCTCGGCTGAATGTGTTCCAAGGGAGGTAGCTCATCATCTTGACCCAAGTTAACTTCCTCGTTGACAGTGGTCATTCCTCCGGCCGGTACTCGTGGTTCCTCGGTTTGGTGTTGTCGGTTACTTTCTTGCCGCGAGTCCGTCATTCCTTCCTTCATGTTGTTGCCTGCCACAGTTCGGTTCCTAAGGATTCTTCCTGTGCCTGAAGTACTAGCCATCGGTTCGGGCACCTTTTCCTCCGAGATTCGTTCGTACCTATATCAGCCGAATACACGACACCTCACTTTGAACTATTTTCAAAAAGGTTTTTATGAAGTACGTAAGGAAAAGAAAAATCTCTGATACTCAGACAAGTATGATTCCCTTTATTTTATCGTGCTGACCTCAACACACTAAATCAGTTGGCTACCCAAATATTTTGAAAAGGACTTCAATGTACTTCGCTTTCGGTCCTTTCTTTATGCATTAATCATTCTTTGTCCTACATTCCTTGTGACAGAAGTCATTAACCAGCCGTACCATTTGTCGGATAGTTTCTTTCCTTGTCAAGTTTCGATGTTGTGACTCCGTTCAATCATACTGACGACATCATCAACGACTCGGGAGACGGAATAAAACAATTTTCTACTCTTCTTTATGGTCTTTCCTCAAGATTTCACAAGGATGGTTTTACCCTGGATCCCTTTGGATTTTCCTTTATAATGATGTTTTAGCGTCCAACAGCAAAACCAAAGTAAGATTATCACCCAAGTATCTACTAGATTCTTATCAATCATCAATTCCGCAACCAAACTCGATGATTTTGAGCCGATATACCGGTATTAACGTCGTATTCAAAACTTTAAGGAATCCCACGATTTGGAATGAAAACAGCCGACGAGATAAAGTTTCGTTTTAGATACTACCAAGCATCAAAGATGCTATTTTGTGAGCTTTTGAATCTTTCTAACAACTCGACTTAGCAAGGGAAACAGAAAAAAACAATACAGTAAAACAAAACTCAACACTGAGATCGAAAGAAGTTTTCCTATATCTATCTCAGAAAGTTTTAAAAGCAATGAGATCATTTTTTCGTAAAAGATAACAATTTATAAGTTCCGTCTACTAGCATGTCTAACCAAAAGACTTCTTTCTTTAGCTTCAACTAACACACTAGGTGATTTTAGGAGCTTTGGATCTTCCTGTTTTAGTGACTGATTTCAAGGTATCCGAAGATGTTAGACGATCCCCTTAGTCGGCGCCAAAATGTAGAGGCGGAAAATCCAACTACTACATCCGATGGATCTCAAACGCACAAATAATAAGTAAACAAGCAAGAGATGAACAAGAACACAAGATATACGTGGTTCGGCATGATTACCTACGTCCACGGGGGTGAAGGATGATCTTATTACTCAACTCAAGGTTACAAATGATGATTCTTACTAGCCAACAACCTAATCTCTCCACCGTACTCTTGGTGTTCTATCCTCCCTTATCACTTGCCCTCAACTCTTTACAAGGCTCACTATTTATAGGCTAACGTGATGATACATCCAAATTACAGTGTGAGTCACAGTACATTTTCCTGGATGTCCCGGTCGGGTGATGAGTGGCGTTCCTTCTGAGACGATGACCCGAGCTTGGTGAATGTGGCTACCGATATTCTTATACCCGATGTTGGCTACTTGGTGCCGTATGATCCGATGTCGCCCTCCATCTTGACCCGATGTTGTTAACGTTCGGGCCCACTTTGACTAGGCTCTTCTTATCTTCTCCAGCTACCCTATCAGAGTATTTATTACTCTAGCGTCCGGCATACATCTTCCGTCACATCCGAGTTTTACCTTTACACGTGCTGGCTTCTCGGGTGCTTCTGGGTACCGCTGTCTTCGCGCCGGGCTTTTAAGAAGATGATTCTGTGCTACGCTCCTTCCCTGTTTTTGGAACCACGTAGCTTAGGATTGCTCCACCTGGATCTGTGGATTATTTACACTTACGACTATTACAGCCAATCGATCAGAGATTGTTGATTTTACGTTACCCTATGCCGAAGGAGGGGTATCAATGGTTGTGCTAGTAGAAAAAGATATGAGCAAGGATACATGGGTATTCCTCAAGCCATTGGAGTGGAAACTCTGGGTAACAACTGGGGCGTTCTTCTTCTTTTTTTATCATTGGTGCCGTAATTTGGATTCTCGAACACAGTAAACAGGGAGTTCAGAGGAGGGCCTCATCCTTTGTATCAGTGGGGCACCATGCTTTCTTTCTCCTTTTCAACGCTTGTCTTCGCACAGAGTAATGTCACTTCACTTTCCTAGCAACATGACTTTGTAGGTATATACAGCTCTAATAGTTTCTAAAATCTTGGGGTTTTAATTAGGCCTCTTTAATTCTTGCAGAGGAGAGAGTGCTAAGCACTTTGGGTAGATTTGTAATTGGAATTTGGCTTTTTGTTGTGCTAATTCTCACATAAAGTTCTACAGCGAATTTGACATCCATGTTAACAATACAGCGAACCGATCCAACCTACAACGATATTAATGAACTTATCAAACATGGGTACAATGTGGGTTATCAAGAAGGTTCGTTTGTGTTTAAAATGTTAAAGCGTGTGGGTTTCGATGAATCCAATCTGAAAATGTACAAGTCTCATGAAGAATTTGATGACTTCCTCTCAAAAGGGACAAATAAAGGAGGTATTGTTGCTGCTTTCGAGTAGCTCCCCTACATTGAAGTCCTCTTTGGAGCATATTGCAATAAATACACGATGGTTGGAGAAATGTATCAAAATGATGGACTTAGTTTTGTAAGTCTCTGTTTCTCTTATATATAATTCCTATAAATTTAATATAATGCAGATATCCACTGTAGTAAGGTGGTGAAGTATTCGAAACTCCTCAAATCCTATTATCTTAAATCATGGCCGAGGATTAATGGTTTGGAACTTACATGAATATTTTTTTGACTCTCAGGTTCAGGGACGGACCCAGGATTCTCTTTTGGGTAGGGCTAAAATGTAAGAGTCGATAACGGCGTAGGGGGCCGCGGCAATTTTTTTTGGAACACATCACATAATTAGTGGCCAAATAATGATCCACCCATAAAATACTAGATAGCTAGGGAAATAAAAGTTAAACCGAACGCAAATAACAGCAAAAACAAAATGATTACCAAAAGATATTTTTATATAGAAGAAAATAGGAGCAGAAATGTATTGGGTGGAAGAAGATTATTTACTGTAAACATGACTTAAATATTGATCACCTCATAGTATGGGCTAAAAACCACATACGATTAGCTAACTACAAATAATAAGTGGGCTAAACATAAAATTTAACCTAAATTTTTATACTAAATTTTTTTTACCCAAAATCAGGGACGGTCAATAACCTCATTTAGCCCCTTGCTAGGCCCGTCCCTGTTCAGGTTTTCCCAAAAGGTTCTCTCTTAGGTCCTGATATCTCAAGGAAAATCTTGAGCATGAGAGAGGATGATATAACATAAAAGATTAAACGAGCTTCTTTTAAGAGTAAACGTTCACAGATTGACAATTTTCCATCAATGGTAGGTTTTGGAAACGAAACACTGCAGAATGGAAACTCCAATACAGCTAGAGGGAGATCTACAACATTGAATTCTGATTACGATATAGATATTGGCCATGGATATTTTACACCAACATCGGAAGGCGATATAGATTTTGAAAATTCTACACCACGAGATAACGATTCCGTGTCGGGCGTTAGAAACTCAACTTTACACAATGACACAGGACATTAATTTACAAGGTCATAGGGATTTGAGGAACATTAATTAATCTTTAGATTTTATAGCTATCAGTAAATTTGGATTTAATTTTAGTTCTTCGACAATTTATTGATTTCAGATGTGGGGTATAATTTTTTTGATTGTTCATCTAAATAATACTCTTTCTGTCCCATTATTATAGTGGGACGGAGGTAGTACTATTACGTTAGGTTTTAATCTCTTCCCTCCTTTTTGTGTTATATGGCTTTTATTGTGGCACTTTTATTTAAATTTACTTAATCCCCTAAAAATTGTAGAGATTTGATTTGATCCACTACATATACTTCCTTTCCTTTTACTCTATTAATTTGAAACTAATCAGCATTCTGCAAAATCCCATAGGCCACTTGCGGGGTAAGATTCATCTATATACCCAGCATGTTAATTTAAGTTGATTTTCGAAAAATAAGGGAAAACTGTAAAGGGAAACGCTGGATTAACTCTTTCTCCGTTGACGGAGGCATGTGGCTGATTTCAAAGCTTCATGAAATCCTTCAAGAGGGTTTCAGTTTCATCAAACAAGAATGGTCGTACTCTTGTAAAACTGAATGGTTTCTTCTATCAAGGGATAAAAACAAAGGTGGAAAATCTCTAAAACTCTCTATTCCTGATTCTAAAGGTTTTTTTGCATCACTGCTTCTTTCCCATGGGGAGGAATAAGCAGGGTTGAAGAGAGTTTTGTAAAACTCTAGAGAGATGCTGTAACTTTGTCGACAAAAAATCTCATGTTCTTAATGTCTCTCAACAGAAAGAATTTTTTCCCTCTAGTGGTCCTTCTTCTAATAATTGTTGGACAAAATCTTCTTTGATGACTGCGTCAAAATTGAATGATCCACTGAATAATTATTTGGGCAACTGGAACATGGCACTAAAGCTAGTAGTGCAGGCTTTAAATGTGGATTGGTCAGAAATAAATAGGAGGATGGTTACAACAACATATGGCAATGAAAGAAATGTTTAAGATTTGGCCATTATCGTTCAATGAGGCGGTGATTTTTGCTTCTTCTTTGGAAGAGAAAAACAGGTTGGTTTCCATTGCCTCATTTAAGGTTGATGAGGTTGAAATCAAATTTTCTCCATGGTCTTCTGAGAAAACAGTTTCTTCAAAGCGCGAAATCTCTAATGTATAGATTATCATCTCTGGTGTTCCTCAACACACATGGGATTTTACTCTTTTTAACACTATTGGGGAGGCTTGTGGAGGTCTCTTAGCCATCAGTCATGAGACTAGAACATGAGAAGTGATTTCAGAAATTAGACTCAAAGTTAAGGGTCCAATTTCTTCGGAAGAATGGACTTTGGGGTTAGTAGGGAAAGAAGAATGGGTCTCTGCTCGGATATCTATGGATGAAAAACAAGTAGAACACTCATCCGGAATTCATCGGAGCTTGGTGTTTGAACCGGAAACTTCATCGGTGTTTTCTGGTTTGGAGAGAGAAGAAGAGTCTTTGTGCGTCTCTAGGTTGCAGCAAGGTCTACCACCTGTCATCTCTCATGTGGATCGTACGTTCCCCTCTTAAATGCTCAACAACCTCTCTTAAATGTCGCTCAGGATAATCAGTCTTTGTCAGTCTCTTCTTAACGGCAAAATTTGAATTATTCAAATGTACCTCAAAGACCTAAACAGATGGCTAGTTCGAATGCAGCTGGTCCCTTCAAATCTAACTTCGAGTTCCTACCTAAAGGTACGTTTGAGAAATGCAATAGGCCCAAGATAATTCAAAGCCCATCATCTTCATTATCTACCAAATCTCTGGAACGGACACATATGGAGAGCGGAAATTTTGGATCGTTAGAAATTAATTTGTTTGATGCTGAGTCTCCTCATAGCGAGTCAGGAACGGGTGATTCAAATCGTCTTCACTCAGATGGATCGTTAAAGACCGTTCTATATCTGGCGATCCATCTTCTAATACGTCTCTCAGGGAACAGCAGGTCGGTATGAAAGAGGTTTCTACAGAAAGTATTGTGGATATTACTCCAATAGCCGATTACGAAACAGATATTTCGGCGCACCCAATGGAATTAATCGAGACCTCATCACCGTTAATGAGTTCTCATTTGGATATCAGGTTGGTGGAATCAAATCCGACTTCTTATCAGGTTGAAAATCAAACAGTCGAAGCAAAGAAAATTTCTTATCATGTCAGCAGTGTTCTAACCCCATCCGATTCTTGCTTTTTGGGTCGACAATGCGATCCTGAGAAATTAAAGAAGGCACAAAATTATTTGGAATACAAATTTGGTAAACTCTTTGATATGTCAAAAGGGGTTTTAAGCCCTAATATGATATCTTTTCCTGATTCCAAAGAAGAATGGAGATGATTATACATGGAATTAAATTACATGTTGATGATTTCAAAGACCAAACTTGTGAAGGGGAAGAGGCAGTTTCTAGCGGAATTTCTATTTCAAGAGTTTCTCCTAGTCTCAGGCACAAGTCTCATGAATTGGATTAAATGGATGAAGGTGAAATAAATCCCTCTTCCAGTTATCTTTCTGTTCAGATGGACAATTTCAAGAAGGTAAAAATAAGGATGTGGATATAAGTGTCTCGTTGGCTTTGCAAGGATAAAATTCTTGTTCATTGGATCCTTCAGTTCCCCCTGGTTTCGAAACTTATCAAGGGATTGAAGAAGATCTGGAGGTTGCTTAAACTCCTTCAGTTATGGAAATTGCAGATATTAACATTACCAAAACGGTTGTATCTGTACCAATTCAAGGATCCAACACCAATGTGGGAACAAAGGCTAAAGTGAAGGGTTTTCTTCCCCAATGGCAAGTTAAGCACCAAAAAGAAACGGTCTTCTAAATCTCTTGCTAGTCCTGATAAGATTGTAGCAGGTAATCTCATGGATTTTGGTTCTATAATGGGGTTAAGCTTTCCCTCTTCCAAGGAAAATCGTCGTGAAATGTTTGGTGATTTGGCAAAAAAATCACTAGGGTTTAATCGTGGAAGAAGTTGATGAAAGTCCTACTTAAATGTAGCTTGCGCTCTTGTTTTAGTTTGCAAGTAACAATGGTTGTTTAGCGTCTAGGTTTATCAAGAGGCCTTTGTTGCTTTTTGCTTATCCCTAGAACTTTTTGGCTTTTTTTTTTTTGCTTTTTGTTTTCTCTTTGATTAGGGTTGTTTCACCCTCTTTTGGTTGTATTCGCCAGCGCACGGCTTGTGTGCTTCTTAATACAATTCCTTTTGATCGATCAAAAAAAAAAGTTGATTTTGGAAAATGGTTAGAGTTCCATGTACAGTATAATAATCACCCTTCCTTTTCAGAAAAAGTGACACTTTTATTTTCCCAATTTGACCTTTTTTTAGGCAAAAATAAAAAAGTAAAGATATCAATTTTATTGAAACTGAGGTGGTATTATGATTAATTTGTGCTTCATCATTTTATAGAAAACATGTTGCACTTGGATACTTTTAATGTATCAAGAGAGGGAAAGGGACTACCGTGTAAAAATGCCTTAGGTACCGCGGCTATAGTCGTTATGACGAGAAACACAATATTAGATTTATCTATGTGATTATTTCTACTCCTTCCGTCCCCAATATAAAGGCGGAAATTTAGATTTTGGTTGTCCCGTTGGATAGGTGGAACTCCATTTTCAAAATGGGTTTTTCCATATATTACCCAATGTAGTCAAAATCACTCTCCAAGGCCGATTACTCGCCGAGTAATCTTTACATGCTATATGACCGAGGCAATTTCCAATTCCAAGCCATTTCCGATTTTTAGCGATTAAGGCGGACGATTTTGTTGATTTCGGCCGATTTTTGAGAAAAACGAGTTAACGATTTTTCCGAGTTGGCCTTGCATGCACTAAAATCAGAAGATATTTTTTTTTTGTAACCCCTCGAATGGGAGTTATCAAATAGAAAAACCTTTAAATACATAATAAATACGTTTTTTTTAATAGGAAATAAGATTTCAATTGCTGAAAAACAATGTTTCATATTGTCTTTGTCCTGCTGGAGTAAAATTGTTACCCAGTCAGGCATATTATTGGACCAATTAAAACATATATAATGAGTTCTCACAAACTTTGCTAAAGAGTCAGCTGAATGGTTTTCATCTATATGAGCATAAGTGCAAATCCAAAAATCAAAGGACTTTAAAGTTGCCAAAGTATCATTAATTAACTAGATTGGATGTTGTCCATTTCACTGAAGCAGGCTTTCTGTTTATTGTTGTAACCACGTTCAAGCAGTCTCCCTCCAGATGTATCTTCTTCCAACCCTTCCTTTAAGCCCACAAAACAGTTTCTAGTAAGGAGTGCGCTTCATCTTTTCTATGGATCCAATGCTAGACATGCACCTCCTCGTAGTCCATTATTGTTCCCTGTAGAATCTCTACATATTAGACCCCATCCTGACATTATGTTATTATCAATATAGGATGCATCAAAATTTATCTTGTACACATCATTTACTGGAGGAATCCAGTGTTTAATAGGCTGAGGAATCAAACCCTTTTGGGAGACTTTGAGGAGATGTAGTTCTATCCCATTCGCTTAACTACATTATAATATTGTTAGCCACTTCAGAAGGATTAATGTTCTTATTCTCAAAAACTTTAAGACACCTGGATTTCCAGATTAGACAGATAATAAAACAGACTGACTCATACATCCTATAATCTCTGTGAAGCACAATGTTGGATCTTAAGAATAAATTACACAAACACTGATACAAATCTTGACCCTGTAAAAGATTTACAAGGTTAGGGTTCACAATGTACCAAATTGATCTAATGAGAGAACACTCTGAAAATGCGGGGTACAACAACGACACCCAACAATTCGTTTGGCAATCTGAGAGGACTTACTCTAATATAGTTTCTAGAGAACCAACTAGACAGTCAGACTCAATCTAGAGAAAAGTATATACAAAAGTTTATATCTCTATCTCTCAATTCAATCTGCAATCAGCAAATAGAAATTTACGAGCCCGATTGAA
Source organism: Papaver atlanticum (assembly GCA_023531105.1). Taxonomy (NCBI): domain Eukaryota; kingdom Viridiplantae; phylum Streptophyta; class Magnoliopsida; order Ranunculales; family Papaveraceae; genus Papaver; species Papaver atlanticum. Next base: position 1,017,910 of record JAJJMB010012369.1, read on the forward strand.
TATAAGAGAAGTAACTTAAACGGTACCAAAGACCAATGTTCAAGGATCAATCAACAACCAAAGGTTGGATTTCCTAATTGATCGATACAACGCACAACCTGTGATATTTAAATTATATAACAAAATATAATGCGGAAAATGAAATAACACAGACACCATAATTTTGTTAACGAGGAAAACCGCAAATGCAGAAAAACCCTGGGACCTAGTCCAGCTTTGAACACCACACTGTATTAAACCTCTACAGACACTAGCCTACTACCAATGAACTTCGGACTAGACAATAGTTGAACCCTAATCAATCTAACACTGATTCAAGGTACAGTTGTGTTCCTTGCGTCTCAAATCCCAGCAGGATACTACGCACTCGATTCCCTTAGTTGATCTCACCCACAACCAAGAGTTGCTACGTCCCAAAGTCGAAGACTTGATAAACAAATCTGTCTCACACAGAAAGGTATATTGGAATAGATAAATCTTTCTCCCACAGAAATACCTATAAGTTTTTGTTCCGTCTTTTGATAAATCAAGGTGAACAGGAACCAATTGATAAACCGGTCTTATATTCTAGAAGAACAACCTAGTATTATCAATCACCTCACAATAATCTTAATTGTATGGTAGCGAAACAAGATAATGTGGAATCACAAACGATGAGACGAAGGTGTTTGTGATTACTTTTCTATCTTGCCTATCGGAGATATTAATCTCGAGCCAATTATTACAATCGTACTTAACACGATAGAAACAGCAAGATCAGATCACGCAACTACAGAGAAAATAGTTGGGTCTGGCTTCACAATCTCAATGAAGTCTCTAAGTCGTTAACCTACAGGGTCTCGAGAAAAACCTAAGGTTAAAGGAGAATCGACTCTAGTTATGCAACTAGTAACACACAGAAGTGTGGGGATTAGGTTTCCCAGTTGCTAGAGTTCTCCTTTATATTGTTTTCAAATCAAGGTTTGCAATCTAAGTTACCTTGGTAACAAAGCATTCAATATTCACCGTTAGATGAAAAACCTGATTCAACCAAGCTAATATCTTTCAACCGTTAGATCGGACTTGGCTTGTTACACATAAATGAAATGTACCCTCATTTAGGTTTATGTAACCGTACCTAAACGTGTACACCATGTTGGCTCAATAATAGTTAACCGAAGTTAGCCATATGATAACTCACATATCAACCTTGTTCATCTTAACCATAACTAGTTCAAATGACTCAAATGAAACTAGTTAAAGAGTTGTTCAATTGCTATATTTTCATAGAAGTATACAAGAACACAATTGAAGCAAAATCGGTTTGATTCACTCGAATCAATTAATGAATATTATAGCCACGGTTTGCAAAGATTGCATTCCTTATTATATAAATGTTTATGTTCATGTACACAACCGATTTTAGAACTTTAACCTTCAAGTATGCAAACAGGTACGCATACTTGAAATACACGGACCAAGATTGGGTTTCGCTAGTACGCAAACGGGTACGCGTACTTCTAATCCCAACAAAAATATTCGGACATGAACCTTACGCCAGTACGCGAACGGGTGCGCATACTTAGGTTCCCGGATTTCTCAAGCCAACAGGTACGCATACTATGGTTCCTGGACATGGATTACATATGTGCAAGAGTACACAACATGACATATCCAATAATGGTTAAGTGTTCTAAACTCTTATTTCAATCATTGAAACTTTCTTAGAGGATGACAATAGCCGTTTTCACACACTATTAGCATCAAAGCAATTTTCAAGTTATTGAAATAATCATAACGAAACATTCCAAGTCTACACCAAATGATTGTATCACACAAACCATGTAAGATGTTACTCGACAATTTTCACATAATCATCTTTTGACTTGCGTCAAGAATATAAGATGAACTTGGTCGAAGAGAAAGCTTGCCAACACATATTCTGAGAAATATGTAAGCGAGATAAACTCAACTCGAAATCTCAAATGTGTATAATTGAAAACTATATCGTAACACGACTTATGTCTCAATATAGGAGATAAAGTAGAAATAGACTTTCCAAGTGATAGATGAGTTTTAGTCTCCACATACCTTTTGTTGATGAAGTTCCACAATCTCTCCTTAGTAGTTCTTCGTCTTCAAATGATGAACGCCGTGAAGTCTAAGGATCAACTACACAATCTATGTCCTAGTCCAAGACATCTATAAGTAGACTAGAAATCAAGACTTATAGTTTTATCACTAACATTGACAAACATGCTTGAGATAGCAACGCATGCGAGTTCGACCGAGCAGTGCTCTAACAAACTCAAAGAACAAATGCTAAGGAGTTTCTACACTGACATTTCATAAATCACATAAATTATCTTGGTGTCCACAGACCCTAGCAAGTCTGGATTTAGTTGGAAGACAGTTATGGATGAATTTCCAAATAAAGTGTTGAACTCTAGGTGGAAGTTTATGCCTCCAAAAAGATTTCCAACAGATATTCAGATTGTTCTTAGTAGGCTTAGCTACTAAGTTTTCATTCAAGATAGCATTATATGCTTACTTGATGGTAAAATTCCCATTGTGAGAGGGTTCCCATCTATTAGAGCACTGCTCGGTCGAACTCGCAAGCGTTGCTTTATCAAGATTGTTGTCAAGTTTCGTTGCCAAAACTATAAGTCTTGATTTCTAGTCTACTTATAGCTAAGTCTCGGATTAGGATAGAAAGTGTAGTTGAGCATTAGACTTCACGGCGTTCATCGATTGAATATGAAGAACTATTAAGGGGAGCTTGTGGAACTTCATCAACAAAAGGTACATGGAGACTTGAACTCATCTATCACTCAAAAGTCTATCTACTTTATCTCCTATTTGAGATAAAAGTCGTATAACTATATAAACTTCGATTATACACATTTGATATTTCGAGCTGAGTTTAACTCGCTTACATATTTCTCGAAATATGTGTTAGTAAGCTTTCGATTTAACCAAGTTCATCTTATATTCTTCACGAAAGTCAAAAGATGATCATGTGAAAATTGCCTTGTAACATCTTACATGATTTGTGTGAGACAGTCATTTGATGTAGACTCGGAATGTTTCGTATTGATCATTCGATCACTTGAAAATTGCTTTGAAGCTAATAGTTTCTGTGAGATAGCTATTTTTGTCTTCCGAGAATGTTTCAATGATTGAAATGGGAGTTTAGAATAAATAACCATGATTGGATATAGCATAGTATGCGTACTTGTATGCTAATTTGTGCAAGATATTCCAAGTCTGGGAACCATGGTATGCATACCCGTATGCGTACTTGTTTGTTAAGGAAAGTACGGGAACTTAGTATGCATACCGGTATACGTACTGGAGTGAGTTTCAAGTTCCGGAAATTCAACTGAGTTTTGGAAGGTATGCTTACCCATTCGCATACTGGCGAACCCAAACTTAGTCCGGCCACTTAGGTATGCGTACCCATTTGCATACTTGAGTAGGTTATGTTCTAAAATTGGTTTGTTCATGAACTAATACATTTATATAATAAGGAATGCAATCTTTTGCAAACCGTGGCTATAATGTTCATGAATTGATTCGAGTGAATCAAAATCGATTTTGCTTTAATTGTGTCTTGTATACTTCTATGAGAATATAAACAATTGAACAACTCTAGAACTAATTTCATTTGAGTCATTTGAACTAGTTATGGTTAAGATGAATAAGGTTGATATGAAAGTTTTCGCATGGCTAACTTTGGTTAACTATTGTTGAGCCAACAAGGTGTACACGTTTAGGTACGGTTACTCATATCTAAATGAAATCACTTTTCATTTGTGTGTAACAAGCTAAGTTCGATCTAACGGTTGAAATATATTAGCTTGAGTCTAATCAGGTTTCCATCTAACGGTGAATATTGAATGCTTTATTACCAAGGTAACATTGATTGAAAACTCTGATTTGAAGACTATATAAAGGAGAACTCTAGCAACTGGGAAACCTAATCCCCACACCTCATGTGTGATACTAGTTGCGACTAGAGTCGATCTCCTTTAACCTTAGGTTTTTCACGAAACCCTGTAGGTTAACGACTTGAAGACTTCATTGGGAATGTGAAGCAAAACCCAACTATTTTCTCTGTAGTTGCGTGTTCTGATCTTGCTGTTTTCTATCGTATTGAGTACTATCTTCTCTAAGATTTGCTCGAGATTTAATCTCCGATAGGAAAGATAAAAAGTAGTCACAAACATCTTCGTCTCATCGTTTGTGATTCCACAATATCTTATTTCACTACCATAGGATTAAGATTATTGTGAGGTGATTGATATTTCTAGGCTGTTCTTCGGGAATATAAGTCCGGTATATCAATTGGTTCCTGTTCACCTTGATTTATCAAAAGACGGAACAAAACTCATAGGTATATCTGTGGGAGACAGATTTATCTATTCAATAGACTTTTCTGTGTGAGACAGATTAGTCTAACAAGTCTTCGATTTTGGGTCGTAGCAACTCTTAGTTGTGGGTGAGATCAGCTAAGGGAATCAAGTGCATAGAGTCCTGCTGGGATTCAGAGACGTAAGGAACGCGACTGTACCTTGATTAGTGTGAGATTGGTTAGGGCTCAACTACATTCCAGTCCGAAGTTAACTTGGAGTAGGCTAGTGTCTGTAGCGGCTTAATACAGTGTGGTGTTATAATATGGACTAGGTCCCGTTTTTTTTTTTTGCATTTGCGGTTTCCTCGTTAACAAAATTTATGGTGTCTGTGTTATTTCTTTTCCGCATTATATTTTCTATATAATTGAAATATCACAGGTTGTGTGTAAGTTCAATCAATTGTGAATCCAACCTTTGGTTATTGATTAAATTGATTGACACTTGGATATTGGTTTTTGATACAGTCTAAGTTAATTCTTATATTCAATCGAGCTCGCAAAATCCTATTTGTTTAATTGCAGATTGAATTGAGAAATAGAGATATAACTCTTGGATATACTTTTCTTAAGATTGAGTCTGACTGTCTAGTTGATTCTCTTGAAAAGTATATTGGAGTTAGTCCATATAGATTGCTAAGCGAAATATTGGGTGTGGTTGTTAAACCCCCGCTTTTTCACCATCTAAGTTTATCCACACATGTAAAAGGAATTCTTATATTAGTAATTTAATTTCTTTCATAGTATTTCTATCAAACGAAGCTTTAAGAACATCAATTTTCCAGGTTTTTTGTTCATGATCAATAAGTTGGCTTGCATGAGTTATACCAGAAGAGTAAAGATGAGTTGGTGGAGGTCTGTGCATGTTTGGAATCCAGGTATCTTTCCATATTTACACAGTCTTACCATCTCCAATCTCCCACACATAATGTTGCTTGATAATACTCGGGCATGTACATATACCTTGCCATATCCAAGATCCCTGCTTATTTACACTGTCAGTAAGAGGATTAAAACAAGAAAAATACTTTTCTCTTAGAATAACTACCCATGGTTCTTCAGGATTATTGATCATCCTCCAATCTAACTTAGGAAGTAAAGCAAGGTTCAAAAGGTCAGTTCTTCTAATTAAGACCTCATAGCTCCCTAGGAAGGGCAATGTCAGTCCAACCTTTCAAGAAACACCCTTTTTCATTTTATTTTTTTCCCACCAGAATCTCATTTGAATATTATCCATCTTATCAGTGAGCTCCTTAGGCATTGGGAACACTGCAAGATGGTAACTAGCTAAACTTCCCAAAACATCTTGGTTCATTATAGTTTTTCCAGGTCCAGCTAAGAATATAGCTTTCCAATTATCAGTTTTTGTCTTTAAAACTATCAGTTTCGGCGGAACTTGAACCATGGACTTCACCTGGTCCAGATGGTTTCCCTCCTAGTTCCTATCAATTGATGTGGGACACTGTGGGAGCGGATGTGGTAAAGATGGTTCAAGCCTTCTTCCACTCTCAACATCTCCTTAAACAGCTAAACCATAATTTTACTACTTTGATACCTAAAAATAGTCCTAAAAGTGATGTTGATTTCAATAATTGACCTTTTGAACCTTGCTGGTCATTACAGTTGAGTTGTTGCATTCAGTGGTTCTCTACAAAGATTCTCTCTAGAGACTTCTATCGACTGGTGGTGGCAAGCAATGAGCTATGCAGTGATGATTGGCCAAGAACTGGCAGTAGGAAGCTAGGAGAATGGCATGGAATGGCTGCTAACAGTTCATGTGACGTGAAAGAAGATATGGCAGTCACTGCTGCTACTGGTGCATTGATAGTAAGAACAAGTATATGGAGAAGATGGATATGTTACGATGATGTCGTCTGCATCTGGGAAGCAGTTGAATCGATTGGAAGTTCTAGAGAAGAATTAAGTGGCTGCAGTTCTCAACATGGTCGTATGAGCTCGTTGTGGCTGTACAGTAAAGAAGAGATTTGATGCAATAGTGAAAAGAGTAGCGCTGGACTGCGTACTGGCAGTTGTTGGTGTGGGTTCGATGGAGATGTTGCCTGCCAGTAGAGAAGGGTGTTTTGGCCGGAACTTTGGTGGTCAGGTAATAGTAATTTGCTTAGCTACTGCCCACCGGTGGAAATGATAATGTGGACCTGATGTTGAATCTGGAAAGAAGTTAGATTTAGAAGTCAGTTTCGTTGATTGGTTGAGCTGTTCTTGCCGAGTTGCAATCGACGGAAGAAGAGATTCTTAGTTGGTCAGGGAATAGAGCTGGTGGGGCCGGTGAAATGGTTCTGTGTTGGCTGAGACGTTGCTGCCTGATTGCAATTGATGGATGGGTGTTGTAGACGGCTGGACAGAAAATATAAGTTGTGTTGGGTGACTTGGGTCTGTATATGGATATCGGTTTCTGGACTGGGCCCTGGCAATTGCTAGGTCGTATTTTGGAGTTTTTGCAGCACCTATGTATAAACGAACATAGAACAACTTTTGAAGGGGGAGGCGGCTACAGAGCCGTGACCGAAGAATCAAGGGTTTCGTATTTTCTTCTCTTCATGAAATGCTAGTTTTCCATGTTAAGGCGACGGATGAACTTGTAGATGTTATTTTATTATGTGTTCTAAAACAAAGTCCAAATGTTTTTAGTGCTTAATAATGTTTGAGTGTCTCAATTGATGGGTTTGATTTATAACTCCTTCATGTTTTATGCCAAGTATATCTCATAGTTTGATACTAAATAAATCCATTCTATAGACTTGATTGATTATTTTTCTATGATTTTTCATTAACTATCTATGCCATGTATATATAGTGTTTCGAATATCTAATTTTAAGTCGAGACTAAACATATCTTTTGAACATCTATAATTGAGCTTTTTATCGATAAATCCTCCATATAGGATGCTATGTGTTGCTACCCTATATGAGTAATTTGCAACTTTTGTATTAGGATACATATAAATTCAATTCTGCAATGGAATTCCTGAATCCCTAACATGTTTGTCACCTTTGATATTTCTTTCGTCCACAATAATTTGATTCGTTTAGCTTGGATTATTCTACATATTTATTTTATTTGATTAGTATCAGCCTGAGATATTTTCACACTCCTTAAGGGAACGAACCACATTTGTTGTTGTCTACAATTTCGACACCGTGCACTTGCGGTAAAACAAAGTCGGTTTTCCGACCCACCAATAATCAGTAGGCTTAGGAGGATTGGTAGTCCTACTCATGATACTAAAGTGTCTTAACAATTCATCTTTAATACTTTTTCTATCATCAAGACAGATACCTACATTAGATTGAAGGGAATCTATTTGAGTCATTTGTCTCCTGAAATTTGCTTTTTGATGAAAATAAGCAGTGTTTCTATCATCTAATAAAAGAGCATCGATCATCCTTACCTTTTTGTCTCCAAAAATCAGCTTCAATATCATACGAATATTTGAGTTTTTGAGTTAAGTCAGCATTACTAGTGTTAGCATGACTAGTAATAGCAGACAATTGGGATTCTAGATTAGCTATTTGAGTTTGAATATTACAAAATGATGATAGTTCCAGTGTCTAAGGCCCACTTTGGTATTTTTGAGACACATAGCAATCTGAAAAGCAACTGACCCATTAGAATTACTTTTCTATTTAGACCTGATAAGATCAGTGCAGGTAGAGTCTTTAAACCAAGATTTATTTAATCTAAATGGTTTTTTGGTATTACTTTCCATTTTACTGGTTACCGGCATGATAGGGCAATGGTCACTACACACTACAGTCAGGTGATATAGAGCAGCAAAAGGATAAATAGCATTCCATTCTAGAGAGATGAGAGCTATATCTAATCTCTCCAGGATAAGTTCATCACCACTTTTTTTGTTGGACCAAGTATAGGGGTTGCCTATATAGGACATGCTAAACAGATTCATACTTTGTATGAGGTTGTTGTTATCATCTATATCATTTTGGTTAGAGATATTCCCTCCCTCCTTTTCATGTCTATCTAGGATAAAATCAAGGTCACCTAACACTATCCAAGGATTGTTATGTAAGTGCATAATATTCCTAATGTGGTTCCATTGAGAAGACTTAACCTGATCATTGAGGGCTACATAAATGCAGGTGAGCATGATGCTGTTATTTTGACTATCCAGATTAACTAAGAAGTTAATCATGTTCAGCCGCACATCAATAACCTGCAAATCAATTTTGTCTTTCAAGAGAAGACATAAACCACCAGACAAACCAATGGGATCAAGAAAAGTAATATTTGGATACTTAAATCTAGCTAGCAAATACTGCATCTTTTTCTTTTGATTTCTGGAATCTGTCAAAAAAATAATATCTGGTTGTTGGGATCTAAGAGCATATTTAGATGATTTCTTGTATGCTTGTTTCCAAATCCACAAACATTCCATGATATAATTTTCATGTTTGAAAAAGAGTTTATAGAACTGCTGCAGCTATTTATCAATTTGTGAGTAGGTTTGGTTTTACAGACAATATTATAAAGAAAATACTAAGGTAACGTTATTAAATAATTTTTTTTGAAGTATACTCTATTTTCCCCTGTGGTGCTGTTAGCTTGTTTCTCCCGTGTTATGATTCTATCTGCAGCTTGTGGATCCATTTGTTTCCCATCATGCTTGTTTTTGGTGCTGAAATCTGGTTCAGAATCTTGAGAGTCTGAAATCCTAATCCTTTTACCAAGCCTGGATGATTTTTTATCCTCCTCCTTTTGAGCTGATTGTTCTATCATTGGAGCTATGAGAATGCCATCCTTAGGAGGGACAAATGGAGTGTTTTTGATCTCTTTTTTCTTATGTCAGTTTGGGACAATTGCAACATCTTTTCCACCTGATTTCTTGTTATTTCCAACATTAGTTTTTATACCAAAGTAATATGGATTACTGTGAGCTTTTGTAAGAAACTCAGCTGCTGCAGAACATGCTCCTTCACCTCCCCCATTAGTTTGCCTATCTTTGTCACTGAGATCACATTCATATGTTCAGGTAGCAGCTTCTTTAGTTTGAGCCAAAAACATTGATGGTTCCGATCCAAATCCTTGTAGATGACCTACGAATTGTAGCCATGAAGACTAACTAAATTCCTATTGATACTCTAGGATCTGGTTATACAGATCTTATTCTTTGTTTCTTCATCTTTGAAATTGAATACCATGATACTTTTGTCAATCTCCGCCACCTTCACTTCATCTTCAGGAATAAATGACCATGTGAATTTTTTATGGTGTTCCACTGCTTTGAAACTCATTGACCCTTCTGATGTGTTTTCAACTTTGTTGTAGTAAAAGGTTCGTTAAGACTTGTGAAAGCAATTGATTTTAGACTTATTTAAACTAAAAATAGAGAAAATTTAATTCTAAATTTGATTTCAATATTGAAAATAACCAAGACACTAGATTTCACTATTACACATGAATGAATGATGGCAAAAATTCCAAAACTCTAATTATCTTTTAAATCTCTTATTTCTTAATTCACAAATAATCAGGCATATTCTCAAACATTAATTGTATTCCCTAAGCATAGATTATCTAAACAAAGTATAACCTATCTAATTGAATCACAACTAATTAAGAAAATAATGCAAACAATTAAAATTCTACAAAGTAGTGATTGAGTGAATTATAAAATACAAATTAGAGAAAAATAGATTAGTTACCAATTATTCATGCATAAATAGCTTCCTCCGTGCCTTGGTTACGCGAGAATTAGCTCATCATCATGGAAACACGCTCAAAATTCATCTTTATTGCTCAAAAATGGTGTTCACAATAATGAAATGGGAGAAAAACAATAAAACCGGGTTTGTAACACTTTTATTTGTTACAAACCGAGCTGTTACAGAGAACGATAAAAATGAAGTGTTGTGGTCACTGTAGCAATATGATAGACGCATTATTGTGTCTAATATGTCTCAATTGTATATATTGTTAGTGTTCGATTTTGTATTTATTTTGTTATTTTATGTCTTTGTAGGTATTTTTAGAGAAATAAGCTCTTGCGGCGAAATTGGCTCGAAAAGTGGTGTTTTACACCCCATGATAGAGTATTAAAGGCACCCAAGAAATGCACCGGAAGCACCCCAAAAATGTGTCGGAGGAACCCCGGAAAAATTACTATCTACGCCCAAAAATTACTATTTGCACCCCATAAGACAAGTGCTAAAGGGACACCCGTGCAGGATTAGGGGGAGGACATGTTCTTCTCAAATTCAAAAAATGAATTTTGGCGGGAAAATATTTTCATTAACAGCAGAATTTCGATCGGATGTTTGGACGTGATTTAGTGAGATTCAATCCCTGAAACTAAGTGGGTAGACGTGATATGACTATATAAAGCTAGTATGGGTGATTTTATCGATCAAATTTGGCTGGATAACTTGGTTTAATCCAAACAGGGAGTTGGAGGAAAAACATGAGCTTGCATGAGTTGTGAGAAATTTAAACGTGTACTGCACGTGCTTGGAAGATTTAATCGATATTATAGAGCGTGAATAAGGTATATAAGGAAAGAAATACAACTTCAGATGCGTGAAAATCAAAATCAATGAAAAAAATGGAAAAAAATATACCCGAGTAAAAGAAGATTATTTGTAGTTAATGGAGGAGATTAAATGTAGAAATGATGTATAAATAGGTTCCTAGGATCACATAGAAGGGGTGTAGAGAGTTTGGGGTCGATAGGAGAGCTCAGGAGGCGTGAATCAAGAGTTTTCAGAACTCTGTTGTTGCTGCTGCTGCTGCTCGTGAAGAACAGGGAAACAGCGACGGTTTCTTCAACTGGTTTGCAACATTTATCTTCATTGTAACAGTTTCTTCATCCTCTTCTGCAACATTTATTTTCAGATTTGTAACGATTATCTCCATCATAACAGTTGAGAGTTGAAACAGTCGGTCTGTAACGCACCTGTGCTGTTGCAGATTTCCTGTTTCATTATTTTCTCTTCTTGTAAACACTTTTTGAGCCATGAATGCATATTTTGAGTGTGTTTTCGACATGATGAGTTAAACCCCAACACTGGGACGACGGAGGAGGCCGAACTTCATACATGGGTAAATTTATTTTTATTCTTTTTATGACTTTTGCATTAAAATTAATTGAAATATGATTTGATTAAATTGGTTGTCATTTGATTAGATGGGTCATTCTTAGCTTAGGTGATTTGATGTCCCATGCTTAACATTTACAATCAATGTTTTGAGAATCTACCTTGGAAAAAATAGAGTCCATGTTTATATTTCTTTAGCTAAAATTGTTGAGAATAAATAAGTGAACCTTATGTTATAAAGATTGGTTAAATCCTTAGTCCCAGTACCTCTCGCCCATTGTTAATAGTCTTTGTATATATTTATTTAGTATTTTTAAAAACTTTAATCTCTACAAATCCAAGTGAACGACAACCTCATTTCTTACCACTATCTAAAATTAGATCACAATACGACCCACAAACAATTGTCGTTGTCACTGTTGGAAAACGACGGTTCTGCGTGCGTCTTATGTTCTTCATGTTCTTCACAGTAGCAGAAAATGGAGTTTTTCTGCCACTTGATTTCTCGACTCTCTGGTTCTTCCTAACTGCTCCCAACTCTCTACACCCCTCCTTGTGATCCCAACACCTCTGTTATACTTGACAGGCCCCAAAATCTCCAAAATCTCTTCATTTAATCTTCCTTATTTCTTTTCTTCTCGGAATATTTTCTTTCCTGTGTGACGTGAAATGTTCTGTTTATCTCTTTACGCGTCAAATATCCCTCAGTCAATGCAGAATAACATTCCGGGATAATATATCTTCCAATTAATGAGTATCTTCCATAGTATCTCAGAAATAAATTCCGAGAATAATACACCCTCTGTTTGTCGAGAAATGAATATCCGGCCCAATTTCCTCCAATACAATACTTATACCAGTACTATTAAGCCAAATGAAGTCCAACGCAACAAGGTTTGGTGATTGAATCTCTCTACAAAGGCTTCAAAATCCGAATCCCAATCTGCCAGTGAGCTGTGAACTTTTCCCGCCAAATCTCAAAGTTCAAAAGAAGAAGATGGGTTACCCCCTAACCAGTCCCGGTCTGTGTTTAGTAGCTGCTTGGAAATGGGTTACCCCTTATCCAAAGTGAGAGTCCGAATAGCAAATGTCCCTTGGGTGCCTTTAGACAACTTTTCGAGCCGATTTTTCCAAAAATGTTTATTGCCCAAAAATACCTACAAACACATAAAACACCATAGTAAGTACAAAAATGGGTACTAACAATATACACAATAGAGATGAAAATAGACACATAAATGCGTCTATCACCTTCCTCCATTATGATCATGCAGATTAAACAGTTTTCCCAATCACCTGTTATTTTAATGATTTCTTCTTCAACTAACTGCTCTTGAGATTCATTTTCATTATCAAGTTCGATAGCTGCTTGCTTGAATTTTTCTGCTAGATCAATGACTTGTTCTTCATTTTCTGCCGCCATAGTGATCTTGTTAATTGGGTTTTTTCTTGCTTTGTCTTCGACTTCCTCTTTTTGATTAATATAGTAACAGAACTCATTTAGATTAGGGTTTTCTCTATCAAGAGAAGATACAACCATCCATGATTTTTGGCCTAAAGATATATGGTAGTTTTAATAGTCTCTTTTATTTGAAGAAATAAAACATATGAGTAATAATCCATAGTAGAGAGTTTTCAGGGTTTTGTTACCCAAGTTGTAACGAATTTTTTGAATTTCAAATTTCCTTTTTCTCCACCTTTTCTTGCTTTGACATTTCCAGCTTCATGACGGTGGATCGGATTTGACTGAGTTGGTGACTCTCACAATGAAGAAACAAAGGATACACAATGGCTTCAACAAGCAACTTAGCTAGAAGAGCAAACGTTATAATCATAACTTCAAAATAGGCAAACGCCATTGAGGAGATAACAATCTGTAAACACATTAATGGGAAAAGAAAGATTAGTTTGAACACATTGTAAAACAGTGTAGATACTTTGTCAAGTAATGAATTCCAATAATGAAAATAAAATTGAATTTAAGAAATTAGACAAAAGTTCATTTCAAATAGAGGAATTAAGGGGTTTTCGTGAAAGGAAGTAGATGTAATAAGTGATGGAATCAAAACATCATGGATACTGTGATTAGAATCAAGAAACAAGTAAAAGAATGCAAACTATAGGTATTGAGTTGACTCAGAATTTCTCCCGATCCTCAGAGCCAAACTTTAAGTAGTGAGTTCCAAGCAAGGTGATAAATACGTTCAGTATAACAATATTACACACTTAATTACATGATAGTGTTAAGATTTTAATTTTAATTAGGTGCAAATCATGACTTATGAGCATCAAAATATAAGTCTTTAATAAATATATCCCGAGTTTTAGCGATTTCCAAGTGCGCACTTATTGCTCCTCGCTCCAAACTCTCCAACCGAGTAGGACCGAGGAACGATTTCGACTACTTTGATATTACCCTCATTTATTATACATAGGTATCATCACAATTGACTTATTGTTTCTGGTATTAGAAATAGGACAAATGGTAAAATAAGAAAGTGAATGGATATGAATAAAATCGAAAAAGTTTTTTATTCTAATAGATATGCACTTCTCCGCAAATTGGTTACAAAGTGATTTGTATCTTACAATTTGGCAAAAATAATAAAAATTCAATATCGAAATATACTCTTCAGATTTAGGTGAATTGAGTTCTTATAAAGTTTTGTGCACTGAGGGTGTTACTATGCCAAAATGCTTACAACAAAGAAGTAATATGAGTGGACATGATGAATCTTTGTATTAAAGTGATGGATAAGGTAATAAAATTCCTTCACTATCACAAGTACATGAGCAGACTAGACAAATACGATAGATGCTTTGGAACATATTTTTTTCACTTCATGTGTAAAGGTCGCAAAGTGACACTTTAGTAGGCAATATCTATCAATATTCACAGACCATTAGATGATAAAATTATATAGTTTCTCTCTCCTCTCTCTCACTCTTTCTTCTTCGACAAAACTATCACCAACAACCTTCTCTGTTCAGATCTGGCCCATTTTGGACCGGATCTAAACAGATTTCTTCACTATTTCTTGTTTTCTAGGTTGGTTGGTAGTTTTAGTTTAGCTACAACATTATGGTGGTTTTATCTATTCTTTTGAGGTTTATCTTCGCTTTAATGGAGGCTTTTGGTTATTGGGTTGTGCTTTAAGGTTGATAGTGATGCTCTCCAACGACGAAATCTTTATCTTTGTTGTCTTCGACGAAAAAATCTTCATCATCAACTTATCCGGCGACGAAATCTTCATCGGTGATTTCTTTGACGACAAAAGCTTCATCACTAGTTACAAGAGATTTGAGCAAATCACTACTATTTTGGGAGCACATCTTTCTAAAGAAGAAAAACAAACTTAATGGTTGGAATTTAATTCCGAGAAAACCCGTTCTTCCTACGATTTAATCGGATCTTATTCATACTTGTATTTGTCTTACTCCGGTAATCCTTCTCCTTCTCTTGTCGGATTTCTCGGTATTGTACTTTTGCGGTATGTTCTTAATACTTTGTATTCTATTATTTTCTATCTTAAACTCATTGTAATTTCGAATTCCCATTAATGAAAAGGTTCCTTGTTTATCTAAAAAAAATATCGATATCCACCATCATCGAAGAACCATTCCATCAGATATTTAACGAGTCATTTCCATTATAAAAGATAAATTCTCCACACAACTTTTGTTATACTAGTATAGTTAGGCCGACCGACCGAAGCGAGGGAGGACTTTATATATGGTGACTTTGTGTCAATGTGACACGTGACTTTTTCTCTCCAAATTGAAGCAAAAAGATTGGATTTTGTTTGGTGTTGGTAACCAAAATTTGGTGTCCCATTTGAAATGAAGCGACCGCTCCTCCCTTTTAGTCCAATTACTATAACTCCTTAAAGTATCCTATATTTTCAGGGGTATAATTGGAAAGCGAACTAGAATATAACATATCTAAAAATTCGTGCCTTGGAATTTTACAAATTTTATCTCGTTGGAAAGCTTTTAAAAAGTTCTACACAATGAGTACAAACAACAATATCAAATTTAGAGTTTTTACGAAAAAATCGGAGGTGTTTATCCTTTTAGGCATAATTTTTGAAAATTGAATGCATGGCCATTATGCAAACCACTAAGGATGCATAACACATTATGCATCCATATTTTGGTTTATGCATCAACTAATTTTCCGCTAATTTTCCGTTGCAACTAATAAAACGATGTGCTCCCTCTATTATAGAAAAAGTGATATTTTCATTTTAGGCACAATTTTCGAAAAATGATTGCATAGCCATTATACAAAATTTAGTTTTACACCAATTTCTTCGATCGGTCATCCCAACGTGACAGCGGTCATCTAGTTTTAGCCCAAAATGTGGATACTTTGATAAGTAGTATTAGAAGATTTACCGAAAATGTACACAAAAAATAGTCCCTATTTAAGATACTGTCTGAATTTCTCTCAATCTCTTTCTAGTTCCTTTCGGGATGCACTTTCTCCAAAAAGGTACCTCCAATTTTTTGTCCTCAAGTTTTTTCCAGTTACGTGGTGGTCCCCTACCTAATAAACAGCACTGATAGAAAACCAGTCCCCTACCTAGAATGGGTTTTCTGAGAGAGTATAACTCGGAAAGAATAGAAAAAAAACAGCAAAAAAAAAAAAAACAAGTGACCTTGGAAAATATTTCTGCGTACTGCGTTGGACTCCTTGGCTTTTATCACAAAGTTCACTGAAGAGGAATTGACAAAGACAATCGAAAGGGAGCACAACTACAAATTATTTGTTATCAGAATAGTTCTAATTTCTTACTACATTTCACTACCAAGAAACAGATTCTTTACTGCTTGTACATCCAAAATAACCTTACTCATGTTGATCCTATCTGAAGGTAACCTGGAAGAACATTTAACTCCGATTTGAATTATAGAAGTCAAGGTTTGTCGCATTTTATCTCTTGCTATATTTCTTCTTTCGTTTGCCCAAACATCGTAACTTATAGTTTCATGAACTTCTCCTAATTCCAACAGAAAACGCGAATCAGCAATCTCTTCAATGCGCTCTGGCAACATATGCATCTTGGAGAAGTTATGGATGTCTAAACCATCTTTGAACATGTCATCAGTTGGTCGCTTTCCTGTAAACATTTCTAGCAAAAGGATCCCGTAACTATACACGTCACCTTCTGTAGACGCTGCACCGCCCATTCCATATTCTGCACAACCAAGAACGAAATACAATTCACATCAAGTAATTAAACTATGTATGCACATAACAATATTTGTTGATAGTTGATACGTTTTGTTTTCTTACCAGGAGAAATATAACCTATGGAGCCCTTTATTGCAATTGAACTTGCGTCTTGTTCATTCAGATGCAGAGAATAACTGGAAGGATCACAAAGGAACTTAGACAAGCCAAAGTCACCCACATGGGCAATTAGATCATCATCGAGAAGGACATTGCTGGGCTTCAGATCACAATGAATAATGGGGGATTGACACTCATGGTGAAGATAATTTAGTGCAGAAGCAACGTCAACTGCAATGTTCAATCTTCTTTCCAGGGTCAAATTCTTCTGTTGTAGTTGATCGTTACCGTCTACGCTACTTGCGTATGGATGCAACCAACTATCTAGATTCCCATTAGCCATGAACTCAAAAACCAGAGCTTTGAAAGAATTACCTTCAAAATCAATACTCGAGCAACAAGTTACAATCTTAAGTAGATTTCTATGTCGAATTTCTCTAAGGGTATCACATTCGGCCATGAAACTCTTGGTTGCACCTCTTTGCTGAAGTTGTATAACCTTAACTGCAACAGGTTTTGATTCATCCTGGCTAAGAATCCCCTTATATACAGACCCAAAACTTCCCACACCAAGCAAATTGGTAGAACGATTAAATCCGTTGGTCGCTTTAAGAAGCTCGTTGTAAGAAACTCCCTTGTACTGATTACCGACATCTAAAGTCGTCAAAGGTGGTTTTGATTCTGACTTCTTTCTCCAATAAAGAGTGAGCAAAAACATGACTGAAATTAGAAATAAAACCACAATAACTATTATTATGATAATTTTGACATGCCTTTTCTTTCTTGAGACGTTGCAATTCGACAGCTTCAAGTCAGGTATTCCGCCACAAAGTTTACTATTCCCATCCACTGAGAATGCACTTATATTAATAAAAACTCCATTTTTTGGCACCATGCCCTCTAGATTATTATATGATAAGTTTAATTTACTGAGCGTTAGATTTTCTAAGCCTTCCGGTATTATACCAGACAAGTTATTGCCGGAGAGGCTTAAACTTTCAAGACCTCTTAAGAAAGTAATAGCCGGAGGAATGTTTCCTTGAAAGTAGTTGCCATCCAAGAAAAGACCTGTTAAGCTCAAACACTCGCCTATGCTACTTGGAATTTGACCTGATAATTTATTTTCAGATAGGTCCAATATCCCAAGGTTTTTCAAGTTGCCAACTTCCACTGGCAGTGGACCAGTGAGTGAGTTATTACCCAGGTTGAGAAACCTTGATAAAGAGGAAAGTTCAAGAACTTGTTTTGGGATACTACCAGTTAATCTATTGCTCGAGAGGACCAAGCTCTGCAGAGATTCACAATTGCCAATACTGTGAGGAATTGAATCTGTTAAACTATTAAATGATAAAGTGAGTTCGATCAGTCTTGTTAAGTTGCCGAAAGAAGAAGGCACTGAACCCGACAATTTGTTTCTCCGAAGATCTAAAATACCCAAATTTTGAAGGTTCCCGATGCCTGGAGGAATCCCACCTGCGAGCAGGTTGCCAGCCAAGACGAGCGATCTCAAGCCTACAAGATCCTGAATACCTGCAGGAATACTTCCATATATCTGATTTTCTGCTAAATGTAATGTATCCAGGTTTGTTGTCAAATTGCCTATAGAGCTAGGTAGCATGCCACCGAAATTGTTGACGCCTAGAAATATAACCTTCAAACTAGTACAATTGATCAGAGAATTTAAGAAGTCCAGATCATTAGCTTGGCCACTTCCAAGATCATTTTCTCCTAAATTTAACCTTATAAGATTATTCAAGTGGCCAAGGTTATAAGGTACCGATCCAACAAAATTATTTTGATACAACTGTAAAACTTAAAGGCTGGATGAATTGGAAAATGAATTAGGAATGATTCCAGTGAAACTGTTTCCTGAAACCGAGAAAGAGGTTATATTTGGCAGGGTGAAACCAATATCAAAAGGAATAGTCCCATGGAGTTGATTGAACATCAATGAAAAAACTTCCAGTGATGAGATATTGTAGAGTGAAGAAGGGACAATACCTGACAAATAGTTGGAAGAAATATCAAGAAATTTTAATCTTGTTAGTTGGCTTAGAGTGTTTGGAATTGTTCTATCCAAATTATTATAACCAAGACCAAGATGAGAAAGAGATGTTGAAATGTTACCCAATGAAGTCGGAATCTCTCCAGAAAAATTATTATGCTGGAGCCACAACACTTTGACATTAGATAAGTAGCCTAGTTCATCTGGAATGCTACCCACAAGATTGTTCTGAGAAATATCAAGGTGTATGAGATTGGAGCAACGAGAAATATTGTTCGGAATTTTTCCATCCAAGCTATTACGCGAAAGATTCAAGTGTTTTAACCGAAAAAGACGACCAATTTGTTGTGGGATTTCTTTGTTCAAACTGTTGTTGCTAAGGATGAGATCAGTAAGAAAGCTAAGGTTTCCTATGTGAGGAGATATGGAACCTACCAAACTTTTGGATTGAAGATCTAATCTAGTGACTCTATCAGGATGACGACGACTGCATGTAACTCCTTTCCACTTGCAACAATGAAGAGAATCATTGTTGTTGTTCCACGAACTCAGTGCTCCGAGTGGATCTTCAATTATTCCGTTCTTAAATGCAACTAGCGCCAGCCGGTCATTTCATTTGGCACGATTGATGACAATTAGGCAATTAACAGAAACCGACATACACGAGATGATGAGAATAAGGCTGCGTAATAAGAGTACTATACTCAATTTCATCTCCATAACATGAACGGATATTGAGTGCTTTGAATTTGCAATTCCGATATTTTTTTTCTTTTTGAAAGGGTATATAAAAAAAATCTAACTTAGTTGGGTCTCATAATATACTGATCCCGGAGAAGAATAGTATACACGCATCCACCAAAAGAAGAGCATGTGAAATTATGATCTATCATTGAGTTAGGGTAGCCACTTGAAAGTGCTTTAGCACCGCAACCACCACCATTGAATTCACGGCAACCACTAACATTCATTTCTAGTGGCAGAAATAATCGAGATAAACCCCTAAAACGTGTACAAAAGGCGGCAAAGATGAGCGGTCTCAACTGTACTGATGAAAAGAAAGACGTGCGTACGGATATATCATAGCTGCTCAATCGCTCGAGAACGACTTTTGCTTGAAATAATATCTAACTTTCTTGGCTAGTCCCCTTCATTCTCGTGGAGCTTTCTACTTTGGATTGACCATGGGTGCTCCGTGGTCACTAAAGCTTCACCATTAGTATCCCACTCATGACTCAACCACATTCGGATTGATCAGCGCATGTACAAACTGGATGACAAAACCACCACCTTGGATGGGGATATATAATCATATAAGTAGTTTTGTTGTGCAACTGTTTGTCAGCAAAAGAAGCATACGAATGATCGAATGAAGCTAGTTTAGTTTAGGTGAAACAGAAAAAGCAAAGGAGTCGCGGTGAGCAACCTAAGTCCAATGTATTGCACTACTATAGTAGCATGGATTTTAACGGGAGAGATTCTAGTGAGATCAAGAAAGAAACAACTAAAGGACAATAAAATGATGTTAGATTAAGTAGGAAAAATGCTCTAAATCATGCTGTCAAGTCAATAATCAATGATACAGACAGCACTTATTTTTAAGGGATTGAAGATGTCAACCCAAATCCTTATTCAAGCATTTTCGAATCTTCATTACCTCACCTAACCACTATTATATGAGTTTGAAGATGTCAACCCAAATACCCTAATCAACCATTTTGACTGTTCACCTAGCCATATATAAACGCGTCCAAAGTAGGAGACACTGATATTTATTATCCTTCTATAAATATAACTAATCGTCGACAAGAAGTGGAAAAGTGGAAAAATCTCAAGTCAAAATCAAAATTATCCTCCATCTATTTGGTTTGAGATAGCGTCTGTACTTCCGCAATCAATGAAATTCTGCGAATTGGTGATCGAACTATTGTGATTTTTGCTGATTGCCGGGGAGGTATGAAGGAACTAATGAGTCATAATTATTATCATCAACTATTCTTGTTCTTCTTTGGTATTCATTTGTTAGGAGGAGATTATGGATTAGTGGTAATGGGTCAAAATACAAAACAAGTAGTAATTGAGGAGTTTAAAGTAGGTGTTGTTCTTGATCTGAATATGTCTGTGGCAAAGGTGTGGTTGACTTCCATGAACATGGCTCTCTCTGACTTTTATGCAACTACTTCTCATAAAAGAAGGTTGGTTTTCCATGTAAGGGATTCTAACAGAGATGTCCTTGATGCTTCCTCTGCAGGTAAACTCACTCTCCCTAGCTCTGTAGATAGTTATGAATACCTCTTACTTATTTTTCTCATGCTACAAAAATAATAATAGATATTAATGAATACATAAATGATATATGTTTTCTGCCTATTTAGGGTCTGGGTCGTAAAACATGCAGTTGATGTATTAGGATCGTTGACTAACTAAAGACCATTGAGTCAACTGTTACTGACTTTTTAGACATGGTCAAGCTAACCTCGTTTTTTCCTAAATTAACTTATGAGGCTCATGAATTTCCCCGATTAGAAAGAACTTTTGAAACAGAATTCTAATTTAATTAGAGTTATAGTAGGAAATGCTACTGCTGATGCATCACTGATCGACATGTTAGAAATGGATAATGGAAATCGTGGAAAGTTGAGAATTTGGGTTTTCCTTCATCAACAAATTTTGACAAAATGGAGGAATAATCAGTCTCAAATTAACATAGAAAGCGTTAGAGATTATAATCAAGTAGAGATGAGAATTTGGGTTTTCCTTTATCAACAGATTTTTTCTATTCCTGCAAATTTACTTTTGTTAGTAGAGATGATAATCAAGTTGCTAACTCAATAACCAAAAGCGTTAGAGTTTCAGCATCTGATATGCAAAAATTTGATAACTTTGGGCAAGATATTTGTGATCTTTTAGCCCAAAATCAAAACCAAATTTCGGGTTAATCAATAAATTTCTATTTTATCAAAAAAAATTTAACATAGGATTCATGTGTGTTAGAAATTCCCCCATAGAATTTTAAAGGGAGAAAACATATTCAAAACGAGAGACTGATCAACTTCTCTGTTAAGCATCTCTTCAATTTCATTACAGTAATATTGGTGGGTAAGTCTGGTTACAAAACAAGACAAAAAATTAAATACGGTTAAGTTTGGTGCGAGGATGATATGTACTTTAACTATTTTATAAGGGTACTTTGGTAATAAAATTGATGGTCAAAGTTAGATAAGGACCCTAATTCATGAACTGCATGTTTTATGACCCAGACTTTAATTAGGTAGTAAACATACGACCCTTTTACAAAATATTTCTAAATAATACTCCGTCCGTTCCATTTTAAATGATGTTTTCGGAGTTTTCACGCAGATTAAGAAATGGAAAGAGAAATAAAAAAGTTCTACCTATGCCCTTGAGAAAAGTCTTCACTAATTGTTGTTGGTGTATTTAAAAATAAACTTATGGTTCCAAGACAAAATGTTAGGGTATTGTCGGTAGTTTTGTGGGGAAAATATGAAAACTATCAAGTAATGTAGAACAAAAAATAACCCTACACACTCATCTAAAGTGGAACGGAGGGAATACAAAATTAGAGTATATGTAGAGTTAAAAAACCTTGGGGAAATATTAATAAGCTTTCTCTGGCAATTCTCGTAAAGTGAAGAACGGGCGAAGATGCCGTTTACCACCTCGAATACTTTACTAGTCCGCATTTTCATAGTGCTACATTTTGTTGTCACGGCTGGATTGCTCTTGCACTCCCATATAAGAGCATGCACCTTTTAAGTCTTCCAATATGCTATTATAGAGATGCAAATAAATGGTTGTGAATCTAACAGATTAGAAGAGCATCCTGGTTGTGTTGTTATGCACTTGAGGGTGTACATGGTAGCATGACTCTTCTAGCTCTTTGTTTTAGGATCTCATATAATGCTCTTCATTTTAGCAAGGTGCTAATATAAGATACTTTCAGTTGGTATAGATGCCAAGCACCTAACAATTTTGTAATTTTGTCTTGATGCATATGACAACTACTTCTTATTTATTTTTATCGCTTGCATATGACAGCTATAGATTTGATAAAAAATGTGGAAGTCCAAGCGATCATAGGTCCCATGTCATCATCACAAGCTATTCACATGGTTCTTCTTGGAAGTCGATCTCAAGTTCCTATTATTTCCTTCAGTGCAACAAGTCCTTCTATTTCTCTTTCTCAAAATCCTTATTTCATTCGTACATCACTAGAAGATTCAGCTCAAGTAAATGCCATTGCTGCTGTCGTGAAGGCTTTTGGATGGAGAACAGTTGTACCTCTTTATGAAGACACCGAATATGGACATGGTATCATTCCATATTTAGTTGACGCGCTTCAAAGTGTCAATACCAGAGTTCCGTATAGGAGTGTATTCCCTGTTTCAGCTTCTGATGATCGAATTGTTCAAGAGCTTCATAACTTAAGGACGATGCAAACAAGAGTATTCATTCTGCACATGGCCTCACCACTAGGATTACGTATTTTCGAGAAAGCTAAAAAGATTGGTATGATGAGCGAAGGGTACTCATGGATGGTTACGGAAGGCTTAGGATCTCATTTGAGTTCATATAATTCTTCGGTTATTGATTCAATGCAAGGGGTAATAGCTGTAAGGCCATATATTCCTATCTCCAAAGAGCTTAGCTCATTTGGAGTGAAATGGAAAAGAAAATTTCAGAAAGAGAACCCAGATATTGAACGGAGTTTGGATATTTTAGGTATATGGGCATATGATACAGTTTGGGCACTGGCAAGAGCAGTTGAGAAACTTAAAAACGCCAATCCTCGATTCAGCAAGGGAAAAACATCGTCTTTAAACTCAAGCGATGTTGCAAAACTTGGTGTTTCTCAAATAGGTCCTGAACTTTTGCAGGGAATTTCCAACATTAAATTTAAAGGTTTAAGTGGGGACTTTCATCTCGTCAATAGGCAACTGCAATCTAAAACCTTTCAAATACTCAATGTCGTTGGAACTGGGGCAAGAGAAGTTGGAATTTGGACACTTTCAAATGGAATCATTAAGGATATAAGCTTAGTTGAGACTGCCAAAAGCACATACTTGGCATCAAACAAAGACAACTTACGCCCTATCATATGGCCTGGAGATACTACGGACATTCCTAAAGGTTGGGAAATTCCAACAAATGATAAAAAGTTAAGAATTGGAGTTCCGGTAAAAATGGGTTTCAATGAATTTGTGAAGGTGGAAAAAAATTCCGACAGTTATTCGGGATATGAAGTCACTGGTTATTGTATAGAGGTGTTTGATGCTGCATTAAATAAGTTACCATATGCTGTTCTCTATGATCTCATTCCTTATCAGAATAGCGATGGCAAAGCTGGAAGTTATGATGACCTTGTGTACCAAGTGAATGTTCAGGTTAGTACTGCAAATACAGAATCCAAATAGACCCATGGTTTCCAAATATTGTAATGAAGTTATCTTACTTAGCAATTAATATTATTGTTTTGTCACGTAATCTTAATTTTGTCATGTAATCTTAACAGAAGTTTGATGCCGTAGTTGGAGATGTTACTATTACAGCAAATCGATCAGAGATCGTGGATTTTACGTTACCTTATGCCGAAGGAGGGGTATCAATGGTTGTGCGGGTGAAAAAAGATATGAGCAAGGATACTTGGATATTCCTCAAGCCATTGGAGTGGAAGCTCTGGGTAACAACTGGGGCTTTCTTTTTGATCATTGGTGCCGTAATTTGGATTCTCGAACACAGAGTAAATAGGGAATTCAGAGGAGGGCCTCATCCATTGTATCAGTGGGGCACCATGCTTTCTTTCTCCTTCTCAACGCTTGTCTTCGCACAGAGTAATGTTACTTCACTTTTCCTAGCTACATATATATATGGCTAGGTATAGGTATAGCTCTAATAGTTTCTACACTTGTTTATCTTGCAGAGGAGAGAGTGCTAAGCACTTTGGGTAGATTTGTAATTGGAATTTGGTTTTTTGTTGTGTTAATTCTCACACAAAGTTATACAGCAAATTTGACATCCATGTTAACAATTCAACGATCTGATCCAACCTACAGTGATATTAATGAACTTATCAAATACGGGTACAATGTGGGTTATCAGGAAGGTTCGTTTGTGTTTGGAATGTTAAAGCAGAAGGGTTTTGTTGAGTCAAATCTGAAAATATACAGGTCTCCTGAAGAATTTGATGAAGCCTTCTCGAAAGGGACAAGTAAAGGTGGTATTGATGCTGCTTTCGAGGAGCTCCCATACATAGAACTCCTCCTTGCATCATATTGCGATAAATATATGATGGTCGGAGAAATCTATCAAAATGACGGACTTAGTTTTGTAAGTCAATATTTCTCTTATATTACTCCTATTATTATCTTGGTCTTGTGTTAGTGATTTGGAACTTACATCAATATTATTTTTCTGTTCACAGGTTTTCCCAAAAGGTTCCCCCTTAGGTCCTGATATCTCAAGAAAAATCTTGAGCATAAGAGAAGAAGGTAAAACGCAAAAGCTTAAACAAGCTTCGTTCAAGAGCAAAATATCATGTTCTAACAAGGATGCCTTCGCTTCATCAAATAGTCTTACTCTTAGTAGTTTTTGGGTCCTTTTCCTCATTACGGGACTCTGTGCAGCATTCTCCATAATTGTCTTCTTAATTGTTTTCTTACGCGAAAACAGACATATCTTGAATGATTCAAATTCTGCAACCAGGGAGAAAATCATCGATTTGCTTGAAAAGTTCTACGAATATGACGAGAATCGCATGATCACATATTTCGAATGCAATCCTGCATGCAACGAGCAAAATAAATTTGTCCTCAATGAAGATAAGCAGGCAGCAGAAACTGTAGATACTGGAGATTCACCTCCAAGGATCGACAATTCTCCATCAATAGCAAGTTTCGGAATTGTTACCCCGCAGAATGTAAACTCCAATACAGCTAGAAGAAACTCTACAACACTGAATGCTGATTATGATATTGGATATTTTACAGCAACATCGGAAGGTGATGCAGATTTTGAAAATTCTACACCACGAGATGGCGTTAGAACCTCACCTTTACACAATTTAATGACACATGACATTGATTTACAAGGTCATAGGGGATTTGAGGAATATTAATTAATCACTATATTTTATAGCTATCAGTATATCTTAGAAGTTTAATATCATGCTTATTAATTTATTGATTTCAAATGTGCAGTATAATTTTTGTAATTATTCATCCAAATAATACTATTATATTAACTTTTAGTCTTTCACTCCTTTGATAAAGGTCAAGTCTCATGTGGTCTGTGGTTCGCATTATGGTATTTCCATTCGAAATTCTGCTTCAAAAAAAATAAAATCAAAAATGAAAAATCAATTTTTTTAATCCCTAAAATATTGCAGATATTTGATTTGATCCATTATGCTTATTTTTCTTTTGGTATGTTAATTTGGAAACTAATCAGCACTTTGCAACATCATACCACTCGCACGGTAAGATGCAGCTATACATCCAGTACGCCAATCCAAGTAAATTTTTGAAAATGCTTAGAGCATCTCCAACAGAGGGTGAGAGTTTTATTTTTTATGACATATAGGATTTTAGACTCTCATTTACATTAAATTCATCTCCAACAATGGGTCCTATTAAATAGGAAATGTTTCAAAATAAATATGAAGGTCTAAGAAAATGTCTTATTTAGACATTGGGAATGACCTCCACGTCATCATTTTAACTATATTTTAAATTTTTATTTTAAAATTAATTGTTCTAAACCAATAGGAAAGAGGGAATCAATTTTATCATTATCCAAAACAATAAATCTTAAAAATAAGACCCCACACAATTGGAGATAGTCCATGAGCAAAGCATTACTATTTTTGTCACATACATATGACCCCATAAATAAGGATCTAAATAAAAAATTCACATAGGATTTTTAGCACCCACTGTTGAAGATGCTCTTAGAGTTCCATATATAATACTAATATTATGGATTAACTAGTGCTTCATTTTATAGAAAACACATGCATTTACGGACTTTTAATGTACCAAGAGAGGTGAAGAGAATCTTGTGTAGAAATGCCTTACTATAGTCTTTTTATGAAAATAAACACGGTACTCAATTGATTTGGTTAATTCGTTCGAGTAAATAAAAGATCTAACATTTTATGAAACTAACACGGAAACAAAATGCAAAATATGACTTATGGATAATTTAGTAATTGGGTAGTTACCTTTTTTTTTAGTCAAAGATCACGAGGAGATTTTATTAATAAAAAGCATAGAAAACAGAATAATTGGATAATAACTAATTATTAACTATTTCTGAAAATGTTTTATCTTAACAGGAATAGTCGCATGTCACTTATACAAGGCAGAGTATAAGTATTGTTCCTATTATAGTCGGAGCATGTAATACATGTACTCCCCAACAAGTATTCCAAAAATAAAAAAGAGATAGGTGTCAAAACATAATAACCCATAACCCTTGTTTTGATTGTTGATACTCTAATATTTAAACAAGAGATAAGAAGAGAGGATTTCTCAGAGAAGAGAACTAAACAAAGTTATGGGGAAGAAATCTTAATTGTTGATTCTCTTCCCATAAAAAAAAAATATTGATGTTATGTTTGAGATTTTCCTTCGTATTACCTGGAGATTCATCTTCCAAATGCAAGTAATTTTCAAAACAATTGCACTCAATTCTTTCAAACCCAATCTTCATTACTACTCGGATGAAAATTAACAATTTTGATCCCTGGACAACAATTATTTATGATACTATTAATCTCTCTATAATAATTAGGCAACACTTCAAAAATAAATATTTACTCAAAATTTCTCAAATCTGATATGTTTTTCTTTAGATTTTGTTTATTCCAATAGATACACACTACACCAAAACAACCTTCTTGTGGCGCTTATTGTTAGAGCACTGCTCGGTCGAACTCGCAAGCGTTGCTATCTCAAGCTTGTTTGTCAATTTTAGTGAGCAAAACTATAAGTCTTGATTTATAGTCTACTTATAGTAATGTCTCGGACTAGGATAGATTGTGTAGTTGAGCATTAGACTTCACGGCGTTCATCAAATGAAGACGAAGAACTACTAAGGCGAGCTTGTGGAACTTCATCAACAAAAGGTATATGGAGACTAAAACTCATCTATCACTTGGAAAGTCTATTTCTACTCTATCTCCTATATTGAGACAAAAGTCGTATTACTATATAGTTGTCGATTATACACATTGAGATTTCGAGCTGAGTTTAACTCGCTTACATATTTCTCGGAATATGTGTTGGTAAGCTTTCGCTTCAACCAAGTTCATCTTATATTCTTGACGAAAGTCAAAAGATGATCATGTGAAAATCGCCGAGTAACATATTACATGGTTTGTGTGATACAATCATTTGGTGTAGACTTGGAATGTTTCGTTATGATTATTTCAATAACTTGAAAATTGCTTTAATGTTAATAGTGTGTGAAAACCGCTATTGTCATCCTCTAAGAAAGTTTCAATGATTGAAATAAGAGTTTAGAATAATTAACCATCATTGGATTATAAACATAGTGTGCTTTCTTGCATGTATGTGATCCATGACCGGAACTAAAGTATGCATACCCGTATACGTGCTTGTAGTTGTGAAATTCCATGTACCAAGTACACATACCGGTACGCATACTTGCGTAAGGTATAGGTACGGGAATTTCTGCTGGGTTTTGGAAGTGTACCAAGTATACTTACCCGTTTGCATACTGGCGAACCAAAATTCTGACCGGCTACTTAAGTATGCGTACCCGTTTGCATACTTGAGTGGTTAAAGTTCTAAAATCGGTTGGCTCATGAACTAATACATTTATATATTAAGGAGTGCATTCTTTGCAAACCATGACTATAATGTTCATGAATTGATTCGAGTGAATCAAACCAATTTTGCTTCAATTGTGTTCTTGTATACTTCTATGAGAATATAGCAATTGAACAACTCTTTAATTAGTTTCATTTGAGTCATTTGAACTAGTTATGGTTAAGATGAATAAGGTTGATATAAGAGTGTTTATATAGCTAACCCCGGTTAACTACGGTTGAGCCAACATGGTGTACACGTTTAGGTACGGTTACTAAACCTAAATGAGGGTACATTTCATTTGTGTATAACAAGCTAAGTTCGATCTAACGGTTGAAAGATATTAGCTTGAATCTAATCAGGTTTTCATCTAACGGTAAATATTGAATGCTTTGTTACCAAGGTAACTTAGATTGCAAACCCTGATTTGAAAACTATATAAAGGAAAACTCTAGCAACTGGGAAACCTAATCCCCACACCTTCAGTGTGATACTAGTTGTATAAGATAAAGTCGATTCTCCTTTAACCTTAGGTTTTTCATGAAACCCTGTAGGTTAACGACTTAAAGACTTCATTGGTATTGTGAAGACAAACCCAACTATTTTCTCTGTAGTTGCGTGATTTGATCTTGCTGTTTCAATCGTGTTTGAGTACTATCTTCTTCAAGATTGGCTCGAGATTTAATCTCCGATAAGCAAGATAAAAACTAGTCACAAACATCTTCGTCTCATCGTTTGTGATTCCACAATATCTTGTTTCGCTACCATACGATTAAGATTATTGTGAGGTGATTGATATTTCTAGGATGTTCTTCGGGAATATAAGTATGGTATATCAATTGGTTCCTGTTCACCTTGATTTATCAAAAGACGGAACAAATCTCGTAGGTATTTCTGTGGGAGACAGATTTATCTATTCCTATAGACTTTTCTGTGTGAGACAGATTTGTTTATCAAGTCTTCGAATCAAGTGTGTAGTATTCTGCTGGGATCAAAGACGTAAGGAGCACGACTGTACCTTGAAATCTGTGTGAGATTGATTAGGGTTCAACTACAGTCCAGTTCGAAGTTTATTGGTAGTAGGCTAGTGTCTGTAGCGGCTTAATACAATGTGGTATTCAAATATGGACTAGGTCCCGGGGGGTTTCTGCATTTGCGGTTTTCCTCGTTAACAAAATTCTGGTGTCTGTGTTATTTCTTTTCCGAATTATATTTTGTTATATAAAGAAATACCACTTGTTGTGCGTTGAATCGATCAATTGGTAAATCCAACCCTTGGTTGTTGATTGAAATTGATTGATCCTTGAACATTGGTCTTTGGTACCGTTCAAGTGGTTTCACATAATAATCAGGCTCGCGGATTTCTATCTGTTTGATTTGCTGATTACATTGTAAAACAGAGATATAAACTCTTTGATATACTTTTCTCTAGATTGAGTCTAACTGTCTAGTTGATTCTCTTGAAAGTATATTGGAGTTTGTCTATTCAGATTGCCAAACGAAATATTGGGTGTGGTAGTTAGACCCCCGCTTTTTCAATTGGTTTCAGAGCAGGAAAACACATTAAAGACCTCATAAGTTTGTGTTTGTAGCGATCTGAATATGGAAAGAAGTGATATCTATGATAAACGCATTACCAGAAACAAAAGGTTTGTTTCTATAAAATCTATTAAAGAGAAAGATTTATCGATCTCGAATATAGACAAACCTAGTGTTCCTATGAAATAGATTTCCATTGACATGTATTACCCAGATTACCTTACTGACAAGTATGACTCTGAAGTTGAAAGGGAAGCAACCAAAGAGAGTGCAGTGATTCTTAAACTTGTTAGAATCCAGGATGATGATGTCAACCGGTTGAAACACAAAGTCAATGTCCTTGTTGGTATGGTAAATGAGCATGACTCTCTTCTAAAGGTCCTTCGTGATGAAATCGCCTCAGTCTGTTCTTCACGAACTCATCTTGAGGGAAATCTCAAAGAGAATACTTTGGAAACTGAACTTCTGTTGAGTAAACTCTCTATTCAAGAATGTTCCAAGGAGTCCACTATACAACCTGCTTCTGAGTTAACTGGAAAAATTTCTGTTCCAGAAGCTAAATCAAAATCCCTTCCTGTTGGAAAAGATGTGCATGTTGAAAAAGTGGGGATACAACAACCTCACCCAATATTTCGCTTAGCAATATGTATGGACTAACTCCAATATACTTTTAAGAGAATCAACTAGACAGTCAGACTCAATCTTAATAAAAAGTATATCAAAGAGTTGTATCTCAATTTCTCGATTCAATCCTTACCCAAAAAAATAGAAATCTGCAAGCCTAATTGAATACCAAAGAAATTAACTTGAACGGTACCAAAGACCAATGTTCAAGGATCAATCAATTTCAATCAACAACCAAAGGTTGGATTTACCAATTGATCGATTCAACACACAACATGTGATATTTAATTATATAACAAAATATAATGTGGAAAATAAATAACAAAGACACCATAAGTTTTGTTAACGAGGAAACCGCAAATGCAGAAAAACCCCGGGACCTAGTCCAGATTAAGCAAACACTGTATTAAGCTGCTACAGACACTAGCCTACTACAAACTAACTTCGGTCTGTACTGTAGTTGAACCCCAATCAATCTCACACTGATCCAAGGTACAGTTGCGCTCCTTACGTCTCTGATCCTAGCAGGATACTACATACTTGATTCCCTTAGCTGATCTCACCCACAACTAAGAGTTGCTACGACCCAAAGTCGAAGATTTTAATAAACAAATCTGTATCACACAGAAAAGTCTACAGGAATAGATAAATATGTCTCCCACAGAAATACCTACGATTTTTGTTCCGTCTTTTGATAAATCAAGGTGAACAGGAACCAATTGATATACCAGACTTATATTCCCGAATAACAGCCTAGAAATATCAATCACCTCACAATAATCTTAATCGACTAGCGAAACAAGATATTGTGGAATCACAAACGATGAGACGAAGATGTTTGTGATTACTTTTCTATCTTTCATATCGGAGAAATTAATCTCAAGCCAATCTTACGATTGCACTCAATCACGATAGAAACAGCAAGATCATATCACGCAACTACAAAGAAAATAGTTGGGTCTGGCTTCACAATCCCAATGAAGTCTTCAAGTCGTTAACCTACAGGGTCTCGATAGAAACCTAAGGTTAAAGGAGAATCGACCCTAGCTTATACAACTAGTATTACACAGGAGGTGTGGGGATTAGGTTTCCAAGTTGCTAGAGTTCTCCTTTATATAGTCTCCAAATCAGGGTTTTCAATCTAAGTTACCTTGGTAACAAAGCATTCAATATTCACCGTTAGATGAAAACCTTATTAGATTCAATCTAATATTTTTCAACCGTTAGATCGAACTTATCTTGTTATACATAAATGAAATGCACGCTCATTTAGGTTTGTGTAACCGTACCTAAACATGTACACCTAGTTGGTTCAACAGTATTTAACTAATGGTTAGCCATATGAGCACTTTCATATCAACCTTATTCATCTTCACCATAACTAGTTCAAATAACTCAAAAGAACTAGTTAGAGAGTTGTTCAATTGCTTAGATCTCATAGAATTATACAAGACACAATCGAAGAAAAAACGATTTTGATTCACTCGAATTGATTCATGGACATTATAGCCACGGTTTGCAAATATGCATTCCTTAGTTTATATATATCTTAGTTTACGAATAAACCGTTTTTAGAAAGTATGCATACCGGTACGCATACTTAAGTATCCTGTTTGAGTTTGTTTTTTTAGTTCACAAACTCTAGCATAAATTCACGGGATGTTAACTTCCGGCAGTAACGCGTACGGGTACGCAGACTTAGCTTCCGGACATCCTGAACTAGTAAAGTACGCATACTTTAATTCAAGGATTTTGGACTTACACAAGTATGAGTTCACATACAATGTGTATATCCATTCAAGGTTATATATTCTTAACTCTCATTTAAATCATTGAAACATTCTTAGAGGATGTTAAATAGAGGTTATTCACACACTATTTTTCATCAAAGCGATTTTCAAGATATTGAAATAATCAACATGACTTTCGTCACTTGTAAAGATGAACTTGGCCAAAGCGAAAGCTTACCAACAAATATTTCAAGAAATAGATAAGCGAGATAAACTCGGCTCGAAATAGAAAATGTGTATAATCGAAGTCTATATAGCAATACGACGTTTGTCTCAAGATAGGAGATAGAGTGGATAGACTTTTGAGTGATAGATAAGTTCAAGTCTCCACATACCTTTTAGTCGATGAAGTTCCACCAGTTCCTTGAGTAGTTCTTCGTCTTTGCATGATGAACTTCGTGGAGTCTAAAGCTAAACTAAACTTTCTATCCTAGTCCGAGACTTAGCTATAAGTAGACTAGAAATCAAGACTTATAGTTTTGGCAACTAAACTTGACAAACAAGATTGAGATAACAACGCTTGCGAGTTCGACCGAGCAGTGCTTTAACAATCTCCCCCTTTGTCAATTTTAGTGACAAAACTATCAACACATATGGAATACAAAATAAATAAACTTTGCAGCTTCTCTTCCACATGCATGATCTCCTGGGTTCTTCAACATTACTCGAAATCTTCGTCACTTCCAAGTACTCCAATGATTCCAAAGATATTCAATGCAGCAGCATCGTTGTTGAAGATCCGTAGCCATAAAAATAAGAAAACAAAAGCTCTCGATCATTGTTACACAGTGTCATAGTATTATTACACAGCATCAAAGTTCAATTGTATCACGACTTTGACAACAATACTATGGTGATATGTATCACTCCCCCTTAATCAATACTTCATCTCACATGAAAACCACTCCCCCTTACATAATGATCCGAAAACCATATGTATTTGTAGTGTGAACTACACACTAATTCTCCCCCTTTTTGTCAATAAAATTGGCAAAGGTACGAAAACTAGTGGGATCCAAACGAAATTTCCATAGAGACACTTCATGACCAAAAGAAAACACATATCAACTTTTTAGATGCAATCATATAACCGAAACTAAATGCATTCATCAAGGAGTTTATAAAGATACAAGGTAACCCCTATAATATTCCACAGCCGCACTCCCCACAAAGATTTGGTAATTAAGTACAAGTTCAATTAAGAACTCTCCCCCATAAAATGTCATTCCCGAAAGAACAACAAAAGCGACCTTACTTTCACAAGAAAAGAATGATTTCTTTGGACAACAACAAATCACATAAGAATATGAATTTGTATCCAAAATACTCAATTAAATTAACCACAAAAAAACCCATGATTAATTTAATCGGAAATGCTCAACATAAGAGAACTTACGGAGCCGCACAGTATATACATAAAAATATGGATCAGGGAAGATCAATACTGCGGAATAAACAAAGATTCATTCTATCTTTCATCACTATTTGCACAATGACATACAATAGACTTAATCTTTGTAAACAAAAGCTCATCCTTTCTTCCATTAATATTTGCATAATGACATAAAAGGCTTAACTTTCGTTTGTCAAAAGTTCATTCAATCTTTTATCAATACTTGCATATCGACATATGAAAGACTTAACTTTTGACCACGTATGGGACAATTATAGTTCACGGACGCAAACACACATATCCCATAACAAATTTCAATATATAAAACCATAAAGATTAATACTACAAAATCATCTTCCAAATAAACTTTAGAGTTTAAACAAATAAATCTAAAAGCATTGAAGATGAAAAACGTTGGACATAGCTATGTGTAATCACAATAATGGCTATTCCAAAATCTAGTTATTCTTCTTAAAAAACACAATAATAAAATTCTCGTAAGAAGTTTCCCTAGACATTGAGACCTCTGAAAAATTCTTTATCGTCCCCGAACTCCTTGTCGTCAACAACCATAGGAACATATGGTTCGTGAAGAAAGGAATCAATTCCAACAAACCTTCTAGGCTAAAGATGTCGAACTAGGGCCTTCTGAATTTCAAGGGTTCTCATAACAAAAGCCTTTATTTGTTGAATCTCCTTTCTTGTCTCCTTCAACTCTTCAAGAACATAATAAAAATTCTGAGAATTTGAAGGAACAACTCTTGGCTTCCTCACATTTCTTTTTTTTTTTTTTTCAAAGTTGGAGGTATATAAGATTTTTCTTTTTCCTTCATGATTGATGGCTTAAAAATCATATTAACATCTTTTCAATCAAAAGACATGATGCTTGGAGTATCCATATGCGTACGGGTTTGTGAGAAAAAGTCACAAAATAAGCTCAACAAGCAGTCTTTGGTTAAAAAGAATTTCAGAGAAGGAAAAAGATATGTAGGGTTACGAAAACTTTAAACACACAGGTTCGTGTACACATAACTCACAACCCTATAAAGGGCAGAATTGTCTATATTAACCCTCTTTTATTGACTAAACAGGGAAGTCATTTCCAATATAAATTAGATATGAAAAGCGGCATGAATTCCAGACTTTACAATGCTCTCAGAGCAAAAACACACAAAATAAAATCAAAACAACTAAAGATTTTTTTTTCTTTAAATTCTGAGGTGTGCAAAATCTTGTCGATTTTAATCAGGCACATGAGACAAGATGCACTAACCAACAAAATTTATGTTGTGCTGGGATGAACAATAATCTGTCCACCATATCCCTTTTGATCGGAATTCATAGAACCCTGTTTCTCATAGTTTTTAGATCATAACTTCCTTTCCAATGGTCTTGTCTTATCCTTGGAAACTAACTTCTTTGACGAAGATAAAATCTTACATACCTCAACGGTCTTTTGAACAAGTTTAAGCTTGTTTGCTAATCGATTTGCTCTTCGTTGAAGTTTGTTGACATGTCTCAATTTTTGTTTGTACTTGTAACACTTTGAAAGTTCATGACCCTTAAGCGAACAATATGAGCATGTCAACCTGGAATATGATTCAGGTATCCGAGATGTGTAAGCGGCTAGACACAAGGTAGAACCTGAAAAATTAGACAGAGAGTTTCCAAAGCAAAGGTCAATCTTTTCTTCCAGATTGGTTGAGTTTTCTTCTGAAAGAATATCAAGATTGATGTATGTATTGCTACAATTATCAAAATCAATATTTTGACAAAGAATTGCAACACTTGATTTTTCGTCTTCATTAGAATCATAGTTGTCAGACATTTCATCAAGAGTTGCAGCAAGACCTTTGTTCCCAGTGTATTTCTTTCGATTTGGTCATTCATTTGCAAAATGACCAAAACCTTTACACTTAAAGCATTGAGGCATATCCTCGACATCAGTCTCATCATTATCCCTATTTTAAGAGGAACGCGATTATGGGGTTTATCTGATGACCTGGATTTATCTCTGGATAACCGTTTACTTCTCTTCAAAAGAAGATCCCTAAACTGTCTTGTGATCAACGACACTGACTTGTCAAGATCTTCATCTGATGAATCAGCCTCAGAAAGATCATCTTCAAAGATGCAAACACTTTTACTTTTATCAAGTATTTTAGTGTTCTTTTGTGCTTTGAACGCAACATCCTTTCTATATTTGGATGTATGCTCATGTTCAAAGATCTTTAATTTCCCAACCAGAGTGTTTTTTGAAAGAGAATGAAGTTTATTTCCCTCAACGATGGCATGCTTCTTAGAATCGTATCTGGATGACAAAGATCTGAGAATCTTCATCACAATGTCCTTTTCAGGAATAGTCTTACCCAATGCAAAGGATGCATTAACAATTTCAGACACTTTGTGATTAAACTCATCAAATGATTCTTCATCTGCCATAAGAAGGTTTTCCCAATCAGAATTTCGGTTCTGAAGCCTAGCTTCTTATTCACAGGTATTTCCTTCAAATACGGTTTCTAAGATATCCGAGGCATCTTTAGACTTTGTGGACGTAGTCACATGATGCTGAAGATCTGGGATAATGGCATGTATGATAGCATTTAAGCCGTTAGAATTTTGCTTTGCAGCAAGGATTTCTTATGGACTATATCTACCAATATCCTTAGGTCTAGATACATCTCCTTCTGTATCAACCGTAGGAGTATAGCCATTAACAACACGTACCCATGTTTGAAAATCACGAGCTTGAAGAAAAGCACGCATAGCAATTTTCCACACAAGTAGTTTGAGCCATCGAAGACTGGTGGTACGTTTATGGTGATAGAATTTTTGTCCATAGAGTCAGATCGCTACAAACATAGACTTATGAGGTTTTTAAACGTGTTTGCCTACTCTGATACCAATTGAAAAAGTGGGGATTCAACAACCTTACATAATATTTCGCTTAGCAATTTGTATGGACTAACTCCAATATACTTTTAAGAGAATCAACTAGACAGTCAGACTCAATCTTAATAAAAAAAGTATATCAAAGAGTTATATCTCAATTTCTCGATTCAATCCTTAAACAAATAGAAATCTGCGAGCCTGATTGAATACAAGAGAAATTAACTTTAACGGTACCAACGACCAATTTTCAAGGATCAATAAATTTCAATCAACAACCAAAGGTTGGATTTACCAATTGATCGATTCAACGCACAACCGGTGATATTTCAATTATATAACAAAATATAATGCAGAAAAGAAATAACATAGACACCATAAGTTTTGTTAACAAGGAAACCACAAATACGGAAAAACCCCGGGACCTAGTCCAGATTGAACACACAGTATATTAAGCCACTACAGACACTAGCCTACTACAAACTAACTTCGGTCTGGACTGTAGTTGAACCCCAATCAATCTCATACTGATCCAAGGTACAGTTGCGCTCCTTACGCCTCTGATCCTAGCAGGATACTATGTACTTGATTCCCTTAGCTGATCTCACCCACAACTATGAGTTGCTACGACCCAAAGTCGAAGACTTTAATAAACAAATCTGTATCACACAGAAAAGTCTACAGGAATAGATAAATTTGTCTCCCACAGAAATACCTATGAGTTTTGTTCCGTCTTTTGATAAATCAAGGTGAACAAGAACCAATTGATATACCGGACTTATATTCCCGAAGAACATCCTAGAAATATAAATCACCTAACAATAATCTTAATCGACTAGCGAAACAAGATATTATGGAATCACAAACGATGAGACGAAGATGTTTGTGACTACTTTTCTATCTTTCCTATCGGAGAAATTAATCTCAAGCCAATCTTATGATTGCACTCAATCACGATAGAAACAACAAGATCAGATCACGCAACTATAATGAAAATAGTTGGGTCTGGCTTCACAATCCCAATGAAGTCTTCAAGTCGTTAACCTACAGGGTCTCGATAGAAACCTAAGGTTAAAGAAGAATCGACTCTAGCTTATACAACTAGTATCACACAAGAGGTGTGGGGATTAGGTTTCCCAGTTGCTAGAGTTCTCCTTGGTAACAAAGCATTCAATATTCACCGTTAGATGAAAACCTTATTAGATTCAAGCTAATATCTTTCAACCGTTAGATCGAACTTAGCTTGTTATACACAAACGAAATACACGTTCATTTAGGTTTGTATAACCGTACCTAAACGTGTACACCTAGTTGGTTCAACAGTAATTAACCAATGGTTAGCCATATGAGAACTTTCATATCAACCTTATTCATCTTCACCATAACTAGTTCAAATGACTCAAAAGAACTAGTTAGAAAGTTGTTCAATTGCTTAGATCTCATAGAAGTATACAAGACACAATCGAAGCAAAAACGATTTTGATTCACTCGAATCGATTCATGGACATTATAGCCATGGTTTTCAAATATGCATTCCTTAGTTTATATATGTCTTAGTTCACGAATAAACCGTTTTTAGAAAATAACCCACTCAAGTATGCATACCGGCACGCATACTTAAGTATCCGGTTTGAGTTTGTTTTCAGTTCACAAACTCCAACATAAATTCACGAGATGTGAACTACCGGCAGTAATGCATACGGGTACGCGGACTTAGCTTCCGGACATCCTGAACTAGTAAAGTACGCATACTTTAGTTCAAGGATTTTTGACTTACACAAGTATGAGTTCACATACAATGTTTATATCCATTCAAGGTTATATATTCTAAACTCTCATTTCAATCATTGAAACATTCTTAAAGGATGTTAAATAGAGGATATTCACATACTATTTTTCATCAAAGCGATTTTCAAGATATTGAAATAATCAACATGACTTTCGTCACTTGTAAAGATAAACTTGGCCAAAGCAAAAGCTTACCAAAACATATTTCGAGAAATAGATAAGCGAGATAAACTCGGCTCGAAATAGCAAATGTGTATAATCGAAGTCTATATAGCAATACGACTTTTGTCTCAAGACAGGAGATAGAGGAGATAGACTTTTGAGTGATAGATAAGTTCAAGTCTCCACATACCTTTTAGTCGATGAAGTTCCACCAGTTCCTTGAGTAGTTCTTCGTCTTTGCATGATGAACGCCGTGGAGTCTAGATCTCAACTACACTTTTTATCCTAGTCCGATACTTAGCTATAAGTAGACTAGAAATCAAGACTTATAGTTTTGGCAACTAAACTTTACAAACCAGATTGAGATAGCAACGCTTGCGAGTTCGACCGAGCAGTGCTCTAACACATGTGTCTTCTTCTAATCAAGGAATATACACATCACTTGGAAGGAACATATCTCCCAGCGATGGTAATAAGACTGTTCTATCTAATCACTCAGGTGATCAGAAAGTGTGTCTCTTTTGTGACTCAAAAGGACATGGTGAACAAAAGAGGAAATCTATGTTGAATGACAATTCTATTGATCCTCTTCAACACACCTTAGATTTATTTCTCAAAGGTGTAACTTATATTCGTATGTCTAAACCAATTGGTTTTAGTACTCACCCTGTGTACCCTACCAGGAAAGTCAGTTCGATGTGTTCCTCAAATGTTCAATTGCGAAACAGTCTTCCTAAACCATTTCGTTCAAGAAAAACTCATGGTTTTTCTTCTATCAAAAAGGGAGATAATGTTGTTCAAGATGTGAAAAGGGTACCAGAAGAAGGAAGCAAAAATGGAGAGATGGAAGACAATCTAAAAATGATAATTGAAGGTTATAAAGAGATTATTAACAGGCTGTCCCTTCTAGACAAATTTCTTCAGGTAAGAATAAAAACTATGCGTCGTTTTTTTATAATAGTAAATTTTATGTTAACTTTTCGCATCATAATGGTATTCCTCCAAAGTTAAGAAGAAAGAGGTTTAACCCAAAAACAACGTTCATTTGATGAGCTCAAGGCTCATACTTGATCTAATTAATCACAAGGTTGAAATCTCACTTACAAAAAATCCCGGTTGAGTGAGATATGGTCAGGTATACTTGATGGCAAAGTGTTTCCTGATTCTATGGTTATGTTCTTATCATTCCTAGTCGGATTATCTTTTAAAAACACGTTTTTATAAGTATTTGTATTTTGTTTTGACAAAGGTTTTGATTTTTTTTATTTCTTCTTAAAATTTTGATTTGTAAAAATGCTACTCTTATGCTCTAAATTTTTCTCTGATGAGAATGTAAAATTTATTGATCTAGAATTGTGAAATATTCACGTAGCAAAAACATTGGTGTATAAAAAATGTCTTGTTTCTTATTTTTCACTATTTGGATATTTTTCGACTATGGGTCAAGTTTGTGTCCGTGCGGGTACCCATATTACTTATCACGGACTAACTCTGGAAACCCTAAAATTTGTCTTCCTGAGAAATCATTTAAAATACCAAAAAATGGTTGCCTAAGCACGCATAGTTTAGGTTTTATTTTTGATTAGAGGATGGCTTCTCCTCCTTGTTCTTGGGATTTGCCGAAAAATTTTGTTCATAAAGGTGTTTACTTTGAATTCGAAGTAAAGAAGAAAAGAACCATTGTTAAAGCTGGCGATCTTCATCCTGGTGCATCATGCTTTTATGCATATTCTCATCAAGATCGAGAAAATGCCGAGATGGTTTTTTCTGAAGTGGTTCATGGTTTTCTCAATGATCTCGGGAGAGAAAAACTGAAGCTTAAAAACTCTAAGAAAGATCTTGATGTGTTACAAACTGAGTTGAAAAAGGTTAACTCTGACCTTGTTCTCATGAAGTCACATGTTAAGGATCTTCTCAAAGAGGAAATCTTCTCCAAAGAAGCTGCTGATGCTGTCAGTCACAAGCTTGAAGGTCTGGAAACCTGTGAAGATTCTGAACACAATCTTTGATTTTAACATGTGTTGGTCTTAGATTTGTTTTTAGGATTCTTTTGATTTATGTCTAGGAAACTTCTTATAAGAATTTATTCTTGTGTTTTAAGAATGATAACTAGGGTTTGGAATAGCCATTATTGTGAGTACACATAGCTATTGCCAACGTTTTCATCTTACAATGTTTTTAGATTTATTTGTTTAAATTCTAAAGTTTATTTGGAAGATGATTTTTGCAGTATTAATCTTCATGGTTTTATATATTGCAAATTGTTATGGGATATGTTGTTTACGTCCGTGAACCTTGACTGTCCCATATTTGTTCAAAAGTTATATCTATTATATGTCGATATGAAAGTATTGATAAAAGATAGAATGAACTTTTGACTCCAAAAGTTAATCCTTTTATGTCATTATGCAAATATTAATGGAAGAAAGGATGAACTTTTGCTTACAAAGATTAAGTCTATTACATGTCATTGTGCAAATAGTGATGAAAAATAAAATGAATCTTTCCCTGATCCACATCTTTGTGCATATACTACAAAAGAAAAATATTGATTATTCCGCAGTATTGGTCTTTCCCTGATCCACATCTTTGTGCATATACTGTGTTACTACGTAATTTTTCTTATGTTGAGCATGACCAATTGAATTGATCATTTTCC
Source organism: Papaver atlanticum (assembly GCA_023531105.1). Classification (NCBI taxonomy): domain Eukaryota; kingdom Viridiplantae; phylum Streptophyta; class Magnoliopsida; order Ranunculales; family Papaveraceae; genus Papaver; species Papaver atlanticum. Next base: position 1,059,367 of record JAJJMB010012369.1, read on the forward strand.
TTGTGGTTAATTCAATTGAGATTTTTGGATACAAATTCATATTCTTATGTGATTTGTTAATGTCCAAAGAAATCTTTCTTTTCGCATAAAAGTAAGGTCGCTCTTGTTGTTCCTTCGGGAATGAGATTTTATGGGGGAGATTTCTTAATTGAACTTGTGCTTCATTGCCAAATATTTGTGGGGCTTGCGGCTATGGAATATTGTAGGGTTTATCTTGTATCTTTATAAACTCCTTGATGAATGCATTTAGTTTCGGATATTTGATGGCATCTAAACAAGTTGGTATGTTATTCTCCTTTGGTCATGAAGTATCTCTATGAAAATTTCATGAGGATCCCACTAGTTTTCGTACCTTTGCCAATTTATATTAACCAAAAATGGGAGAATTAATGTGTAGTTCACACTACAAATATATATGGTTTACGGGTAATTATGTAAGGGGGGGTGGTTTTCATGTTGAGATGAAGTATTTACTAAGGGGGGTTGATACATATTACCATAGTATTGTTGTCAAAGTCGTGATACAATTGGACTTTGATTATGTATAATGATACTATGACACTGTATAACAAAGATTGAGAGCAACTGTTTTATCATTGTTATAGCTACGGATCTTCAACAACAATGATGCGGAATTGAACACATTTGGAATCATTGGAGTACTTGGAAGTGACGAAGATTTCGAGTAATGTTGAAGAACCAAGGAGATCAAGCATTTGGATGATAAGCTACAAACTCTATTTATTTTGTAATCCATATGTATTTATAGTTTTTTCACTAAAATTGACAAAGGGGGAGATTGTTAGAGCATTGCTCGGTCGAACTCGCAAGCGTTGCTATCTCAAGCTTGTTTCTCAATATTAGTGATCAAAACTATAAGTCTTGATTTCTAGTCTACTTATAGTAATGTCTCGGACTAGGATAGATTGTGTAGTTGAGCATTAGACTTCACGGCGTTCATCAAATGAAGACGAAGAACTACTAAGGCGAGCTTGTGGAAATTCATCAACAAAAGGTATATGGAGACTAAAACTCATCTATCACTTGGAAAGTCTATTTCTACTCTATCTACTATATTGAGACAATAGTCGTATTACTATATAGTTGTCGATTATACACATTTGAGATTTCGAGATGAGTTTAACTCGCTTACATATTTCTCGGAATATGTGTTGGTAAGCTTTCGCTTCAACCATATTCTTGACGAAAGTCAAAAGATGATCATGTGAAAGTCGCCGAGTAACATCTTACGTGGTTTGTGTGATACAATCATTTGGTGTAGACTTGGAATGTTTCGTTATGATTATTTCAATAACTTGAAAATTGCTTTGATGCTAATAGTGTGTGAAAACGGCTATTGTCATCCTCTAAGAAAGTTTCAATGATTGAAATAAGAGTTTAGAATACTTAACCATCATTGGATTATAAACATAGTGTGCTTTCTTGCATGTATGTGATCCATGACCGGAACTAAAGTATGCATACCCGTATGCGTGCTTGTAGTTGTGAAATTCCATGTACAAAGTACACATACCGGTACGCATAATTGCGTAAGGTATAAGTCCGGGAATTTCTGCTGGGTTTTGGAAGTGTACCAAGTATGCGTACCCTTTTGCATACTGGCGAACCCAAACTCAGACCGGCTACTTAAGTATGCGTACCCGTTTGCATACTTGAGTGGTTAAAGTTGTAAAATCGGTTGGCTAATGAACGAATACATTTATATATTAAGGAATACATTCTTTGCAAACCGTGGCTATAATGTTCATGAATTGATTCAAGTGAATCAAACCGATTTTGCTTCAATTGTGTTCTTGTATACTTCTATGAGAATATAGCAATTGAACAACTCTTTAACTAGTTTCATTTTAGTCATTTGAACTAGTTATGGTTAAGATGAATAAGGTTTATATGAGAGTGTTCATATAGCTAACCTTGGTTAACTACGGTTGAGCCAACATGGTGTACACGTTTAGGTATGGTTACTAAACCTAAATGAGGGTAAATTCATTTGTGTATAACAAGCTAAGTTCGATCTAACGGTTGAAAGATATTAGCTTGAATCTAATCAGGTTTTTATCTAACGGTGAATATTGAATGCTTTGTTACCAAGGTAACTTAGATTGCAAACCCTGATTTTAAAACTGTATAAAGGAGAACTCTAGCAACTGGGAAACCTAATCCCCACACCTCCTGTGTGATACTAGTTGTATAAGCTGGAGTCGATTCTCCTTTAACCTTAGGTTTTTCACGACACCCTGTAGGTTAACAACTTAAAGACTTCATTGGGATTGTGAAGCCAGACCCAACTATTTTCTCTGTAGTTGCGTGATCTGATCTTGCTATTTCTATCGTGTTTGAGTACTATCTTCTTTAAGATTTTCTCGAGATTTAATATCCGATAAGCAAGATAAAAACTAGTCACAAACATCTTCGTCTCATCGTTTTTGATTCCACAATATCTTGTTTCGTTACCATACGATTAAAATTATTGTGAGGTGATTGATATTTCTAGGTTGTTCTTCTGGAATATAAGTCTACTATATCAATTTGTTCATGTTCACCTTGATTTATCAAAAGACGGAACAAAACTCGTAGGTATTTCTGTGGGAGACAAATTTATCTATTCCTATAGACTTTTCTGTGTGAGACAGATTTGTTTATCAAGTCTTCGAATCAAGTGCGTAGTATTCTGCTGGGATCAGAGATGTAAGGAGCATGACTGTACCTTGAATCTGTGTGAGATTGATTAGGGTTCAACTACAGTCCAGTTCGAAGTTTATTGGTAGTAGGCTAGTGTCTGTAGCGGCTTAATACAATGTGGTGTTCAAATCTGGACTAGGTCCCGGTGTTTTTCTGCATTTGCGGTTTTCCTCGTTAACAAAATTATTGTGTCTGTGTTATTTCTTTTCCGCATTATATTTTGTTATATAATTGAAATACCACAGGTTGTGCGTTGAATCGATCAATTGGTAAATCCAACCCTTGGTTGTTGATTGAAATTGATTGATCCTTGAACATTGGTCTTTGGTACCGTTCAAGTGGTTTCACATAATAATCAGGCTCGCAGATTTCTATCTGTTTGATTTGTTGATTACATTGTGAAACAGAGATATAAACTCTTTGATATACTTTTCTCTAGATTGAGTCTAACTTTCTAGTTGATTCTCTTGAAAGTATATTGGAGTTTGTCTATTCAGATTGCCAAACGAAATATTGAGTGTGGTAGTTAGACCCCCGCTTTTTCACTTATAAACGTTGCTAAAAAATTGAGCAACGGTAATAAGTGTTGCTAAAACGACATTGCGTATTTGTATGCAATGCAATCCGTCCGTTGCACAAATTAATTAGAGTAACGTATATAACCGTTTCACAATTGATGGAGCAATGTTTTTTTTATGCAACGTATATACTTATTTGTGTAACGTTTATCATTAATAGAAAAACACTAAGTGGGTCTCATACTGAATTTTTGTCGACGCTTTATTTTTCTACGTTTGTATCCGTTGCAAATTTATGTCAGATGGAAAAAAAAAGTAATTGCCGATTGTAATTCCAGCAGATTTCCGCACCTGAATATATATTGATTCTGTACCTGCATATACTATTCTAGATGAAGTAGAAGACAAAATTTATCATTTGGAAAGAATCTCAATATCATCACAATCGATCAAGAACAATTACTGAACAACACAATCGATCATGTTTAACAATCCATACATCAGTATGTAATACATGAACTTACCATTAATTCATATAACAAATTGATATGATTCAAAGACTTATAATATGACTATAACTATATAATTTGACATTATGTTTTCAAATTAAAACACGTTTGGACTCTGAGACTACTCAAGTAACACTATTGAGTTAACACTTCCAACTTTGAAAAACATTACTCTATGATATGAGCGTAGAAACATACAAGGGGACCTCCATGCAGAGTAATTAAGGAAAAGTACAAAGGGTACTAAGGGATGGGGCATAGAACAACATCTTTCTCTGAGCTGATCAATAATTGTATCATCATATGAACTTGAGATGCAAAAAAAAGAAACAAATATAAGATTTTTTGCTACTCCAACTTTTAAAATACATTTAGGAAAGGCAAGATCCTGTATTAACTGCAGGGCTTGCACCATCAGTGAGAAATGTCATTTTTCAGGCAAAAATTTCATTTACCTGAACAAGCCTTGTGTTTCGATTTTATCCAAAATGACTGGTTGATTGCACAATACAAGAACCTGCGACAGAAAAAATAGGCGTGTGGGAATGGATAAACGTATCGGAAGAAGGTAATTGTTTAATCATATTTTTTTTCCCAATACATTCTCATATTTTAAGTACGTTATGTAATTTTGTTGATGCTTTAGGTATAAATGGGTATCGATCTGCTTAAAAAAAAAAGGTATCAGTCAAGCATTTGAACTTTCATACTTTATTTATTTTTTAAAAGCAAAAAGGTTAAACTTACATAGTACCAGTTATATGGTCGTTGCATAAAGAAGGCATAAGCCAAATAAGAGATACAAACCAAGCTATATTGCTAACATTAGTTTTAACCTATTGGGCCAGATCGTGAGCAACTCCATTTGCAATGTACAATTAACAAATACAAATGAGAGAAACTTAAACTTGGGGATTAAGGATCTAATATGTTGAAGCAGACAATGAGTTTTCTGGTCTCCCATGAAGGTTTTTTTTTCTTTATTTGCTCCAAAACGGCTGAAGCGTCACTCTCCATAATAATTTGATCAATCTTTTTCTCCAGAACCACCATAAAAGCATCGCTGATTGCCCGAGTCTCTGTTTCCTCTGCAAAAAAACATACCAACTAAGTTGATTGAGCACTGCAAAAAAAAAAACATACCAACTAAGTTGATTGAGCATATACGTATACAAATTTATGATTTGAGTCTATTAGGATCCTATTCCTCCATTATGAAAATTTAGGTTCCAAGCACCATTAGCATTTATTGAAGTCCAATCCTTAGGTAGGATCACCCAAGATGAACCTAGTTGTGGTCAGGAAATTGCAGATATGCTTTTAAGGATGAGACTTGAATCGAGCTATCCACAATGAACTTTCATATGTATGTATACCTGCAAAGAAGAGTGTTTTTTGGCATCTAACCAGACTTCTTGGAAAAAGTTGTTTTCGCTCTTAGGAATCCAAATACATGATTAGTCTTCTAAATGACAGGGTGATCCAGCATGGTTAAACCTTATGTTTTCTTCCCATGTAATATATGATGCATGGTGATGATAACGAAATTAACACTCTCACCATCTGGGTGATCGCCAGATCATCTACAATGTGAGAATATTCTGAACATTTCGTACAGGTTTGTATGGAAACAATATCACGTTGTAGGCGAACTACACAGGTGAGAACACAATAAATTATGGTTTTGGACGATGCATTATGCAACCCTAATTTTCTCGGTCTTCAACAACACAATTCCTCATCACCAATTTAACACCAACCCTTTAATCTACATCTCAATTCAAAGAACCTCAAAATCCAAACTGAAAACCCTAACTCCATTTACAGCAACATCAACTCTTCTCCCGAGATAAATCAATCACAGAACCAACACCTTCCCCTTCGATTCAATAACTATATGATTTCTATAAATCATATACACAAATTCAACTGCTTTACAAAAGAAAACGATTTTTAGGGTTTGAGTTACTGAAATATCACTATATTAGGTTTGATTTCTGAGTAATTTTGATTCATGAGATAGGGTTTTGGAGAAACGGGTTTTGATTTACAAAACTTGGGTTTGATTCGGAGATCTCGTTTAATAGGTTTAGAAAGAATGGGGGAGGAGAACTCGATGTCTGAAAGAGAAAATAAGAAAAAATAAAATAAAAGGGAGGATAATAAGAACTAGATGGACATTTAAGCCTCGACTTTAATAAAGTCAAGCGTGTCATGATTTCCATTTCTTTCTTCTGATATTTGGATTTAGTGCAAAGTATTTCCGGGTGCACAACGAATATTAACGTTTCAAAGAGTGCAATGTATATATCCGTTGTACACTCCCAAAATTGAAGCGTTGCAAAATACAGGATATGGTGTAGTGACAGGTAAGTTGTACATTTTAGTAGCTTCAAACAATGGTTTAGTTTTATGTACAACAACTAAAAGTTGTCATACTAAATACTTTGTATGTAATCCTCTTTTGAAGAAATCAGTTTTGTTAACCATTCCACTTGATCTTAGGGTTATTGTCTTCTCAGGTTCGATTTGTGCTTCGTTTGGAATTGGTTACAAAGTGACTCGTATCCTACAATCTATCAAAAAGAAGAAGAAAAACTCTCTCGGGTTCGATAAATGGAGTTCTTATAGAGTTTTGTGTTCTCAAGGGGTTACTATACCAAAATGCTTACAACAAAGAAATAATATGACTGGACATGATAGATCCCGCGTTGGAGTGAAGGACAAGGTAATAAAATGGTAGCTCTTGACATCAAAAACAACATTAAAGATACTGGTGACAGTTGCAGTCGTCAATTAGGGGTTATTGTGTTATCAGAGGAAGTTCAACCTGTAGGCGGTGAAAAATGTATTGCATGGTTTGATGGATCTATTTCTTATATCCATTGCGATGAAAGCTGGTTGAATATTTGGGAAATGCAAAATTATGATATTAATAACATAAAGATTCGCCTACATGGCCTTACAATTATAGTCCTGACTATACTTTTCGGCATTTAGATTTTGATTCTATAAGTCAAAGTGTTGTGACCTTAGAATATTTATATACTGTAGGAACATATATGATATGTATTAAAATATTAGTGTAGATTTCCAGGGTCACAACACATTGAGTTATATAATCAAAATCTAAAGTCCTAAATATATTGTCAGACGTATAACTCGGGTTGTGCATAACAAAAACGACGAATCCACATTTTATTAGTATCATTATTTTGCAGTACCAAAACATTCAACTGGGTTTTATCACAACAGACACAAGCAATGAGACATTGATCTCTGCAAGATACTTTTCAACACCTGCAAGTTGAACTTCCTATGGAAACATAATCACCCTACATTAACGATTCCAACTGTCACCAGTATCTTTAATATTATTTTTGATGTACAGAACTACAATTCAATTTCCTTTCCTTCGATCCAGTATAAGGATCTCATAAGACTTCTTTGTTGTAATTTGGCATAGTAACATCATGAGCATATAAAACTTTATAAGAACTCTATTTATCCAAATTCGAAAGTATATTTGATTTTTTTTTCTCCTTATTTCCAAATTATGGGATACACATCAGTTTGTAACCGAATCCAGATGAAACAAAAATCAAATGCAAAGAATAATAACTTTAGAACTAAGTGGGTTGGGTAACAAAATCGATTTCTTCAAAAGTGGATTACATAGATAGCATTTGGTATTACAATGTTTAGTTATTGAGCACGTAAGACTAAACCATTGTTTGAAGTTGTTAGAATGTATAACTTATCGGGATGTATTTTGAAAGTAACAAAATCTAAAGAGAAAAAAAAAGATATGAATAATTATGATTAAAATATTTCATGGTGAAGTTGTGACGTAATCATTTACATAGAGATTGATTAGTACATGATGAATTTTTTTTCTGTAGATTGAAATTATTGATTTTCATCCAAATAATAATGAAAATTATATTAAACACAATTGAATGACATTGTTTTCAAACTGACCTGCAATGGAAGATTAATCACCAGGTAATACGGAGGAAAACCTCACGCATAATGTCAACAAGGAGAATCAATAATCGATCTTCATAGATTTTTTTCCTTCTCTTCTGTGAATACCAAATAATGGTTGTACACGTGGCGATCATCCAACATACATGATATGTGATGGAAGAACGATCACGGTTGCAAGGGAGCCCCCGTGATGCACCAAATCATCCTTGAAGTTACTTTATCCCATCTCGAAGAAAGCCAGAACCAACTATGTGAGATAAGGTGTAGATCCTAGCATAGGCACGTGGTTTTGTGTGCACGTCAGAGGTGGCTGAGAGGTCGACTGAGCATTATATGCAACGGTAAAGTATAATGGGTGCGTGTTTTTCTCTCACGTGAAGTTGATGACGTGGCACCCTTTGGCTGGACGAGGTCAGCGGCCAATGAATGTACAAGATTGACCAAAGACTATCAGATCTCGATGGAGCTAAAGACAGCAAAGTTGTCCCTGACTGAGAAGGCGTTATAAATACTCGGTTTCTTCTCCAAAACTAGGAAGAGATTATACTTGTATTGAATACTTAGAGATTGTGTTCTTGTACTTCTATTTGGTTTGATTTCATTTCTCTCATAGCATTTAAGAGCTTGTAACCATACTCAAACCTTAATAATAATCACTACTCATTACCCCGTGGACATAGGCGAAATCCGAACCACGTAATTTCACATGTTGATTGTTAACTTAGGTGCATTTACTTTATTATAGTTGTTGTTAGAGCATAGCTCTGTTGAACTTACCAAGCGTTGGTATGTCAAGTTTGGTTGTCATATTTTAGTAACTCAAAACTCATCTAAAGTCGCTTGATTATATACTAGAGTCAACTTCGTTTAGGTTAGACTAGAAAGTCTAGGAATGTTGAGACATACAAGTATTACTACGAAGACCTGAAGAATGTGAAGAAGAAGCGAACTACAACGACAACATCATCCTTCCTCTTGAGGTTAGTAATATTGACTTGAACTGTTTTATTCCTGACGTATCCTTCAAGTCGTGCTATATTGAAAACATAACTGCGAAGCTGTATATACTGTACATATTGTATGATACTCTAGTGATGTGACATGGTCATATTTGTATGATCATAGTGTTAGAGCACTACTCGGTCGAACTCACAAGCGTTGATATCTCAAGCTTGTTTGTCAAGTTTAGTTGCAAAAACCATAAGTCTTGATTTCTAGTCTACTTATAGTTATGTCTATGATTAGGATAGAATGTGTAGTTGAGCTTTAGACTTCACGGCGTTCATCGATTGAAGACGAAGAACTACTAAGGGGATCTTGTGGAACTTCATCAACAATATGTATGTGGAGACTTGAACTCATTTATCACTCAGAAGTCTATTTCTATTCTATCTCCTATTGAGACAAAAGTCGTATAGCTATATAGACTTTATATTATACACATTTGATATTTCGAGCTGAGTTTAACTCGAAATATGTGTAGGAAAGCTTTCGCTTTAACCAATTTCATATTTTATTCTTGACGAAAGTCAAAAGATGATCATGTGAAAATCTCCTGGTAACATCTTACATGATTTGTGTGAGACAGTCCTTTGATGTAGACTTGAAAAGTTTCGTATTGATCTATTAATCACTTGAAAATTGCTTTGAAACTAATAGTTTGTGTGAGAAAGCTATTCCCGTCTTCCAAGAATGTTTCAATGATTAAAATGGAGTTTAGAACAATTAACCATTGATTGGATATATCACAGTATGCGTACTTGTATGCTAACTGTTACAAGTTATTCCAAGTCCGGGAACCATAGTATGCATACCCGTATGCATACTGGTTTGATAGTTGGAGTCCGGGAACATAGTATGCATACCTGTATCACCGTAGTATTATTGTAAAAGTTGAGATACAATTGAACTTTGA